>CM055266.1:160673336-160689902 GCA_029237695.1 Conchocele bisecta
TCACCAATATAATTGGGACTTCTCTTTTCAAAATTATTTTCTCAAAAAATTCATAAATTTGCTGTAGGGAGACAATTTCATCGTTAACCAATCTTTGGATTTTTCGGGGGTGGTGGGGGACAATTTCCTCGTTAACCAATTTTTGATTTTTCGGGGTGTGGTGGGGGTATTATAGAGGGTTGTAAATGATATCACCGTAGGTGGTATCATTTTGACTCCCTATATACTACTCGGGGACACAGGATAAGTATGGCCTGCCTGTACACTATGTGACATGTTGTAATGTTGTATAGGTCGGGGACACAGGTGTGGAGGGGGAAGTGCGGCCCATCGGTACACTGTGTGACTTGGCCGGCCGGTACACTATGTGACTTGGCCAGCCAGTACACTATGTGACATGTGGTACATATCGAGTGCGGTCCGCCGGTACTCGGTACACTATGTGATATATTGTATATGTCGGCGATATGGGAGGAGTACGATATGGGAGGAGTACGGTACGTTGGTACACTACGGTATATGTTGTAAATGACGGGGACACGGGATAAGTATGGTCTGCCTACAGCCCGCGGGCACACTATGTGACATGCTGTATAGGTCGGCGACACGGGAGGAGTACAGCCCGCGGGCACACTATGTGACATGTTGTATATGTCTGCGACACGGGAGGAGTACAGCCCGCGGGAACACTATGTGACATGTTGTACAAGGTCGATATCACACTATGTACCCGGCCACCTATGACAAAGTGTTGCTACAAACATTTCCAATGGTCATTGACTACCAGAAATTTGCTGCTTTTGCAAAAGAATGGGATTTCCTTAATGTCACGTACTCTATATAGCCAAGGTCCAGTGGTCGCAATAGGGGTCCTCAGGTCACCAGTTGCCCATTTTCAAGTTATTTTTCCATAGAAACATTCTTTTTTACAAGTACTTCGGGAGAAGTGCCCCACTCAATCGTGTGTTCCTATTATCCAGATATATATACTAGACAATTTAGACGGTCGTTCATGTCGTCACATTCACCTTAAGAGGTCGCAATGAAGGTCCTGGGGTCACCAGTTGCCCATTTTCGAGTTATTTTTCTCATACCCGGATAAAACATATTATTTTACAAGTGCTTCGGGAGAAGTGCCCCACTCAACAGTGTGTTCTTGTTATTCAGATATATATACTATACAACATAGATGGGGTTTCATGCCGTCACATTCCCCGTAAGGGGCCGCAATGGGGGTCCTGGGGCCACCAGTTGCCCATTTTCGAGTTCTTTTTCAATACACGAATGAAACATTTTGTTTACAAGTACTTCGGGAGAAGTGCCCCACTCAATCATCATGAGTTCATATTAATCAGATATATATATATATTAGAAAACATAGACGGGGGTTCATGTCGTCACATTCCCCTTAATGAGTCGCAATGGGGGTCCTGATGTCACCAGTTGCCCATTTTCGAGTTATTTGTGTCATAGCCGGATAAAACATACGTTTTACAAGTGCTTCGGGAGAAGTGCCCCACTCAATGATGTGTTCCTGATATTGAGACATATATACTAGACAACATAGACGGGGGTTCATGCCGTCACATTCCCCTTAAGGGGTCGCAATTGGGTCCACAGGTCACCAGTTGCCCATTTTCGCGTTATTTTTGTCATACCCGGATAAAACATACTTGTTTACAAGTGCCTCGGGAGAAGTGCCCCACTCAATCGTGTGTTCCTGTTGTTGGGACATGTATACTAGACAACATAGACGGGGGTTCATGCCGTCACATTCCCTTAAGGGGTCGCAATAGGGGTCCTGGGGTCATCAGTTGGCCATTTTCGAGTTATTTTTGTCATACCCTGATAAATATATTTTTTACAAGTGCTTCGGGAGAAGTGCCCCACTCAATCGTGTGTTCCTATTTTTTAGACATGTATACTAGACAACATAGACGGGGATTCATGCCGTCACATTCCACTTAAGGGGTCCATATGGGAGTACTGGGGTCACCAGTTGCCCATTTTCGCGTTATTTTTGTCATACCCGGATAAAACATACTTGTTTACAAGTGCTTCGGGAGAAGTGCCCCACTCAATCATGTGTTCCTGTTCTTTATACATGTATACTAGACAACATAGACGGGGATTCATGCCGTCACATTCCCCTTAAGGGGTAGCAATAGGGTTCCTGGGGTCGCCAGTTGGCCATTTTCGAGTTATTTTTGTCATACCCTGATAAATATATTTTTTACAAGTGCTTCGGGAGAAGTTCCCCACTCAATCGTGTGTTCCTGTTGTTGGGACATGTATACTAGACAACGTAGACGGGCGTTCATGCCGTCACATTCCCCTTAAGGGGTCCATATGCGAGTACTGGGGTCACCAGTCGCCCATTTTCGCGTTATTTTTGTCATACCCGGATAAATCATACTTGTTTACAAGTGCTTCGGGAGAAGTGCCCCACTCAATCGTGTGTTCCTGTTGTTTATACATGTATACTAGACAACATAGACGGGGATTCATGCCGTCACATTCCCCTTAAGGGGTCCATATGGGGGTACTGGGGTCACCAGTTGCCCATTTTCGCGTTATTTTTGTCATACCCGGATAAAACATACTTGTTTACAAGTGCTTCGGGAGAAATGCCCCACTCAATCGTGTGTTCCTGTTGTTTATACATGTATACTAGACAACATAGACGGGGGTTCATGCCGTAACATTCCCCTTAAGGGGTCGCAATAGGGTTCCTGGGGTCGCCAGTTGGCCATTTTCGAGTTATTTTTGTCATACCCTGATAAATATATTTTTTACAAGTGCTTCGGGAGAAGTGCCCCACTCAATCGTGTGTTCCTGTTGTTGGGACATGTATACTAGACAACGTAGACATGCGTTCATGCCGTCACATTCCCCTTAACGGGTCGCAATAGGGGTCCTGTGGTCACCAGTTGGCCATTTTCGAGTTATTTTTGTCATACCCTGATAAATATATTTTTTACAAGTGCTTCGGGAGAAGTGCCCCACTCAATCGTGTGTTCCTATTGTTTAGACATGTATACTAGACAACTTAGACGGGGATTCATGCCGTCACATTCCCCTTAAGGGGTCCATATGGGGGTACTGGGGTCACCAGTTGCCCATTTTCGCGTTATTTTTGTCATATCCGGATAAAACATACTTGTTTACAAGTGCTTCGGGAGAATTGCCCCACTCAATCGTGTGTTCCTGTTGTTGAGACATGTATACTAGACAACATAGACGGGGGTTCATGCCGTCACATTCCCCTTAAGGGGTCGCAATAGGGTTCCTGGTGTCACCAGTTGGCCATTTTCGAGTTATTTTTGTCATACTCTGATAAATATATTTTTTACAAGTGCTTCGGGAGAAGTGCCCCACTCAATCGTGTGTTCCTATTTTTTAGACATGTATACTAGACAACATAGACGGGGATTCATGCCGTCACATTCCACTTAAGGGGTCCATATGGGAGTACTGGGGTCACCAGTTGCCCATTTTCGCGTTATTTTTGTCATACCCGGATAAAACATACTTGTTTACAAGTGCTTCGGGAGAAGTGCCCCACTCAATCATGTGTTCCTGTTCTTTATACATGTATACTAGACAACATAGACGGGGATTCATGCCGTCACATTCCCCTTAAGGGGTAGCAATAGGGTTCCTGGGGTCGCCAGTTGGCCATTTTCGAGTTATTTTTGTCATACCCTGATAAATATATTTTTTACAAGTGCTTCGGGAGAAGTTCCCCACTCAATCGTGTGTTCCTGTTGTTGGGACATGTATACTAGACAACGTAGACGGGCGTTCATGCCGTCACATTCCCCTTAAGGGGTCCATATGCGAGTACTGGGGTCACCAGTCGCCCATTTTCGCGTTATTTTTGTCATACCCGGATAAATCATACTTGTTTACAAGTGCTTCGGGAGAAGTGCCCCACTCAATCGTGTGTTCCTGTTGTTTATACATGTATACTAGACAACATAGACGGGGATTCATGCCGTCACATTCCCCTTAAGGGGTCCATATGGGGGTACTGGGGTCACCAGTTGCCCATTTTCGCGTTATTTTTGTCATACCCGGATAAAACATACTTGTTTACAAGTGCTTCGGGAGAAATGCCCCACTCAATCGTGTGTTCCTGTTGTTTATACATGTATACTAGACAACATAGACGGGGGTTCATGCCGTAACATTCCCCTTAAGGGGTCGCAATAGGGTTCCTGGGGTCGCCAGTTGGCCATTTTCGAGTTATTTTTGTCATACCCTGATAAATATATTTTTTACAAGTGCTTCGGGAGAAGTGCCCCACTCAATCGTGTGTTCCTGTTGTTGGGACATGTATACTAGACAACGTAGACATGCGTTCATGCCGTCACATTCCCCTTAACGGGTCGCAATAGGGGTCCTGTGGTCACCAGTTGGCCATTTTCGAGTTATTTTTGTCATACCCTGATAAATATATTTTTTACAAGTGCTTCGGGAGAAGTGCCCCACTCAATCGTGTGTTCCTATTGTTTAGACATGTATACTAGACAACTTAGACGGGGATTCATGCCGTCACATTCCCCTTAAGGGGTCCATATGGGGGTACTGGGGTCACCAGTTGCCCATTTTCGCGTTATTTTTGTCATATCCGGATAAAACATACTTGTTTACAAGTGCTTCGGGAGAATTGCCCCACTCAATCGTGTGTTCCTGTTGTTGAGACATGTATACTAGACAACATAGACGGGGGTTCATGCCGTCACATTCCCCTTAAGGGGTCGCAATAGGGTTCCTGGTGTCACCAGTTGGCCATTTTCGAGTTATTTTTGTCATACTCTGATAAATATATTTTTTACAAGTGCTTCGGGAGAAGTCCCCCACTCAATCGTGTGTTCCTGTTGTTGTGACATGTATACTAGACAACACAGACGGGCGTTCATGCCGTCACATTCCCCTTAAGGGGTCGCAATAGGGGTCCTGGGGTCACCAGTTGGCCATTTTCGAGTTATTTTGTCATACCCTGATAAATATATTTTTTACAAGTGCTTCGGGAGAAGTGCCCCACTCAATAGTGTGTTCCTGTTGTTGGGACATGTATACTAGACAACTTAGACGGGGGTTCATGCCGTCACATTGCCCTTAAGGGGTTGCAATAGGGGTCCTGGGTCACCAGTTGGCCATTTTCGAGTTATTTTTGTCATACCCTGATAAATATATTTTTTACAAGTGCTTCTGGAGAAGTGCCCCACTCAATCGTGTGTTCCTGTTGTTGGGACATGTATACTAGACAACTTAGACGGGGATTCATGCCGTCACATTCCCCTTAAGGGGTCCATATGGGGGGTCCTGGGGTCACCAGTTGCCCATTTTCGCGTTATTTTTGTCATACCCGGATAAAACATACTTGTTTACAAGTCCTTCGGGAGAAGTGCCCCACTCAATCGTGTGTTCCTGTTGTTTATACATGTATACTAGACAACATAGACGGGGATTCATGCCGTCACATTCCCCTTAAGGGGTCCATATGGGGGTACTGGGGTCACCAGTTGCCCATTTTCGCGTTATTTTTGTCATACCCGGATAAAACATACTTGTTTACAAGTGCTTCGGGAGAAGTTTCCCACTCAATCGTGTGTTCCTGTTGTTTATACATGTATACTAGACAACATAGACGGGGGTTCATGCCGTAACATTCCCCTTAAGGGGTCGCAATAGGGTTCCTGGTGTCGCCAGTTGGCCATTTTCGAGCTATTTTTGTCATACCCTGATAAATATATTTTTTACAAGTGCTTCGGGAGAAGTGCCCCACTCAATAGTGTGTTCCTGTTATTGAGACATATATACTAGATAACATAGACGGGGGTTCATGCCGTCACATTCCCCTTAAGGGGTCGCAATAGGGGTCCTGGGGTCACCAGTTGGCCATTTTCGAGTTATTTTTGTCATACCCTGATAAATATATTTTTTAAAAGTGCTTTGGGAGAAGTGCCCCACTCAATCGTGTGTTCCTGTTGTTGGGACATGTATACTAGACAACATAGACGGGAGTTTGTGCCGTCACATTCCCCTTAAGGGGTCCATATGGGGATCCTGGTGTCACCAGTTGCCCATTTTCGCGTTATTTATGTCATACCCGGATAAAACATACTTTTTTACAAGTGCTTCGGGAGAAGTGCCCCACTCAATAGTGTGTTCGTGTTATTGAGACATATATACTAGATAACATAGACGGGCGTTCATGCCGTCACATTCCCCTTAAGGGGTCGCAATAGGGGTCACCAGTTGTCCATTTTCGAGTTATTTTTTACTTACCCGTATAAAACATACTTTTTTACAAGTGCTTCGGGAGAAAGAATAACGGGAGAAAGAATAAGCTGTTATTGTGACAAAAAAAAAACACAGTAGGTGTCTCAGCTAGGATACAGAAAGCATACAAGACAGATGAAGTAGTAAAGGTCTTATCCGCATAGCCAAGATTATCTAAGCTACATTCAACTTGACTTGAAATCATGTCATTCATGACCTGCTTAAACCACATGGCCACTAAAATAAGTTCATTGTATTCAACTTTCAAGTAAATACGCATGCATTCACATTGTAAATCTTTAATGTGGGTTCAAGTGGGTGGGGTAATATTTAGTGTTGCGATGTTACCTGTGTCTTAAACTGCTTCACAACAGGATTCCAGACATTAATCTGATTAAAATGCTTTAACTTATGTATTAACTGAGTGAATACAATGCTCAGTTAAACATTTATTTAGCTATAGTTGGACATATTTGAGATATGTTCTGATAGTTCGTGCCACCATGCACATGTCATAATTTACAGACCGATTTCGGGACGAACAGCGTCGGAATGACTTGGAACCTCATAAAATAAAAATAGTATCTAAATTTATGAATAGTAAATGCTTAATAAAATATTAAAGTATCTATGTCTGTGTAATTCTGTTGAACTTACATTGTGAAAATGCTTTTAATACACCGATTTATGCAGAATATTCAGTTCGCAATAATCATCATTGGTTCATTGTTGACGAAGGCAAACTGAATGAATAAAGCCGAGTAATCCGTACTACCGGAAAGAAACCCGCTGAGGTACTCCGAAACTATTGTTGACTACAATGTAGTTTGATTTCAGTTCGTCGACTACCATGTGATGTGACTACATCCGGCTTTTACTTTGACAGTCTATCAGCTTCTACTTCCGATCCGGGAACTTTGACAGTCTTACTTAAAGCCCTGTTCATGATACCTGATTTACTCACATGTGTACTATAAATACACACATACGTATAATTACTCACGTATGCAAATACGGGTCATGAACGCATTTGTATAGGTATGTAAATTTACGTATGGAGTAAATTTGCATCCAGTCTGGAGGTAGTGCAAATGTAAATGTACATAGCATGCAGATTTGCATGCTATGCAAATGCGGGTCATGAACGCACACATTAGTAAATACATGTAGTAACTAGAAAATGTGGTATGTCGACGCACTTAGGTGATTTGAAAATAAACAGACAGACGGACGGACGTAATATCAGTATCGAGGGTAGTTGTATTAATGTGGAAGGATGTATCGTTACTCAAGTAAGGCATATGTGCAATATTAGCTGAAGGCAAAGAGAAATGATAGGTTATTTGAGAAACTCTTACAAAATCATTCAAAATGAAAAAAACAGACAGACGGACTGACGTACGATCAGTAGCGAGGGTAATTATATTAATGTGGAAGGATGTATCGCTACTAAGTAATGCATGTATTCAATATGAATATATTAGTTTACGGCAAACAGAAAGTATAGGTGATTTGAGAAACTCTTACAAAAACTTTCAAAAACATAAACAGACAGATGGTCAGACGTGCGATCAGTAGCGAGGGTAATTGTATTAATGTGGAAGGATGTATAGTTAATACTAAGTAAGTTGAAGGCAAACAGAAATTATAAGAGAAACTGTTACACAAACTGTCAAAAAATAAACGGACGAATAGACAGACAGTCAGACAAGGCGAAACCTATATAGCCCAGGGAATATAGCATTTGACCCGAAAGTCTCTGCAACACAACTGCCATTATTGCCAATAATTCGAGAAAGATATGCTGATCGGCAGAAACAATATCGCCAAAAATCGGAGGATAGGAAAGCTGTCATTTTGGGGGGAAAGTGGTAATTTGGTGCAATAATCGCGACAAATTGAAAAAATAATATGCGGATAAAACGTGTGGTGACTATCAAACGAATTTAATGAAACAATTACATATATATAGTGCTTAGAGAAGGAAAAAAAATGAGCTTATTGGGTGTCATTGTAGGGGTAAAACTATCAAATTAATGCATAACTTGTGGTGATTTTGAAAAAATATATTTCGGCCAACTGTTTCGAGACCTATAATACCCAAAATTGGATAACATGTTGATAAATAGCTATTATTGACAAATAAAAACAAATCGAAGACATTTGGTAACGAGAAAGCGGTATTTAAAGTTGATAAATAGGTACCTAATTTAAAATAAAAATTTGAAACACAAAGTTGTATTAGATAGACATCAAAACAACTGCTTATGTTTACACGTATAACTACATAAACATGCATGTAAGCCCCCACGACTGAGTCGTAAAACAGCATATAGCGTTACCGTCCAAAGTGAGTACGTACGTCACAAAAAAAAAATAAATAGCTCAGCTAAATGTCTTGTAACTTCTTTATCCTACACGGATCTGCTTGATATTTCATACACACATTGCGCTCATAGTACTCTACACCCAATGACACATTCACGATCGTCTAAGGATGATATAATTGTTTGCATGTGTGTTCTGGGGGCCGTTTCACTAAACTTCTTACGACTAAAATGTTTGTAAGTGAAAATTATGATAGTCTGTAACTTTCATATTAACAATGTTTTCTTGTAAACAATTATATTGAACTTCAGTTGACAAATTTACATACGTGATCTATTTTTCAGTGAACGCAATGTAAATTTCCTTTTACATATGTGTGAGTAAATGAACATAACATGCAATTTTACACACCGAGTAAATTTGGGCACATGAACAGGGCTTAAAGATTATATTGATAGGTAATACTATGTGTATATTTTGATATTGTATAGCAAAACTTCTATCATGGCTTATCATGGCTAAGTGATAGTAGTAAGACTACCCATTTGTTTATTGTGTATCCCATAGAAGGTGGGACTATAGTCATAGATTGTTGACTATACCTCATACTGCGGATGAGGCTGACCTCGGAACCTTAGGACTCATTCGTATCATTATACATTCAGTAAACAATATAGAATATCCTTCAGTAGACTATGCGTGTCATCACACCGACTAGAAGTAGAAGCTGGCCGTTGGCACAAGCCTACGAGAACGCCATTTGATGAACGAAAATGTCAAATCTATAATATAATGTAATATGAATTTCATTTATTGTTCATTTGCCCTAATTAGTACCTGACCGTGCAACTTACATAAGACATCTCGGCGTATTTATATACATGTACAGGGCATTTGAAAAAAGAAATGAAATACTGTTTCAGTTAAATAAGTATTTTTAAATATATGGCTATATTATAGCACAAATGCATGATCGTTCTTACGACGCTGTTCGTTAATAGTATGGACTAATGCAAACAATTTCGTTTTCAAAACAACACTTACATGGCATTCAGGCAGACCAGGATCCACACCGTACAGTATAGATTGCACCATTTCATGTATTTATATCTAGTCTATGCACAGGTTGAAGTAACGGACCGAGGTCTATAAATATAGGCCATGGGCCAAATATGGAAACCCTCCCCCCCCTGTGGTACATAAGCAGACATATTTTTCTGATAACTATAATCAATTACGAGTGTAATGCAACTTGTCTGCGCTCTGTAACCCGCTGGATGAATGTATGGCACCATTTTGAAGTATACCACCCAGCAACTTTTTGCCATATTAAAAAATCACACTTTTTGTAAAAATGTGACAAAATTATATTGTTAAACACGGAAACTGCTGTTGTTTTGCAGGTTTTGAGAGATGTTTATAGCAATACTTTGCATTTAAGTAGAATTTAGGACCGTCCGGCGTCCTTTTAAGCAAATATTTTGCATATTTAATTACCCCACCACTCCATTTCAATGGTAAACACATGTATTGCCACACATCTCTTCCCATACGGTATTTATAAATTGTAGCTATGGAAAATATACATGCATGTGCTCATGAAACATGTGCAAACTTTAGTTCCTGTTTTTCTTATGCTTACTGCACATGATACTAAGTTAACCACAACTGAATTTGAAACCGTTACCCCACCCACTAAATCTACAATGTACATTTTACACATATTGAGTTTCATTAGCTGTCTCCACTTACATTTACTTTTAACTGGTACATATGAAGTCAACTACTTCAACATGACACTGGCATCATTGCATACACAAAAATATCGTGAGTTGTCATGATGAAAGTGCATGGAGTGAAGTATGTATAGCAGCAAGTGTGAAGAAAAAATGGAATTTCCCCACATTATCGGGCAAGAAATGATTCGATATTTACAACAAGATCAATGCTATATTGTGAAATAGAACATGTTAAATGTGAGCATCGATAATGCACAACAACAGTTATAGACATGCGTATACTGATTCGCGTATGCTTATACAACAAGGTAATTAATTTTCAATCAAGGTTTGAAGCATCGCGCCTGTGGCGGGGACAATCCCCACATCATCAAGTAAGAAACTATTAATTATTTGCATCATCACATCAAATATGGTTCATGAAATAATTAACATATACATAGCATCACATATATATAGACATACATACATACATACAGTTACATAATGTGTCCAGGGCTTTCATTGTTCTTGATTTGTGCATGATTATACAAGGTAATTAATTTTGAATCAAAGTTTGAAGCATCGCGCCTATGGCGGTGACAATCCCCACAACATCAGGTAAGAAAACCTATTCATTATTTGCATCGTCACATCAAATATGGTTCATGAAATCATTAACATATACATAGCATCAGACACATATCACATACACACATACATACAGTTACATAATGTGTCCAGGGCTTTCAGTGTTCTTGATTTGTTCATGATTATACAACAAGGTAATTAATTTTCACTCAGGATTGAAAGCCTCGGTACCAGGTAAGACATATTTCGATATTTACAATAACAGATGAAATAAAATATAGGTACACAATCATTCATATCAGCATATTCATATCAGCATATATAGACATACATACAGTTTACATAATGTGTCCGGTGCATTCGTTGTTCTTGATTCACTTATGGTTGGTTACAACAAAGTAATTCATTTTCAATCAGGTTCGGAAGCATCGCACCTGTGGCGGAGTCAATACCCATGGCATCAGGTACGAAAACTCTTCGATATTTTCTGACATCAACAGCCCTCAGGTATTATCCTAACATGCTGTACAAATCGTAGATACATATCTAGTGAATCCGGCTTAAGAGAAGCAACCTAGTCATATGCTTCATCCGCATCAAACATGCTATCTAGTAAGCTGTCGGGCTCATGGGCATTTGTTTCATCAACATCCACCGTATCCACTTCTTCCTCTTCTTCTACCAGTAGATCTATCATTTCAGTTGGCAGGTAATCCCCCTCTGTCCATTTTGCACTCTAGTGTTCCGTTTATGACCTCCCACCCACGGCCATTTGGTGGCGGTATGCATGCATTCGATTGGTCAGTGCTGCACCAAATGAGGGTTTGGTGATTAGCTCTCATTATATACATTCTTAACGATGACCTGCATGGTGGCAGAATGCTAAGATCAGCGCCATTGTAACTTGACAGCAGCTCTCCCGACTTGGGACTGAACTTTTGCAGGAATAGCTCCATGCGCAGTTTGTTTATGTCTGTAATACTAGTACTAGTACTCCTGTACATCAGACACACAAAGTGTTCAAGGTCTTCGAAGAGTTGTGGTTCTACAGAAGGGGACAAACCCAACTGCATGAATGTATCAGTGAATTCTGGGTGCTTCTGAAGTAGTTTTTAGCGGTGTCACCTTTCCACGACGACGAAAGCACTCGTGCTGTCACAGCCGATGAATTGCATGAAGTGCTGGCAATGCCAAACACAGCTGCGTACCAACCTCAGCAATGATACCGTGTATGTCAAGCAGTCGTCGTTTGTTGCCGACACCGGTGTCAAACAGCACACGCTGTTTCACCAGCTGTGTAAACCTGAGTAACAGTACTAGTACAAACACGTCGGTATCTGGAGATCTGACAACAATTGTATTGTTCTCCGATAAATGCGATGCATGGTGCAAACAATGCAATACCAGTCGTGTGTCTGCTTCCTCTTGTGACGAATTCAGTTCTTCTATTTCGTCAGTGTGTGTTGATATGCCATACATACTAGTAATTTGACGCATTTGGTTTCACACACAAACACAAGTGTTCTTCCTTTCACCTTATGTGTGTATTTATCTTGCATCCATTCATTAAGTAGGAGTTTTCACAATTGTGTCTTGTTGACATCGTTCGAGAGGAACTGCTTCCAGTCACGTGGAACATTTGTCAGCGGTCCCTTGATCAAGTAGGTATTTGTGGTACCTCTTCGTTGTCGTTCATTGGTTTTAATTGACAGAGGATGGTACGTGTTTGTTACAAAATCCACGCGTTCTGCTTTCGGCATTTGGTGATATAGACTCTCCGCCAGATCTGCAAATGTGTTGGGCAAAGCAGTTTGCATATGTAGAATTGCATTTCCGTCAATGATGTAGCTCACCTGTTCTAGCGGAGGCCTGTAAACCATAGCGTCTGCCCTTCCAGTTGGTGCATCAATTTCGCTTTGTCAGTCCTTGCCGGTGATCCATCAGCTGTTGCAAACGACCATGGAAATGACCTAACGGGTAACTGAAGACCTTAGCCATGTCAATGTTGTGCAATGGAAACGAGCTGTCCAAATACATTCCGTTCTGCTACGAGTTCCTTTGACATTCGCTGTGGACTCGTAAGTGTCACCGATTTTGCAAGCGTTGCAAATGTTTTGAGTTTTTTGTTGCTTTATTGGCGCATGGAAGCTAGCAGATCTTTCTACAAACAGACTTCAGTCTGCACCTGGCAGCTAATTTGTGACGTTGACTGACAAAATGTACCGAAATACATTTGAGACCAGCGTAACGCCAGATGTGACAGTATGATAATGGCACATGCTGTTCGCTATTCAATCTATATTATGAAGTGTCATTTCTATTGAATATCTTAGATCCAGAACGACTGCATTTCAATACATGTGTAAGTCAAGACATCCATAGGTCGCATATGTCATAAGATTAGGCCATGGGCCAAATATGGAAAACTTACCCCTGCGTAAAACACACATTATATTACGCAATTGCCATGTATATTGATATTCATCACATGGCATTAATTTGCGGTGTAAAAAGTGGTTCAAATGCCACTTATCATCAGTTAAACATGGAAAATTGTTAACATAGACAATTGTTGAAAAAACGCCCTTTTTGGCGGCCATTTTGAAAATTTTCCACCATTTATATCATGCTGTTAAGTCAATATGTATTACATAATTGATATGCATATCATATGCATTACAAGGTATAAGTTACAATGTTAATAGCGGTTCCAATAACACTTAACAGCAGTTACAGTGCAAACTTTTCGCAAAAACACACTTTTTAGCGGCCGTTTTGAAAATGGCGGCCATTTGGTAAAAGAAATTGATTTTGAATGTATCACACACTGTTTTATATTCAATTAGGGAGTAGATAAGAACGATTTAGAAAATTTAAATCGGTCCTAATACCGGTTAACAGGCGATAAAGCTAGTCCTGTAAACCAAAACAATTGTTTTTGACGGCCATCTTGGAAAATGGCCGCCATTTGTTCATCCAGCGGCTTTTTGATGGCAGACCTTCTGGAATGACAGACAATTGACTACTGAATTTGAAAATCATGGTGGCGTTATGTACCACAGGGGGGGGGAGGGGGGGGATATTGGTGGCCCAAAGACTACATGAATGTATCAGTGAATTCTGGGTGCTTCTGAAGTAGTTTTAGCGTGTGTCACCTTTCCACGACGAACGAAAGCACTCGTGCTGTCACAGCCGATGAATGCATGAAGTGCTGGCAATGCCAAACACAGCTGCGTACCAACCTCAGCAATGATACCGTGTATGTCAAGCAGTCGTCGTTTGTTGCCGACACCGGTGTCAAACAGCACACGCTGTTTCACCAGCTGTGTAAACCTGTGTAACAGTAACTAGTACAAACACGTCGGTATCTGGAGATCTGACAACAATTGTATTGTTCTCCGATAAATGCGATGCATGGTGCAAACAATGCAATACCAGTCGTGTGTCTGCTTCCTCTTGTGACGAATTCAGTTCTTCTATTTCGTCAGTGTGTGTTGATATGCCATACATACTAGTAATTTGACGCATTTGGTTTCACACACAAACACAAGTGTTCTTCCTTTCACCTTATGTGTGTATTTATCTTGCATCCATTCATTAAGTAGGAGTTTTCACAATTGTGTCTTGTTGACATCGTTCGAGAGGAACTGCTTCCAGTCACGTGGAACATTTGTCAGCGGTCCCTTGATCAAGTAGGTATTTGTGGTACCTCTTCGTTGTCGTTCATGGTTTTAATTGACAGAGGATGGTACGTGTTTGTTACAAAATCCACGCGTTCTGCTTTCGGCATTTGGTGATATAGACTCTCCGCCAGATCTGCAAATGTGTTGGGCAAAGCAGTTTGCATATGTAGAATTGCATTTCCGTCAATGATGTAGCTCACCTGTTCTAGCGGAGGCCTGTAAACCATATGCGTCTGCCCTTCCAGTTGGTGCATCAATTTCGCTTTGTCAGTCCTTGCCGGTGATCCATCAGCTGTTGCAAACGACCATGGAAATGGACCTAACGGGTAACTGAAGACCTTAGCCATGTCAATGTTGTGCAATGGAAACGAGCTGTCCAAATACATTCCGTTCTGCTACGATTCCTTTGACATTCGCTGTGGACTCGTAAGTGTCACCGATTTTGGCAAGCGTTGCAAATGTTTTTGAGTTTTTGTTGCTTTATTGGCGCATGGAAGCTAGCAGATCTTTCTACAAACAGACTTCAGTCTGCACCTGGCAGCTAATTGTGACGTTGACTGACAAAATGTACCGAAATACATTTGAGACCAGCGTAACGCCAGATGTGACAGTATGATAATGGCACATGCTGTTCGCTATTCAATCTATATTATGAAGTGTCATTTCTATTGAATATCTTAGATCCAGAACAGACTGCATTTCAATACATGTGTAAGTCAAGACATCCATAGGTCGCATATGTCATAAGATTAGGCCATGGGCCAAATATGGAAAAAACTTACCCCTGCGTAAAACACACATTATATTACGCAATTGCCATGTATTGATATTCATCACATGGCATTAATTTGCGGTGTAAAAAGTGGTTCAAATGCCACTTATCATCAGTTAACATGGAAAATTGTTAACATAGACAATTGTTGAAAAAACGCCCTTTTTGGCGGCCATTTTGAAAATTTCCACCATTTATATCATGCTGTTAAGTCAATATGTATTACATAATTGATATGCATATTCATATGCATTACAAGGTATAAGTTACAATGTTAATAGCGGTTCCAATAACACTTAACAGCAGTTACAGTGCAAACTTTTCGCAAAAACACACTTTTTAGCGGCCGTTTTGAAAATGGCGGCCATTTGGTAAAAGAAATTGATTTTGAATGTATCACACACTGTTTTTATATTCAATTAGGGAGTAGATAAGAACGATTTAGAAAATTTAAATCGGTCCTAATACCGGTTAACAGGCGATAAAGCTAGTCCTGTAAACCAAAACAATTGTTTTTGACGGCCATCTTGGAAAATGGCCGCCATTTGTTCATCCAGCGGCTTTTGATGGCAGACCTTCTGGAATGACAGACAATTGACTACTGAATTTGAAAATCATGGTGGCGTTATGTACCACAGGGGGGGGAGGGGGGGTTATTGGTGGCCCAAAGACTAATACATTAAACATACCTAATAGCATTAATAAGTGGGGGAAACAAAGCTACAAAAAGTATTTACTCCCTCCTATACACAGTACCAATGTTCCCATGTTGTAATGGGCCGTACTCGGACGGCCGCGAGACAACGGACTCTTACGAAACATTCAACCGATTTATATCATGTCGCCTATTGATATATTCCCCGATTCGCTATGTCAACGCGTTTTCGAGCATTATTGATTAGTCGTAAAACATCGAGCACTTTTCCGGGGCCAATAATGCTATATTACAGCGTAAACATCGGGTTCAAAATACACTTTTACGTCGTCCCGGCCCGTAAAGAAACATTTTGCATCGAAAAAAACATTGTTTCCAATCGAACATTTCATCAAACCTACATGTATACGCGTCCAGTGCGTCACGGTAGGCAATTCACTTTGGGGTGTACTGTCGGGACTGGGGGTGTTGTGGGTGATTACTACGGGTGAAGGGTGACTGAAGTGGGACTGGGGACTGAACTATCGC
>CM055267.1:600000-999081 GCA_029237695.1 Conchocele bisecta
AAAACAAAAACACCCCCTTTTCATAAATGGACTAGTCTGAAAATCATTTTGTGACAATTAGATTGGTTGCAAACATATCAAAATCCATTCCAGTTAATTACTGGTGAAATACAAACATAATCTCTAGTTTTGCCTGGCAATTTCATGGTGCATGTATTATATAATAAGTATGTATAGTAGGGTCATTTCTGTGGATTCCGTGACCATCATGTTGCTACCTTTTTTTATAGTTTATTTGTCAACTTGAACCATTTTAGAACAAAATTAGCACCTATGCATTTTTTAAAAATGATGGGAAAACTTTTTAGAGCACAAAATTCAAAATGGCCACCAACTACATTTTGAAATATCTAAAATGCATTATCTCTGTAATGAGATAAGCAAGAAACACACATGAGGCGCCGTTTCCCAATAATTATATCATGCCAAAACTACTGGTATGATTATTTTTTTGTTTGGACTTTGAAATCCAAGATGGCTGCCGTCCATCGTCTAAAATACATAATACTGCACATTGTTAGTGAGAGCTAATATAAATGTAAAAATAATGTGTATATATTCACTAATTTTAGCATGCCACACCTGCTGGACGGGTTGTCTGTTGGTTTTAATGCCACTGAGTCCTTGAAATACAAAATTCCCGCCGTCCGACATCTTGAACAATATAAAACACAATATACTATAGAGAAAATGAAGCTAAATGTATAACTGGTGTGATATTTTTGCTAATCTTAGCAGACCACACTTACTGGAAGGGTTATTTGCTATGTCGGATGCTATCATGATCATGAAATCCAAGATGGCCACCATATGCCATTTTGAAAAACTGAAAATACAATAGTTTTGAGACTGTGTATAAGTAAATGTACAAACAGTGTGATTTCTCATTAACTTTAGCATTCTATTTTGGCTTTAAGGGATATTTTGTTACCTTAGAGATTATCATGACTGCCGAATTTCAAGATGGCAACCATATATAACGTATTATATATTGCGCATTAAAAGTTGCTCACTGGGTATTTTGGATGATAATTTATACACGGCAACTCCGCGAAAATGTTGGCTTTCATTTTAGTCTACCTGTATATATTAATCTTACTGTGAAACCCACAATTGTTGCTGTTTAGTATTTGCCATATTGAAAAGAAAAAAAAGGTTTGGGTAATATATTTTGAGTCCGATAAGAATGAATGTCAAATTGGGAGGTTGTTAACACTGATACAGCAAGTCGATATAGTACAAGCGGAAATGAAATATCTTTGTTTATTCCATGACTAGTCGAATGAATATTTGTTACTTTTCCTATTATCAAAGTATATGAGTCAAAGCTGTCCGTTATATTCCCATCTTGAAATGCATAACACTCTGTACTTTTAAATCTGATACTTTTTTGAATGTGTGGCTCCTAGCCAATTATTTCCAATCATAATATATGTAATGTATATGTATGTATATTATCACACTTCCTATATATATATGAGCCACATTCCGTGACATGTGTGTGGGATAGTGTGTACGCTATCCTCATTTCTTCATTACGTTGGTGTCTGCTGTCATAATCAAAATTCGTATCCGTAGTATCAGTGGCATCCTCTTCCTGATAGTTTATGCTTAGTTGATGCTCTGGGAATGGATGATACAAATATGCCAATATATATTACTTGTGGTGTTATGGACTTGTCAACCATATAGTGCAATCATATTTCCTATTTAGAATTTGGGTTAGGTTGGTTTAAACAATATTTATTGGTAAATGTACATTGTATACATGTTACATAGCAAAACACAGGGATTTTAAAAAAGCTAGTAGCTTATATAAATTCATCTCCCTACAATATATACGACAGTGTAACGTACACATCATATGTAGTGCGCAATACAATATACAATTTAACTAATGCTATTGTTTATAAATGTAAATAGAGTTGGAGAAGAAAAAATAATAAGATAATGGAAAAAAGCGATTAGGGTGGTGAAAGTTTATCGGGAAACCTCAGTAAACTGTTTGCCATTCCTGTGTATCAGTACCATGCGCCGTACCATGCGGGGCCGCCGGCGCGACGTATGATGGGACGATGTGTGTCTTTCCCCGGCAATGCATCTTGGTCTGGCATATAATGAAGAATATAGGTAATATAATTAGAACCGCCTTGTGGCTGTAATAAATTTGTGAACTTGTAGGAACACGTATTTGTTTTGCTCTAATGAAAGGTGCTCATTTCCGTTCAGAAGGTTATCAGCAATGACTGGACATTCTAGCCCAGCTCAATAGTGTTGACATAGTGGTTCATATTGTGTGCATGCTGTTAGGTAGTGGTATACCGTCTCTTGTGATCCACAAGAACATAAAGGATAATCTAATATTGATTTTCGATAGAGGTCGTAGTTAAGCGAGCTACAAGCTAGTCGAAGACGAGCGTGCAATATATGGTCTCTCCGGTTGTCTATGTTGAAAAGTTGTGTTGGTTTCGATGTATTTTTATTAATTCGATACTTAAAGATGGGTAAGCTAGGTGAGTTTCTAATTTCAGCTGGTAATATGTTCCATTCGCGTATTGCAGACGGTAGGAATGAGTTACTGTACCTTTGAATGCGGCAATAAATATGCGGAATGTGATCTGCATTGCGAAGGGCGTAGCGATTTTGTACTTGAGTCTGTATAAGAGTATATAGGTAATTAGGTGTAAGATTATTTTTCATTTTAAAAAATTGTATTAGTTTATGTTTTCTTCTTCTGGTACATAGATATAGATTTTCTAGGCTGCATAGTTTTGTGAAAATTCGCGCGGCTTCATTTTGAATTGCGTCCAAGTCATTTTTTGGTTCACAAGAACAATTGTCCCAAATAATATCGAACTACTCTAGGAGAGGTCGAATGGATGAGAAGAATAAACGTTCAAGGCATGATCTATTTAGAAGAAAATTTAGTGAACGTAGGATGCCAATTCGTTGCCATGTTTTATTTATGCAGCGAGAAATGTGTATTTTCCATTTGCCATCTTCTGAAAATGTTAGACCTATGTGTGTATGTTCATTAATGCGGTTCAATGTTACATTGTTAATGATAAAATCTGGGTGTTGTGGTTTGCTATGTTTTCTAGAACATATCATAGTTTCGGTTGTTGATGGATTAAACGTGACCAACCAGTCTCGCGACCACTGATGAATTGTTTTGAGATCATCGTTAAGAGAAATGGCGGAGGCTTTTGAGTCGTCGACTATGATGCATAAGCTAGTGTCATCGGCAAAAAAAGTCTAATATTCGATTTGATTTCCTTGATTATATCATTTATATAAATTAAAAAAAGGAGTGGACATAGGATAGACCCTTGAGGAACGCCAGCATTAATAGTGGACCAGTGGGATGATGAATTTGCGTAAACTACTCTCTGTTGCCTGGAAGATAGATGCGATGTAAACCATTGGTGCAAGTTGCCAGCAATGTCTGCTGAAGACAGCTTATAAAGTAGGCCACGGTGTCAGACCCTATCAATTGCTTTAGAGATATCACAAAATACTGCATGACCTTCTTTGTCGTCATCCAATGCTTTACATATATCGTTGTATACATATACTAACTGGTTTACTGTTGAATCTCCTTTGATGAACCCCGACTGGAATGGCATGATAATATTATTATCAACTATATAATTGTACCGATATTTATGAATACAGAGTTCCATGAGTTACCAATACAGCTTAATAGTGATATTGGCCGATATTTTGTGGATTTGAAGGATCGTTCTTTTTGAATATTGGTATGACGTTGGCTAGTTTCCAGGAAGATGGGAAATGCGATGAGTTGATCGATATATTAAATATTATTGATAGAGGTGAGTGATGAAAGCTCGGTTACGCTTTCTCGCAGAAGGCGAGGACTTATAAGGTCTCGACCACATGCTTTGGATGGGTCAATACGGGATATAGTGTCACATATGTCAGTTGGTGATATGTGAATAGAGGATATGTTGTGTTGGAGAAAATAAGAGGTGGTAAAACGTGGTTACTGTCATCGATAGAAGATTGCTTGCAGAAGTAGGCGTTGAGCATCTCTGTTTCTCCATGTCAGAATTCGCTTCAGTTCCATTTTCTTTAAGTATTGGTATTTGTGAAGCTTAGCCGTTTTTGTCTGTTAGTTGCTTGGCTATTTTAAAACATGTTTTTGCTAGAATGTCACTCGTATTATTTTTTTCTATCAATTTGTTTTTATGTTCTAAATTGCATTTTCAAAGGAGACTTGTCACTTCGTTTCTTATTTTTCTGAAGTTGGCCCAAGCGCTTTCGGTTTTATATGATTTTGCTTTTTTTGTGTGGAGTCTATGCCGTTTTTTTATTAGTCGGCGTAAGCTATTATTAAACCATGGGATAGCATTAGGTGTAATAGTTACTAGTTCGTTTGGTATAGATGTGGATGCTGCATCTGTAATTATGTCAGTTAATGACTTTAACGTTGTTTCAATATTGTCAGGTTGAATTAAGTCAACCCAGTTGTGATTATTTAGTATATCTCTATAAGTGTTAAAATCGGACCAGCTCACGCAACTGCGCAGACTGATCAGGGTCCACACAGACCATAATTTTGCAACATATTTATTGTTCGATATCGATGGCTCCACTGATCCAGTTTTACACAAGTTACAGTTCTGTGTAATCTCCCGTCACGCACACCGGTGGTAAAGTACATCTGACAAATACTATTAGCAATCGATTGTGGTCAGTGTGAGGCGTGATCAGCTTACATGTCTGCGCAGTCTTATCTGGGTTCACACTAATCGATTTTATACATCATATACTATACTCTGATTGCTGTGGGATGTTACTAGGTTGAACGGGCTAATATTGGGTCTAATGTGCCACAAATCTGGGTTTACGTGAGGACAGATAAACACGTGACATGATTACTTGCTGGTCCAGTTCTATGCTGGTTAAGAGTAAATGCATTCATAATTTCCCACATATTGACAGTAAGGTAGTTCTGACCTGACAATATATTATAACCGAAGTGTGATCTCTGTGGAGTGTGTGGGTTGGGTTGACTATCCGCTATTAGTTAATTTGTTGTGGTCACACTATATGTCATGTAGTATTTCATAAGCATCAATTAGTGATCAAGCAAGGTATATTTCCACGCCAGTTTAAGCTGACAAACAGATATAGTTTATATCTGTAATGATGAACTTGGTCAGAGCCGGTGTGTATAAGGGAAGTATCTCAATATGTAATAATTTATTTCATTTATTAGTAGTTAGATCATCAATGACTGTTCACTCATGGTAGTTCTACAAATCACGCCGTACATACATGTCATTTATGTGCTTGGAGATGTAAGTTGCCATATAAGATGGATTCATCAAGAATTTATAATTGATTTATAATCAAACGAAATATAGCACTAGGGGTGGCCACAACTTAAGCCCCTTCATCTTATGCATTTTCAAGAAATATGATGGGCGACCTGCAGCAGTATCTATCTAGCAATATCCAGCATCACGGCCAGTCAGTGATTAGTTGATGGACAATGAATGATGCTTATCAGTAGAAGTAAGACCAACATACAACACATCTTCTACTTTCATTAACTTAATGGGACCCGTGTAGTAACCTTAGAACTCATAATAGCATAACACTAGTACATGTAATAATTTGCATGCCTATAATATTGTAATAATGTCATCAATTTGGAGTCATGATTTGCCTACGATTGGATAAAAATGTGTACTTCTGCGTTCACTAGTCCTAATAGTCATAATAGTAGAGTACTGTATGACTTTGAATACATTTAGAACTTTACAAAACAGCGGCCATCTTAGATTTAAAGGCATTGCTAGCCTCAAAATTATGAAACTGCTTTTACAGCAGATGTGGACTGCTAAAATGTGTGAACTACTCATGACTTGTCATCTTCGAAATGTTGTATTGTGTCTTTTCAAGATGGAAGATGGTAGCCATCTTGGATTTCCAAGCCCCGATAACATCCAACCTAACAAACAGCCCTTCCAGTAGGAGTGGTCTGCTGAAATTAGAAAAAATGTCACACCAGGTGTACCTGTAGCTTAAATTTACCGCTCAGAAATATTGTGAATTATATTTTCCAAGATGGCGGGTGGCGGCCATCTTGGATCTAAAGGGCTTAGTGACTTTCAAACCAAAACACAACCCCTCCAGTAGGTATGGCATGCTAAAATTAGCGAATATGTGAGATTAACTTTACTTTTAGCTTAGCTCCCAATAACAATATGGAATATTATGTACTTTAAGACGGTGGACGGTGGCCATCTTGGATTTAAGGTCCAAACTAAAAATAACCATACCAGTAGTTTTGGCATGTCATACTTATTGGGAAACAACACCTCATTTGCGTTTCTTGCTTATCTCATTACAGAGACAATGCATTTTATATATTTAAAAATGGCGTTGGCGGCCATTTTGAATTTTGTGCTCTAAAAATGTTCCAATCATTTTGTAAAAAAGCATAGCAGCTGTTTTTTTCCTAAAATGGTTCAAGTTGACAAATCAACAATAAAAAAAGGTAGGAACATGATGGTCACGGAATCATCAGAAATGACCCTACTAGCATTAACCCTTACATTGCTGAATACATCTTTGTTGTCTGCTGTTTATTTTCTAATTTTCCTTTTTCACATCAAAAACATTCTTTGGCAGCATTTTGGAATCATTTTCAATGTAAACTAGATTTGTCAGTAAGCAAGGCTTACGGAATACCCCCCCCCCCCCCACCCCGGGTGGGCCCAGGTGCCTCTAAATATGTAAAGTTGTAGTCTGTGGGTCTGTGACCTTGACCCTTGGCTTAGCGGGGGCGGCACGGTCATGTATTTATCATAGCGTGGTAATAATTTCTCCGATGAAGGAAATATAAGTTATAACAGATTCTCCGATGTTAAGTTTTGCGAAGAGACTAAGTATGTGACATTGACCTTGGGATCAGCGGGGGTTGGACGGTCGTGGATTTGCCACAGCATGGTAGTAGAACCTTAGAGGAATACATTAATATAACATATTGCTGTGATGTTAAGTTCAGTGACGGACGGACAGACGGACTGCAGTCCCCCTCACACACGCACACACACAACTTGTTGTGGAGGTATAATGATTTTAAAGTGCTGACAAATCATGTCTTTATTGATAAAGAAGATAATATATAAAACAGCAGCAGACGACAATTTTCGTTTCCTGCAATTGCAAAGCAATGCAAATGCGTGACTTTTGACTTTTGTTCCGGCATATATTATGATCATACTGAAATACTTCAAACAACATTATGTCAGATAGCCAGAAATGAAAAACACAAAAGCCCTGCAACCTCTCTCCTAGAGTATGCAGATATACTGGCAGCATGAGAACACAAAAACGAGAATAATGGCTTGCTTGGTACAGCCACTATCCAGATGGCTTTTCAGATAGCCATTACAGGTTGCATGTCCAGTCTGTTGTGGTCCATTCATACTAATTAATTACTATATAACGGTTTATTACATAAGGAGTGTCAGATAGTAACAAATAATACAACCCTTATTGCACAACAAGGTTAAGTTTATATACGAGAAATCAACACCTTTTATTAGCTGGGACGCCATCTATGGTCTCGGGGCTCACAGAATGATCTACGGTTTCGAGTGGATGGAAGTAATTAGGAGGAGGGGTCGGCAGTAGACAGTCGCTAGATGGGGTATAATAGACGTGAGCCAGCAACACCTCGCTAAGCCGAAAAAAAAACAATAAACAAACAAATAAGGCACCTATGCTTAGCCGGGTGGGCCCAGAAGGGTTTTGCCGGCGCGAGTTCGAGTCCCGGGTGGGGTCTTTTTTCTTCTTTTTTTTCTCACCGGAACTCCCGGGGTCTTTTGTTTCGTATTCGTAGTCTATGGGGTGAGAATTATGACCGAGGTGGTATCATTTTCAAAAGTTGTCGAAAACATGCTTGCCCTCACTAAAAAGGGCTAGAAAAGGGGATTATCCTGATGGAATATGACCGAGGTATGAACCGATGGCAGACGAAGGCGCTATACATTTACACTAAATACAGAGGCCTAGTAGTATATGGGGAGGCAAAATGATACTACCGTGGGTCGTAATTCTCACCAGCGTAACGGGGTGAGAATTATGACCGAGGTGGTATCATTTTGATTCCCCCTATACTACTTACACCACAAACACATTAGACGCTAATCAGTAATATCCAGGAATTCCCATAGTATCGGTAAATAATGCTTTGAAATAACTACTTTTCACTAGCAATACATTATATTTGCAAATAATGAATGTACATGAACCAAAATTAATGTTTATGCAGACTTACCAAAATGGTGATGTATGGCATCCAGACTAGATATTGTTCTTTAATACACATTACCTCACGATGGCAGCCGCTGATTATATAAGTATGTAAATCCTGAGAAATTGTAATCAGGCGAAGCATAAAACACAGAATTCGTTCATGAATTCGATTAGCTGACCATTCTAAGTTATTGGTTATCTTATTGGTTACGTATATGATATGGGTGTCACTAACCTGTGTCGTTTGTGCCGCCGGGTTGATAGCCCTAGCTACCTGCTGTGGCTGGATGTATATGTCGCCCTCCACAATGGTGCCAGGCACGGTGCCGGCCTGCCCCCGTGCCGTCACCATCCACACGAGGCACACACAGCTGCAGGTGGCAGGAAGCATGCCCTAACGTCATCCTACAACATACAATATGGCGTCACAACATATAGCATAGTGTCATCATATAACATACAGCATGGCATCATTCTACAACATAAATATACAGTATACAACATGGTGTCAAAACATACAACATAACTTCATTATATAACATATAGCATGGCATCACAATATACAGCATAATTTCATCCTATAACATATAGCATGGCATCACAACATACAGCATAACTTAATCCTATAACATATAGTATGGTATTACAACATACAGCATTGCTTCATACTATAACATATAGCATGGCATCACAACATACAGCATAATTAAAATTCAGCTGAATCGACAGCAGTGATTTCGATTTTAAAATTATCCGCCATCTTGAATTTGCTGTTAAGATTGACCAATCAGAGGCCACGATTAGGGGACAAAGGTGAACAATATAAAGGCAAAAAAACGGCACTTCATGTATATTAGGCTACTTCAGGTACATTAGGTTACTTCAGATATAAACGGCATTTATTGAACCCCCTTTATTAGGCTACATAGAGCAATGGTTGCGGTATAAAAGCTACTAAATTACCATACATTTTCTCTGCTACTTTCATGTTTCGTATGGATGTTGTGGGAACTATTTTCCCATAACCTGCACCCATTCCGCTCTGGATATTTAATAATTAAAATAGCTTAAATGTGTCTTGAAATGTATCAATTTATATTCATCAGATTCCCACAAACATATAATGGATGTAGTGGAGTACGACTGCTATTTCGATATTTATGCACATTGTGATGGTCTTTTTGTACTATGGTGTCTCATGTACATTGAGTTTCGTTTAAGCCGGTGCTAGGAGATTAACAGTATCCAACATATGCACTAGTGTGACACAAGGAATTTCCACCCGAGTGTCAGAATATTTCGTCAGAAACGAAGCTTTGTCGAGTTTTGTCGAGTTTTCTGACTACATATTCTGATCTGTTGGAATAGCCTTGTCCCATACCAGTGCATATGATGGATACTTTGTATCGCCCCTATAAAGAACATGTTTGCGAATCTCAAAACATTTACCTCATACAGAATAAAACTCAACTTTGTATTCGCTTTATTTATGCGGCTTGTGATACGGTTAAAACAGAGTTTTCAGAACAGAGTTTTCACCCACGGATCGGAATGCAAATGCCATTTCAGGCGCGTAACCATGTTCTTGCTGAGGGGGTGGGGATGGGGTGGGCATTGAGCGGCTAAAGCCGCGAATTGTTTAGGGGGGTCCGGGGGCATGCCTCCCCTGATTGTTTTGGGATAAAGAACGCAAATCCTGGCTTCTAGAGCCCTCCAGACATCGATATATTATGCGAATTGTATTCATTTTAGCCGATAAATTTTCATTTTACGAAATGTAGTTTAAATTTACAAACTTTAGGGGATGCGTTCGCACCCGTCGCACCCCCCTGATTACGCGCCTGCATTTCAGTGTATGCTACAAGGTATTATGGTGTTCCGTTAAGGCCATCGTAATATCGATATCGGGTCGATACTACGATAGTACGATACTACGATGACAATAGTACTATGCTACGATGACGATAGTACGATAGTACGATACTACGATGACGATACTACGATGCCACGATGGCGATAGTACGATACCACGATGACGATAACGCGATACCACGATAGTACCACGATAGTACGATGACGATACTACGGTATTATATCGTACTATCGTCATCGTAGTATCGTACTATCGTCATCGTACTGTCGTGATCTCGTAGTATCGACCCGATAGCGATATTACGATGGCCTTAACGGAACACTGTTTATCGTAATAATTAATTTCATTTAATAGGTATTTAAGATAGATATTTGAAAAATTAATCTTGTTTGCGCCGAAATTCATGTTTGCGCTATTAACAAGGTGTGTGATAACGTGGTTTCCGAACCCGATTTTCCGACGTGACGTAATCTGAAACGTCATTTTTACAGTTGATTTTCATTAAAATCTTCCTAACAAATGGACGGATTTTGATGATATGTAGCGCACCAAATACGATGGCATATGTGTTTTATGGGTGCTCTGAAAGTTCTTAACAATAACTTATAAATTTCACAAAGAATCTACTGTAAACACATCTACCAAACATGACGTCATGCCGTTCGGAAACCACGTGATCCCCCACCTTGATTAAGGCGTACCGCCATTTTCGCAGACAAACAATGCGCATGCGCGTCTCCATCCGGAAGGCGATACCACATTGACGATAGTACGATAATACGATGACGATAATACGATACTACGATGACGCTAGTACGATACTACGATCAACAGTGTTCCGTTAGCGCCATCGTAATATCGCTCTCGGGTCGATACTACGAGATCACGACAGTACGATGACCATATTACGATACTACGATGACGATAGTACGATACTACGATAACGATAGTACGATATAATATAGTAGTATCGTCATGGTACTATCGTGGTATCGCGTTATCGTCATCGTGCTATCGTACTATCGTCATTGTGCTATCGTACTATCGTCATCGTAGTATCGTACTATCGTAATCGTAGTATCGTACTATCGTAGTATCGACCCGATAGCGATATTACGATGGCCTTAACGGAACACCGTATCAAATTGATGTTCAATGTCATCACCATGCAGCCCTGGCGACACCAAAATAAACGTCGCACGTTGCTGACGTCATCAAACATAAAACGACGTCATGACGCTATGGCGTACTAATAATCATTTAAAACAATAAACATCCAACTTATATATTATTTTATGAGATAATTGTAACACACATTAGTGGCAATAGACCTATAGGAACAGTTGCAATTGCTAGATGTGAGATAAGCGCGTGTAGGGTGAGACAATGAAATATCACATGAGCGTGACTATACGGATATCCTTGAGTCGCGGTACCTGATGGGCGAAAAATTTGCGTCTTGGAATGTGACAATATGAGCACTGTCTGTGACAGAAATGATTAAGTGCAATACGACAGCGGTTCCAATATATTTTTACTGGTACCAATTTCCTGTAAATATCATAAACCTCTTGCAATTGTCTTAGTTTCGCAAGTGTATCTGCATCATTGCGCAGCAATAATATCACGCACATGCCGCTGATGCTGTATTGTAAGAGTGGACTGGCTGACACGGCTGTTGCAGAAATACTATACTGAGCAAAAAACTAAACTTCCCTCCCTATTTAAGTGACGATTGCCAGAAATCTAAATGAGTCACAGGGCTAAAACCAGTACCAAAATAAACTTCATTCATTTCTGGATCGAAGTTGTTAGGGGTCGAAATAGAAAATAACAAAATCGTTTGTCACGTGTTTGTTAAATTTCAGAGGATAATTTTTTATTTAAAACGTACAATCTGTGCGAAATTCCTTAATAGCGAGTGTGCCCACCCTGCGTCCTAATGGTTGACGTAATTTTTCGACGCATTGACCTGATTACGCCATTCGCGCTGCAATGCCAGCGTAAGCTGACGAGCATTGTTAATCTGGTGGTTTGCCCTAGTGTTCCGACCGAGCACATCCCTGATGTACTCGATAGGGTTGAGATCAGACCAATACGCTTCCTCCTCCAAACATATCCCTCTCCATCACACAGCAGTCCGCGAATATTCCGTTCTTGCGTCTGTATACACGGAATCTGCCATCTGTGTGGCTGGTTGTGAACCGAGATTCGTTTATAAACAGAACTCTGTCCCAGTTAGCCCGCCTCCGTCGACGATGGTCTGCCCAGAGACCCCGTAACGCCTAGACGTGACGGTGGCTGGCAAAAGGCGTTGACTCAAGTGCGTCAACGTATTGTAACGGTCCGTTCTTGCCGTCGTCACACGAGGCCTACCAGCTCGAGGACGGTCGCGAACGTCTCCAGTGTCCCTATAGCATACCACAAGTCGTTCAAACGTTTTCCTGCAGCACCCAAACCGACGCGCAACGGCACGTGCCGTCATGTCAACCTCCAACATCCAAATTGCCGGATTTCTGTCCTTTTCACAAAGCCGTGGCATAATGAAAACAGAGAATCAATGAGAAACTTTTTTAATTTTTCGATAAGATGATCTCAAACGAATCGTACGATGTGTACTCATCACATGTATTTACCTTGTGTTCACCTTGCACGTGGAAAAGGTGGTAAACAGCGTTCCGCTTCGAGAGCGAAATATACACGGCGGACACGTGGTAAACTGTACACAGTCGTGTTCTCAACATCGCTAGGATCTCACATATATATATATACATTTCCCATAGAATAATTTCGCATTTAGAAGATGGACGTTTCTTGTTTTGCTAAGTATATATTATATTTATTATCGACTTTCTGGTCAACGATTTGCTGCCGACGAACTTTTGTCTATTAAGCACATTATATCTAAAATAACTAAATTTAAGTACTTTTTCAGCCATAAAAAAAAAGACACCCTCCCCAAAATAAAATATTGGATGAAATTCCATCAAATATTGATTGTATTGCAATGAAAAAAATCCTATGGGAATTTAACATGGGGAAAATGAGGTGGAGGAGCTGTGGGAGGAGTCAACAAACGAAAGAAATATAAATTTACTCCGAAAGCTTGAAAATGATGTAACTAAGAAAACAAAAGTTAGATATGAAAATCGGTCCACAAATTCCAAAATTATTTTAAAAAAATAATGTTTATCCCGCATAACAAGACGTCCAAATATGCAATATTCTTCCTAGCATGTGTATAAACTAGTGATTCACCATATATTTAATCTAAACTAATATTTTTCTCAATCAGGTCATAGAAACTTCTTTCTCTGTTAAGCGTCCGCGTGCGGGTAGATTTTGAGAGTGGTTCTATGAAAAAACAAGCAAACTGTGTATGTTATTTTACACTATTTATTGGTGAAGTAATATGAAAATTGATTTTGAACTTGTCTAAGTTTTAAATCCGTTCTTGAATTTACACTTAATACGTTTAATAAGAGAGTCATCTTATTATTTAGCGGCAATTTAAATTTATGTTAAAAGCTTCATCAACCCTTTGCACACTGCACACTGCACACTGCACACTGCACACTGCACACCACTGCACACTGCACACTGCACACTGCAAATGGTTGAGGAAGTGTTTAAAAGCCTTGTTTGTTTTTACCGGATACGTAAGTAGGTTTTGTCTATCCAGGTGGACGCGTAACAGAGAAAAACAATGGCATGGCCTAATATAAACAGAGTAGGGAAGAGTAATTGTTGATGAATATCCCGCTTATATTATTTCATTACAAGAATACATTATTCGTTGACAAAACCAGTCATGGGCGTATTCATCTGTTATAAGAGGTGTCATTGCTAATTAGTTCACCCTAGATCTGATCAAGAGCGATAACGGACTTGTCAATGTATGTTAACTGTCTATTTCTTTACTCGTGTTGTAACTACAATGTCACAATTTATTCATCGTTACTCTGACTGTCATGTTTATTTTTAGCTATTAAAAAGCGATTATTATGCCCACATTTTGAGAGAAAATGGGTATATATTTTCGTCACGGTTGTCCGTCCGTCCGTCCGTCATGTGTTATTGTAAGACGGCAACGTGAATTTCGATTTTTGATATGAACCCCGGGTCATGGATTATATCCTCCTTTTATACTTATAATTTCTCAAGTTTGCCTTGTAAGAAGTAAAACGTTTAGACCGTAATAGCTGGAGACTTGATATTTGGTAAGTAACTTCTTTATGGTGTGCAAATGCGCAATGTAAACATCGATTGCACAAACTGAATTTGAATTTTTTATTTGATTATCTCCCCATTTCAGACTTAATTTGTATGAAAATGTAGTCCTGTGTGATAATTGGCATCGGGCCCTGTATTTTGATGTTAAGGAGAGTTAGTTGGTATGTCATGGGGATTGTTTGTTATTTTAGCTTACATAATTGGCACGGGTGCCATTTTAAAGTTCGTTTTACGTTGTGGTAAAATAGTGTACATGTGGTCTCTTCAGATTCATTTTTGAATGACAATTACTCCGTGCGCATATACTATGTTTTCTGTAGTATCATATAATTGGTAAAACGTAAATAAAAATATATATCTATAAGTTATATCCAACAATAAAATATAAAGCAACCAACCATTTTATCACACTGTTATAAAATATACAAAACACAACATTAAAGCAAACGCAGTCACCAATTAGCGCAATTATGACTCTCTATGTATCGTTTCCAGTGATAGTGTTTTTTACATTTCAAAACAGCGAGTTTGTATGTGGAATAATGCTTTCTACCCTACCTGTGGCCCGGCTCTACCCTGTGTGTATGTAACGACCGCGGCACAGGCATGTCCATCACTGTGGCCACGTGAGCCTGTATGTGATCACGGTGTTATAATCCTAGATACAGGGAATAATATTCCATAAACAAGACATCACATGCCCCGCTCCTGTAGCTGAGTCGAGTACAGTATTCAATATTAAATAAGTAAATTATAGTTGAACTACAAACATGCACCGATATTCCAGCACGGATATTTGAGTATGTAAATATGACAGTATGAATGGAATACTCTATATATCACGTCTCACATCACGAGCGGTCACAGTAATCCCAGTCGGAGACGGCCCGGGCCGCGCGGCATGCGAAGATGCGCGGGGGCGGCGACTGTCGGCGAGTAGCGAGCGGACGGCAGCCGGCGGGACAATGGCCGCGTGCCTGGCGGCGACAACTTACCACCGTAACTCCGGGGGAACACAATAGGACGGCCGTGCGCGTCACACTAAATACGACAGTATATGCGCTAGGTTCCAGGCACGGAGCGCCGCAGTTTGTTTAGACGTAACCGCTTATATCAGCACGTCCCATCGCGGAACACTTAAATATATCAAATTGTTTAAAAGTCGTTTGTATCGTTTCGTTACCTCAATTATGATTTACCTAGAGATTGGATTATTGTACCAGCCGTGCGCCCTCCAATGGGCATGCAGAGTGTGTAACGTGGTCCGCCCCGCACTCTGCCATCGCCAGTCAAACTCACCGACACGTCTGCAACAGGGTATTATGTCATCTAGACACACCGTGCGGAACTCTGTGTGCCCCGCTGTATATAGAGCATGCTGTCGGCAGGCAATATCTCACACGGCTCACACAGCCGCGCGTTTTCTCATAACGACGTGTTTGCTGTAAGGTAACCCAACCTTTTGAGAGATTGTCTGTAGGGCAGTGTCCTGTGCTGTACCCGCCCATATTGGGGAGGTGTCACACGTTACTTCATTGGTAGGCATTAAGTGGCAGTCTATCCGTGTTTAAGATACGTCTTTATAAGCAATTAGGGGGCCATCAATCACGGCACCCCCCGGGGTAGACACAATGTGGCGGTGTGGAGTTTCACGGACCGACTGCACCCAGGCACCGCTAACTGCGCCGCCGTACGCCGACCGCTCGTCGCGCTATACAACACTCCACATCCAAATACACACTTATAGTCGTTGAAGCTTAAGCATGTATGAAGTCAATACACTATTGTACGGCTAAAGTAACAATATATATAGTTTACATCGTACTTTAGGATACTTTTTATTTCGTTATCGTCGTCTATTTTCGCGGTCAAGTTGGGTGTATTGTGCGGTTTCTCGTATATCAAATAACGTCCACTAATTATAAAATAAATCTAAGAGTTTTGAATATTGTTTTGCAAATTGAAGAGCTGCCATTTTCGTTTCTGAATGTTTATTAAATGTATAGCTTGCACCTTGCAGATGCGGTGTTTCTTAGACGTGGCTACAGACGCTTAGGCTGAATAACCCGGTGTGATATTTAGACTGTTAGATAACGCTAAAAGTAACTGCTCTAATCTATAGCGTTCACTTCCAGAATATTAGTTCCCATATAACCTACATACAGTAGAAATACATTTGTGTTTGTGAAATGCGGATGTGTCATCTGAGACACAGCCACGTAAACATTCTATCGCCACAAATCGGAATTCACATAAGTATACTGAGCAAAACTAGAAACGTCCCTCCATGTTTAAGGAAAGATTCATCAAAAACCAAAAGGGTTACTTTCAAAAATCAAAATGGAAAAACAAGTTCATTCATTTCTGTATCAAAGCCAATAAATTGCATTTGGATATCTTGTTAAATATTCGAGAGATAACCGGCCAAGGGCGGTAGGGGTCAAAATCAAAAATCACAAAACTCAGAAATGTGTTACTTAATGTTTAGAGATCGAATTTCAATAAGTAATGTGGTAAATTCAGTAAATCTCGTTAGTACCGAGTGTGGCCACCATTTGCATGAATGCATGCAATGATCCTACGCCGCATCGACGTGACGTAACGCAATACCAGTGCGTTGGGCAAATTCCTCCATTCCCGTTGTAACGCCCGTGTAAGATCGCGAACATTGTCAATCTGATGGTTAGCTCGTGCTTTGCGGCCCAGCTCATCCCATATGTGCTCAATGGGATTGAGATCCGGGGAGACCGCGGGCCATGGCATGACCTCGACGTTGTTTTGCTGTAAGTATTGAGTGGTGACCCTGGCTACGTGAGGGCGGGCATTGTCGTGCATCAATGTCACACCAGGACCATGCTGACGGATAAATGGTAAGGCATGTGCATTTAGCACATCTGCAACATAACGTTGTGCATTGATGTTGCCCTGTACAACAACCAAATCTGTCTTCCGGTTTCCCATGATCCCACCCAGACCATTACGCTCCCTCCCCCAAACCTGTTCTTCTCAACAATGCAACAATCGGTGAATCTTTCATTTTTACGCCTGTATACCCGTAATCTTCCGTCAGCATGACTAACTGTGAACCGAGATTCATCGGTGAACAAAACTCGGTTCCAGTCAGCCCTTCTCCAGTTCAGATGACGTCGCGCCCATAACAGTCTGGCAGCACGGTGACGTTGGGTCATTATCTGACCAGTGTACGGGCGGCGTGCCCGGATTGGTTGGGCGTTACGACGTAACCGGTTGCGAATGGTCTGCCCTGAGACATCGTATCGCTTAGCAGTGACTGTGGCTGCCAATCGACGTTGACGTAAGTGCGTCAACGTAATGTAACGATCGGCTCTAGCCGTCGTTACACGAGGCCTACCAGGTCGCTGCCGGTCGTGAACAGCCCCAGTCTGCTGGTACCGGGCTGCAAGACGATCAATCGTCTTCCGACAGCAACCAAACCGAGGCGCGACCGCCCTGGCGGCCATCCCACCCACAAGCATCCCAATTGCCTGATTTCGCTCGTTTTCGGAAAGCCGTGGCATATCGAAAACAGTGAAAAATTAAAAAAGTTTTTTCATTTTCCGAATAGCCCCTATCGCATGAATGGTACGACATGAACTGAATCACCTTATCGATGACAAGTATAGCGTGCACGTGCAAAAAGTGGAAATCAACGTTCCGGTCACTGGCCGCTATGTAAACCGTGTGTATCGGCTAAACTCTACACGATCGTATTCTGAACATCGCCACGGTTTAAAATACATGTACTTTGAACATGTGGTACATACATAGACAGAGCTACACCGGCTATAAAACAGGGACGTTTCTAGTTTTGTTGAGTATATTATCTGTGAATAAAAATATTAACGTATCACCTCTTCATATTACAACTGCTGAAGATCCGAAACTATTATATTGATTATTTATAGTTTAATCTGAAGTACAATGTACGTGTTAGGAAGTATCCCTCCCGGCAGAATGTAGTGTCTATATATAGGTTTAGTTTTCATTAATGTTTAGACACAATACAGACTTTTTATATATCAGCAACACAGTTACATAGCACTGTGACAGTCAACAATGTAGACTAGAGAACGGTAGTTCGGTCCCCGGCTGCGGTGCGCCGAATTGCTGACTATGTGCAATCTGCCATTGTCACTATGTGATATGTAGAAGATAAGCGGGAGACTGCCGGCGAATCACAATCCGTGTGTAACCTTGCTAGCGAACGGTTATTTTTCCTGACCGTTCAAAGCTGAATCGCTGTCACAGTGTCGTATATGTCAAACGGGACATGCAATACACTATGATCGTAACGTGTCTTCAGTACATTGCGTGACGTCAACTATGTCTGCTTGTGTCCTATAGCTATGTGTCCCTGATACAGCATGGGGTACATCATTAGACCATTTCATACGCTATAGCTAGTGTTCTTTTTTTTCAGGTGGGGGGGTGTGGGACCCGGTGTGGAGTCAATGTATCATTACGGTACATGTGCTTTGGGCCGACGGCACGTACTACAGTGACAACATAGCGGATACAATACAGACACTGGACGGAAAATACAAGCGTGGCCTCGACGCTATATGTCTATATACGTTGATACATGCAGTCGCGGTAATCTTTGTTCTAAGGACGTATGTGATATCTCACAGCCAGTCTGTTCAACATAAATGAACATCCCTAATTGTTTAAACGTGTTTGGTAATGTAATACATTCAAAGTGTTTGGTAACGTAACACATTCAAAGTGTTTGGTAACGTAACACATGTATGTGGCTGCCGAACTAAGGCAGTGTGCTACCAGGCCACAGACGTATACACACATTACGTTACATCCGTGAACCAGTATAAGCACGCACGTCACGTTGACGATTAGACAAAACATAAATACTACCAACATGATCGATCACACGGACCAGGTGATAGATCGTGTATCGACGCGGCAGATAAACGGGGGAAAGTAGAAGGGCGTCCTATTGGCCGGCGTGAATGACATATCACGCGGACACGGCGGGCCGCCATAGCCGGATACACGGCTCACTGGTCGATAGGTGAGAAGACACTAAATACTTTTACTGTATAACTTCACTTAAAACACCACATATAATACTAATAGTTCATATATAGAGGATCTCCAACGAGTTTTCATTTGATATGAGATTTCTCAAACATGCCTCGCACAATTTATGCGCCAAGCCTCTGGCGAGGTGCATACAATTGCTGACGGGCTTCATGAACTGATATCAAATGGAAACGAGTTTGAGATTATGCTTATCGCATGACGTCACTCCCCAAAGAGCAAACAATTTGGAAATATCCTATAACTTTCAGTGAGCATACGCCAATGAATAATTTCGCATCTAGTTATAAATCGCCACATAGAAAAATAGATTTAATGCTAGCAATAAAAGTATTATAAATATGCCATATAATAGGTTCATGTAGGAAAATTGCAGTAAGTTTACGGATTCACTGATATTTCTAATGAAGTTTAAAGCATGATGACGTCAACGTGATAACGTTAGTGTTTTTTCGCGTCATTAGGAAAGTCATTTGGAAAGCCTGAGTGCCTAAACTACATGTACTTGAAGTTGGTCGGTATTAGTATGTATTAGTATGTATTAGTATGTATTTGTATTAGTATGTATTTGTACTTTTAAAAGTTGTTTTGATAAACCCACACGGAGCGACAGCGACATACGAGGGTGTGTGTGTGTGCGTGTGTGTGTGTGTGTGTGTGTGTGTGTGTGCGTGTGTGTGTGTGCGCGTGTGCGTGTGTGTGTGTGTGTGGGGGGGAGGGGGGGTTATCTGGCGCTTACTACAGTTTGTTTATTTCCAGGAACTATATATAAACAGTGTATGCCAATGTACCACTATCAAGTATGCACACGTTGACATATTTTATTTTACAAGTCTTGAACGGTGTACTATATGTATGTACATGTATGTGCATCTCCGTATCCATATTAACGAGGCACCGGCGCAACCCAAATATTCAAATGATTCGTTTTGAAATAACGTACTAGAAAATATAGTGTATGCCCTCTAAAATCCATTGAACACCTTCTACTGCTAGTGAAAGTCTTATTTAATGTTTCTACTAGTGCGGATGTCATGGTGTGTATATCAAGTATTTTTGTTATTCTGTATAGTATGTATGTCTCTGCGTGCAGTAAGAAACGAAATAACGATTTGAAAGCGGCCGCTAAATAGTATTCCTCATCATCATAATCAGCAGAAACGAGTAACAGTGATAAGGTTTTGCGTGAATCAAGTGAGAACCGCAGCGCAATCCTTACAGTTGATGAAACAATCGAATAATAACTCACCAGTGTGAACGAACCGGGAGCATAACTCACCAGTCCGAGCATAACTCACCAGTGTCGGATCGGGAGCATAACTCACCAGTGTGAACGGACCGGGAGCGTTTGTGAACAGTAGGGGGAATGACGCAAACCAATTGCCAACATAATATGGCACTATCTGTCAAACATCGGCGCCGATTACGAAACTGTTCATGCGACATGGACAGACAATTTACAGATGAGTAAGGTATATGCCGATGAGTTCCCAGTTTACTGACTGATACAAAACCCTGTATGAAGGTGGCGTCAATGACGTTAGTAAAGTAGCGGGATGGCGCATACATGACATGTATGTTTTCAATTCGTCAGTCTCAGATAAATACTTACGTGAGGTTCACGGAGTTTCAAACATCATTACATATAATTTGATTTTTAGATGGTGTAATTTTAACTTCTGTATCACATAAACTTTCAATGTACATTGGAACCTCTCTAAACCGGACACCCTGGGAGGTCCCAAGTCCTGGGAGGTCCACAGGGTGTCCAGTTTCGAGAGGTTCCACTGTAAATCACACATATGACTACTTCAAGACACGCCTGTGTGTTTTGTGATCATGACCGATATTATCATCGGCGATAAAGGGCAAATACCTCTATCAAAATTAAGCACAACTAATCTTTCTCAGAGTCCGGTTTAGAGAGGTTCCACTGTATTGTAAAAGTCAAGGTATTATGTGATCACCCCTCGGAATCTCACCATTTCTACGGACCTGTGCGAGTCTGCTGTGAACAGTGGCTGGTATTGCAGGCTGCAGCGCGTAGTTTACGATACGGCAATTTGTAGATATCAAGGGGCCGTTTCATTAAACTTCGTACGACTAAAATGTTCGTAAGCGCAAAATTATAATAGTCTGTAAATTTCACAATAGCAAAGTTGTCTTGTAACCAAGTATTTAATTTACATGTATTGAGCATAGGCTGCATATGCAGCCTATACTCAATAAATGTAAATCCATCAATTGGAATTTCCACACAATCCTAAATTTGCACTTACGAACAATTTAGTCGTAAGAAGTTTAGTGAAACGGGCCCCAGAAACCTTACAATAATTACATTTTCATTGATTTAAATACGGAATTTCCACTTTGAGACAGACAAAACAAACTTAAACTTGAATTATTTTAGAAATATTTGTTAAACGTGCAAGTCACAATAGATTTGTAGGATTATCCAGTTTATAACTGTTTAGCAAATTAGTAAACCTATTTCAAGTGCAATATAAATTCTGGACGTCAGCTGTGATTTGGCTAATACAAACGGTTACTGGATTGCCCAAGCAAATTAACTGACACTTGAGACGGGGCGCCCATTCAGCCGTTTATTGATAGCGGCGGCGGCCCGCCCTTCGCTCTTGTGTTTCCAATTTCCATCCAACATCGCATTGTCCTGTTGTCTCACACAGCCACGAAGATACCGGCTTGTCGCGCTATAGCCGCTGCCCAGTCGTCTCGTCCTATATCATCTCCCGCCAACCGTACGTTACCTCCAGTCTGTATGGCAGAATGGAAGTAAATATGGTTTATTGCCGTTTTCCGACGGCTCACAGCTAATGTTGCGAAGTGTTAATTGTCAACTTATTACAATGGTAAATACATTGGGCCTAATACGTAGGCTTCCTTCTGATCTCCCACTGCACAATACTGTCCATGTCTACTGACTAGTGAACATATTAATTATAAAATATCTACAAAATAATCTGTTTGTAAATAATGAAACAAGTATTCTGGACGATATATATATTAATTTAGAAAAAAAGAAAACACAATAATTTAGAAACAAGAATGACAAATATCACAATATACGCCCATCGAGGCATAGCCAGTAAACAAGGGGAGATAACGCACTGGAAACAAAATTGATAAATAGGATTCATCTTGCCAGGGATTGAGTGGGATAGCAAATCGGAATATTCTAAAAATCAACAAAATTCTTTCTCTTGTCATGATACATATGAATACCAAATTGGTTAAGACATGTCAACTAGAACTTGAGTTATCGCATGGACAAGGATACAAGACGCGAACATTACAACTGGCTGCCAAAGGGAGATATCTAATCAGAGTATTTTGAAAATCAATAAGGTTCTTCATCTTGCCGTGATACACAGGCATTCCCAATTTGGTTCAGATCTGTCAAGTAGAACTTGACTTATTGTGTGGACAAAGATACACAATGCGAACATTAGAAATGGCCGCCGATCATCAGAATGTAAGTCAATACATGATTATTCGAGTTGCCGTGATAAACATATATACCAATCTTGGTTGCGATCCATCAAGTAGAACTTCAGTATTAAGTATATAAACGTCCTATGTTTCTTACCTTGCCTTGGGGTTATTATAACCGGAAGACAGAAGATATATATAATGATAGAGGACCATCAGAGGAATGCATGTGTGAAATATTAGGAGGTTCTATGAACGGAAACACAAAGTTACAGAAATTTACCCCGATGTCAAGTGTGTGAACGCCACACGTCTGTGACATTGGCCTGGGGTCTAGCGGGTGCCGGAGGGTCGTGGATTTGTCACAGCATGATAGAGGACCAGCATATGAACGTATGCGTGAAAGAGCAAGACATTCCGTAAGTAAACAGGATTTATAAGACATTTACCCGAACGTAATGTTTGTTACGTACGTGTGTGCATATGCATTAAAGGTACATGCACACTCAGTAGGCACAAACAGTTCTTTACAGGAATTAAACAAGTGTATAATTGTATCACTATTCCACACGTTCTAAAACTTACTCGTGCCCGCTATACATAATTATATAATCATTTAGTAATAATGTATTTTACTGATAGTGACTCGCGGTGGTATCAGGCTACTTTCATATGAAAATTAGGCACGATATTTTTTAATTATTTATACTAATTAAATGCGTCACCTGAAGAGAATAATATTTTCGACAGATTTCAAGTATGATCATTGCACGTCAAAACATAAACCACAGATAATAAATAGCATACATAATGTACGCTAAAACTTTAAGGAAACACGGTTATCGCGCCTGATATCAGTGTGGAAATTTACGGCCGATATAAAATGTATAATAATGTCAATCAACACATCAGGGGGATGGGCGTACGATTGGTATATGGGTACCTTATGTGAGTCAAAAAAAGTGCACGGGTCACAAAATGGCGGCGCCCCAGTGGCAGCAGTACCACGAGGTTGGTACATTTTGTATTTACTTTCACACTTATATTACACTTTGAGAAAATACATATAGGCGAGGGAGTGGCGGTATGTGTCCCCGATAAACGGCTACTAACGTCTTCGCTGAGGTATCATTCAGTAAAAAGTTATTGAATTTTCAATGGACGCCGGTGTGTAAACTAAAGGGTTTCTGTGACATTTCCCACCCAGTTTTAACCATTTTGTTTTATAAAAAATAAGTCTTCCTTTGCTTATTGTATGACATATTTCCAATTAGTATGCATGATTTAACGTATTTTTCGGGAAAAATATGTTCGCACACCTTATATGGCCGAAGAAAAATAGGTGTATGCACACGAAAAGGTGTCTGGAACTGGTTAGCACACCACATTGGTGCACGGGGATGTTTGTTGTGGCCAAATATTATCAAAATCGGTGGAGCGTTTCATCATTTATTGAAGCGGTTGATGAGTTATTGAAAAAAAGAAAACAAAACGTTAACAGTTTTGCCTTACAAACAAGGTGAACATAAGTCTCAGTGACCTTCACATTGGGCGATCGGACGTGGGTCGTATGTAAAACAAAGCAACATCCCTAGACACACACTGTGGCCAAATAGTATCAACATCGGTGAAGGGGTTCATGAGTCATTGAACAATTAAAAGTGTTACTAACGCACGCACGCACGCACGCACGCACGCACGCACGCACGTACATGGACTAACGCTATATCCCATCGTGCCTATCGGCGAGGGTATAATGAGAGAATCTCAGAAGGTTTGATAAACACTACCGTAGCGAGTGAAACAGGATAGCGAGTGTGAATCTTCTTCTCTTTTTTTCCCCCGATATGCTGCTATAACCATTCGCGAAACGTTTCAGCAGTTCATCTTTTATTATGTGTCTCCTTCGTATTCATTAGTATTTTCTCATTGTGAATGTCGATCAGCAGAAAGCAAATTGATCCACCCTGTTGGATCTGATGTAAGCTATTAATGGCTACCGTTTGCGATTGCGTGTTCATGTGTACCTCCATCTGTCCTTGTTTTTCTCTATTAGTAGTGTGTACTCGTGCACAGGTTCCTGAACCGCCAATGCAAGTCACACATATATATATATATATCCTCTGAAAAATGTCAAATATTCTCTGATAGATTACTGAGCTCTTTGGGCGGAGAAATTTGTTTACATAGCCGAGTAAACACAGTTGTATTAGCGTGACGTTCATTGACTAATATGTGTAATCCAATAATAGCATGACGGTAAATTTCGTAGTGGATAAAGTTCGAAGTTATCTGATTATTTTGACACATCGCGGGAATATGACGTGTCGAAATAATGTAATTACATGTTTCATTATCCAATCAAATGGTGCGTTACGAAACCGCCACACGTGGGCAGGGGCTCGCTAGAAAATCGCGCAATTGTATGGCTTTTAATGTTTTAAATGTAGGAACAGATAAGTGCAGTTCAAGTATTATATTGACATCATTAGATTGATATATGTCTCCTGAAGTGATAGAACCCGAATTTGGAGTTTGTGGTTGAAAATGCATGATATAATCGGTCTGAAAGCAACGCATGTTGGAAATTGTATTTGCTAATATTGAAAAAGCTATCTTTCCTTTGGATATATTGAGATAATTGGCAATGTCTGTCGTGTGTAATGTTTGAGCATAAGTAGTTGCACAAAACTATGCAAATGACCCAAAAACAACGAAATCAACCCAAATCCACACAAATACCCACATGACACCAAATAAACGACCATCTTTTCAAACACCTGTGTACTCGTACAATAAATACACGTCAAATATGAAACTCGTTGAGTGAATATATGCAGAAAATTTATAAAAATGGGAAAGTGATTATGTTTAACGCCCTATCATCAGCTAAGGACCACAGTTTAGTCTAATCCGACAGACAAGTGGGATGGAAATACTAAGCATTTTGCACGCCTATGGTGAGGATGATCTCACAACCGCCGGTATTGAAGTCCAATGTCATATACGAGGGAGGGTCAGTAAGTAGTGTCACTTGTCTTTCTAACAACTTGTCCAACCTGTTTCAAAGTTGGCACATGCATTACACTAGGCCACGGCCCATCCCTATAACATTTATAAATCTGCTTAATGTGTTACCCTAGCACAGAAGCCGAGCTCACTCAAACCTGGATCAAATTGTATTTATCCACTGTTCCTGACAATTTCGAATGGCATGCAATACACGTTTGTCTACCGACATAGTTTTGGCGGCTACTAAACACATTAAATCTACAAAATATAAATTTAAAAAATGCATCAATAACAAAAAGGTCACCATCTCCAAATATGTTTATTTGATGAAATTCCATTGAATATTAATTTTATTGCGAAAAGATTCATATGTGACTTTAATACGGGGAATATAATCACATTTTAAAATACAATTTTGGAATTTGTGGACCTATTTTCAAAATCTAACTTTGATTTTGTTAACTACATCGTTTACAAGCATCGTTTACCATTTTGACCACATATGTGTCTATTATCCCACATGAAACAATAACAAATTACAATAAATTAATATTAAGTAAATAGTATATCATCAACTTAAACATTGACGTGACGGTCGATTTGAAAGTCACACTCGCGAGGACCCATGTCCCATTTTGAAGGCATACTTTTTCGTATGCATACACATGTTGTTTTCGGGCGTATGAGGTTTTCGCATAGTTTTCCCGAAATATATGTTAAATAGTGCATATATGTTGGCAATATGCCATACAATAAGCAATGAAACACGTATTTCTGATAAAAAGTGGTTAAAACGGTGTGAGAAATGTCACAGCGACCTGTTTGTTTACAGACCGGCGTCCATTGTACCTCAGTGAAGACGTTAATAGTCGTTTATTGGGGACACATACCACCACCACCCCCTCGCCTATATGTATTTGCTCAAAGTTTAATGTAAGTGTGAAAATAAATACAAAATGTACCAACCTCGTGGTGCTGCTGCCACTGGGGCGTCGATATTTTGAGACCCGTGCACCTTTTTGACTCACATAAGGTACCCATGTACCAATCGTATGCACATCCCCCTGCATGGGGTAATGGTGAATGAATGTTTATTTTGCCAGAAAAGTCTCAGATGTTGTCTCTCTTCTGTGCCTACTGAGATGACATGTACCTTTAATGCGTACGCACGTATGAACGGACACCGGTAACTGTATTTGCCACACTCACCCACGCCCCACCACCCTTTCATCATTCGGTGGCGGAGCATAATCATTGGAGTAAACAGAGTTGATTTTTTTATTTGCAAAATATTAACTAAAGAACATACATTTTTATTTGTTTTCGTTAGTGGTCGTTTTTTATTCGAGCGCTAGCCAAGAATTTTACAGGTTAGAACACCCCAAAGAGTTTTAATATATAATTTAACCGACTCTTAACAACGGATAAGCATGCGACAGGGTCAGTAGGACGATGTGTGTGATAAGATGCGAAGAAATGGGTTATGAAAAACTCCACCTTATCTGTAGGTACAGCTTGGTGAAGATATTTGTGACTGTGAGTTGAGAAATGAAGCTTATGGGTTTTGCGAAAAGTGTATGTCCAGATCAGCATGCGCACAGTCTGAGCATGATCTGCACAATTTGCCATCCCATCAATGAAACACCCGGCAAGCTTCTGCCAAGCATTATAGATCGTTATCAGTATACAGAAGTGTGCTATTTGATAAGGCGCTACACTGGTAATAGATGCCAGAAGCCCCATGTATCCTGTTACAACCACATATTTGGTTACGCGACTCATGCCCCCTAATACAGATGATCGTGACTAAACTGTTTTTCCAGGAGCTATACTAGTCGCAAATCCCATAAGTTCCATTTCTCCAATCACAGCCACGTTTACTGATGAGTGTGTCCATGGTTTCTGACGAGTTCGACCTTGCGGGAATAGTATTACACATACTGATGCGCAGTCTAACCATTTACACTGATTACAGATTATGTGCAGAATGATCAGAGTCTACAGTGTCCATAGATAGAACAACAGCCGGTCATATTTGTGCAGGTACTCTGTGTGTATTCTGGTCTGCGTCGTACGAATGGATTGGAACACAATACTGGTAGGTGATATAGTCTTTTATTTCTATTGATTATATGAAATTACTTCATATTAATAAACGTAAATATCTATATATGTGAACATAAATTGCATGTAATTATTCAACACAGGGGATTGGCCGTGCACCGTGCATGCGATATTACATATGAATGAATTTCTCAATGATGTATATATCATTGTAAATTGGATAGAAGCCTTATTTTCGAACATGTTTTTACCAAACCTGTTCACATCTTCATCTGAAATTAAAACAGCAGGCCGTAGCTAAAAATGGTCAGAATCTTTAACTGACCAAATGGCCATGTATAGTTGTCTGGGTCGTTTTCATATTTTGTCATAAACACACGCATCGACTTGTCAATCGTGCCAAAAGTTCCACACCCCTTCTATTCCGAGTCTTCAAACTACAGTGTACTTGAAACGCTTTCCACTCTAGATTAATTATTAGTCTATTTGTCATCCACAAACACAATGCGAAGAATTTCAGGACGTTCAGTCCTTTGATTTATTCTGCCAGGATGTCATAACATAAACAGATAATTCACAATTACTCATACGAATTATTAATTATGTCCATATATTACTTGAGGAATATTGAAGGCATTTGTTTGTTGGATATGCATCAGCCCCCACCCACCTCGTGTGTACTCACATTGTCACATTATAGAACATATCGAGTAGCTACCCGGATGTCAACAGTTGTCATAATATAACAAGCGCAGAGTTATTGCCGTTCATTCACGGCTATAGTATAGTTACCATGGCTACTGGTGCGGTCTGGCTCATCCTCTTATATCACACGAATATCATACAAACAGTTGAGACAGACAAACAGTCGTGTCACACGTGTTGATGTCGCAAACATCGGGACTTCATACAAACAGTTCAGACAGTCGTGTCCCACATGTTGATGTCGCGAACATCGGGATTTCATACAAACAGTTCAGAGAGACGTGTCTCACATGTTGATTTCGCCAACATCGGGACTTCATGCAAACAGCTCAGACAGTCGTGTCCCACGTGTTCATATCGCGAACATCGGGACTTCATACAAACAGTTCAGACAGTCGTGTCCCACGTGTTGATGTCGCGAACATCGGGACTTCATACAAAGAGTTCAGACAGTCGTGTCCCACGTGTTGATGTCGCGAACATCGGTACTTCATACAAACAGCTCAGACAGTCGTGTCCCACGTGTTGATGTCGCGAACATCGGGACTTCATAAAAAACAGTTCCGACAGTCGTGTCCCACGTGTTGATGTCGCGAACATCGGGACTTCATACAAACAGCTGAGACATTCGTGTCCCACGTGTTGATGTCGCGAACATCGGGACTTTAAGCAAACAGTTCAGACAGTCGTGTCCCACATGTTGGTATCGCCAACATCGGGACTTCATACACACAGTTCCGAAAGTCGTGTCCGACGTGTTGATGTCGCGAACATCGGGACTTCATACAAACAGTTCAGACAGTCGTGTCCCACATGTTGATGTCGCCAAAATCGGGACTTCATACAAACAGTTCCGAAAGTCGTGTCCGACCTGTTGATGTCGCGAACATCGGGACTTCATACAAACAGTTCAGACAGTCGTGTCCCACATGTTGATATCTCCAACATCGGGACTTCATACACACAGTTCAGAAAGTCGTGTCCCATGTGTTGATGTCGCGAGCATCGGGACTTCATACAAACATCTCAGACAGTCGTGTCCCACGTGTTCATATCGCGAACATCGGGACTTCATACAAACAGTTCAGACAGTCGTGTCCCACATGTTGATGTCTCGAACATCGGGGCTTTATACAATGAGTTCAGACAGTCGTGTCCCACGTGTTGATGTCGCGAACATCGGGACTTCATACAAACAGTTCAGACAGTTGTGTCCCACATGTTGATGTCGACAACATCGGGACTTCATACACACAGTTCCGAAAGTCGTGTCCGACGTGTTGATGTCGCGAACATCGGGACTTCATACAAACAGTTCAGACAGTCGTGTCCCACATGTTGATGTCGCCAAAATCGGGACTTCATACAAACAGTTCCGAAAGTCGTGTCCGACCTGTTGATGTCGCGAACATCGGGACTTCATACAAACAGTTCAGACAGTCGTGTCCCACATGTTGATATCTCCAACATCGGGACTTCATACACACAGTTCAGAAAGTCGTGTCCCATGTGTTGATGTCGCGAGCATCGGGACTTCATACAAACATCTCAGACAGTCGTGTCCCACGTGTTCATATCGCGAACATCGGGACTTCATACAAACAGTTCAGACAGTCGTGTCCCACATGTTGATGTCTCGAACATCGGGGCTTTATACAATGAGTTCAGACAGTCGTGTCCCACGTGTTGATGTCGCGAACATCGGGACTTCATACAAACAGTTCAGACAGTTGTGTCCCACATGTTGATGTCGACAACATCGGGACTTCATACAAACAGTTCAGACAGTCATGTCTCACGTGTTGATGACGCGAACATCGGGACTTCATACAAAAAGTTCCGACATTCGTGTCCCACATGTTGATGTCGCGAACATCTGGACTTCATACAACAGTTCAGACAGTCGTGTCCCACATGTTGATGTCGCGAACATCGGGACTTCATACAAACAGTTCAGACAGTCGTGTCCCACATGTTGATGTCGCCAACATCGGGACGTCATACGAACAGTTCCGAAAGTCGTGTCCCACGTGTTGATGTCGCCAGCATCGAGACTTCATACAAACAGTTCCGACAGTCGTGTTCCACGTGTTGATGTCGCAAACATCGGTACTTCATACAAACAGCTCAGACAGTCGTGTCCCACATGTTGATGTCGCCAACATCGGGACTTCATACAAACAGTTCAGAAAGTCGTGTCCCACGTGTTCATGTCGCCAACATCGGGACTTCATACAAACAGTTCAGAGAGTCGTGTCTCAAGTGTTGATGTCGCGAACATCGGGACTTCATAACAAACAATTCAGACAGTCGTGTCTCATATGTTGATTTCGCCAACATCGTGACTTCATACAAACAGTTCAGACAGTCTTGTCTCACGTGTTGATGTCGCGAACATTGGGATTTCATACAAACAGTTCAGAGAGTCGTGTCCCACATGTTGATGTCGCGAACATCGGGACTTCATACAAACAGTTCAGACAGTCGTGTCCCACGTGTTGATGTCGTGAAGATCGGGATGTCATACAAATAGCTCAGACAGTCGTGTCCCACGTGTTGATGTCACGAACATAGGGACTTCATACAAACAGTTCAGACAGTCGTGTCCCACAGGGTTGATGTCGCGAACATCTGGGAACTACATAAAAACAAAACAGTTCGAAAGTCGATGTCCCAAACATGTTGATGTCGCCAACAAATTCGGTTACTTCATACAAACAGTTCCCGAAAGGTTTCGTTGTCCCACGTGGTTGATATCACCAACATCCGAGACTTCAATACAAAAACAGTTCAGAACAGGTCGTGTCCCAACATGTTGATGTCGCCCAAACATCGGGCGGGACTTGCATACAAAACAGTTCTTCGAAAGTCGTTTGTCCCACGTGATTCATGTCGCCAAACATCGGGACTTCATACAAAACAGTTCAGAGAATCGTGTCTCACAGTGTTGATGTCGTCGAACATCGGGGACTTCATACAACCAATTCAGACAGTCGTGTCTCATATGTGATTTCGGCCAACATTTCGTGACTTCATACAAACCAGTTCGACAAGGTCGGTGTCGACACGTGTTGATGTCGTGAACATTCGGGGACGTCATACAAACAGCTCCCCCCCCCCCCCCCCAGACAGTCGTTGTCCCAGGTGTTTGATGTCGGCCCAACATCGGGACTTCATACAAAACGAAATTCTGACAGTCGTTGTTCGCACGTGATTGATGTCGCGAACATCTGGGACTTCATACAAACAACATTCCGAAAAGTCGTGTCCCCGTGTTGATGATCGCGAACATTCGGGGGACTTCATACAAACCAGTTCAGACCAGGTCGGTTGTCCCACATGGTTGAATGTCGCCAACAATCGGGACTTCTACAAAACTGTTCTGACAGTTCACTGTCTCACGTGTTGATGACGGCGAACATTGGGCGGACTTACATGACCTAAAAGTTCCGACATTCGTTGTCCCCACGTGTTGATGTCGCGAACATCGGGACTTCATACAACAGTTCCGAAAGTCGATGTCCCATCGTGTTGTTGATTGTTGCGAAATACCATCCGACTTCCATGCAAAACAGATCAGACAGTCGTGTCTCAGTGTTGATGTCGCGAACATCGGGTGAACTTCATACAAAACAGTTCAGACTAGTCGTTTCCCACATGTTGATGTCCGCCAAACATCGGGACTTTTCATACAACACAGTTCCGACAGTCGCTGTCCCGCACATGTTGATGTCGCCAACATCGGGTGGACTTCATACAAACCAGTTCGGAAAGTCGTGTCCCACGTGTTGATGTCGCGGAACATCCGGCGCTTCATAGAAAACAGTTCAGACAGTCGTGTCCCACGTGTTGAATGTCGCGAACATCGGGACGTCATACAAACAGCTCAGACAGTCGTGTCCCAACGTGTTGATGTTGCGAACATCGAGACTTCATACAAAACAGTTCAGACAGTCATGTCCCTCACGTGTTGATGACGCGAACATAGCGACCTTCATACAAAAAGTTCCGACATTCGTGTTCCACGTGTTGATGTCGCGAACATTCGGGACTCAATACAAACAGTTCCGAAAGTCGTGTCCCACGTGTTGATGTCACCAACATCGAGACTTCATACAAACAGTTCAGACAGTCGTGTCCCACATGTTGATGTCGCCAACATCGGGACTTCATACAAACAGTTCGAAAGTCGAAAGTCCCACGTGTTCCATGTCGCCAACTCGGGACTTCATACAAACAGTTCAGAGAATCGTGTCTCACGTGTTGATGTCGCGAACATCGGGACTTCATACAACCAATTCAGACAGTCGTGTCTCATATGTTGATTTCGCCAACATCGTGACTTCATACAAACAGTTCAGACAGTCGTGTCGAACGTGTTGATGTCGCGAACATCGGGACGTCATACAAACAGCTCAGACAGTCGTGTCCCACGTGTTGATGTCGCCAACATCGGGACTTCATTCAAAACAGTTCAGACAGTCGTGTCCCACATGTTGATGTTGCCAACATCGGGACTTCATACAAACAGTTCCGAAAGTCGTGTCCCACGTGTTGATGTCGCGAACATCGGGACTTCATACAAACAGTTCAGACAGTCGTGTCCCACGTGTTGATGTCGCGAACTTCGGGACGTCATACAAACAGCTGAGACAGTCGTGTCCCACGTGTTGATGTCGCGAACATCGGGACTTCATACAAACAGTTCCGAAAGTCGTGTCCCACGTGTTGATGTCACCAACATCGAGACTTCATACAAACAGTTCAGACAGTCGTGTCCCACATGTTGATGTCGCCAACATCGGGACTTCATACAAAAACCAGTTTCCGAAAGGTCGTGTCCCACGTGTTCATGTCGCCAACATCGGGACTTCATACAAACAGTTCAGAGAATCGTGTCTCACGTGTTGATGTCGCGAACATCGGGACTTCATACAACCAATTCAGACAGTCGTGTCTCATATGTTGATTTCGCCAACATCGTGACTTCATACAAACAGTTCAGACAGTCGTGTCGAACGTGTTGATGTCGCGAACATCGGGACGTCATACAAACAGCTCAGACAGTCGTGTCCCACGTGTTGATGTCGCCAACATCGGGACTTCATTCAAACAGTTCAGACAGTCGTGTCCCACATGTTGATGTTGCCAACATCGGGACTTCATACAAACAGTTCCGAAAGTCGTTGTCCCACGTGTTGATGTCGCGAACATCGGGACTTCATACAAACAGTTCAGACAGTCGTGTCCCACGTGTTGATGTCGCGAACTTCGGGACGTCATACAAACAGCTGAGACAGTCGTGTCCCACGTGTTGATGTCGCGAACATCGGGACTTCTACAAAACAGTTCCCGAAAGTCGTGTCCCAGTTGTTGATGTCGCGAACATCGGGTCTTTCATACAAAAAACAGTTCAGACAGTCGTTGGTCCCACATGTTGATGTCGCGAACATCGGGACTTCATACAAACAGTTCCGAAAGTCGTGTCCCACGTGTTGATGTCGCGAACATCGGGACTTCATACAAACAGTTCCGAAAGACGTCGTCGTTCCCACATGTTGATTGATGTCGCCAACATCGGGACTTCATACAAACTGTTCAGACAGTCATGTCTCACGTGTTGATGACGCGAACATTGGGACTTCATACTAAAAGTTCCGACATTCGTGTCCCACGTGTTGATGTCGCGAACATCGGGACTTCATACAACAGTTCCGAAAGTCATGTCCCACGTGTTGATGTTGCGAACATCCAGACTTCATGCAAACAGATCAGACAGTCGTGTCTCACGTGTTGATGTCGCGAACATCGGGACTTCATACAAACAGTTCAGACAGTCGTTTCCCACATGTTGATGTCGCCAACATCGGGACTTCATACACACAGTTCCGACAGTCGTGTCCCACATGTTGATGTCGCCAACATCGGGACTTCATACAAACAGTTCGGAAAGTCGTGTCCCACGTGTTGATGTCGCGAACATCCGGACTTCATAGAAACAGTTCAGACAGTCGTGTCCCACGTGTTGATGTCGCGAACATCGGGACGTCATACAAACAGCTCAGACAGTCGTGTCCCACGTGTTGATGTTGCGAACATCGGGACTTCATACAAACAGTTCAGACAGTCATGTCTCACGTGTTGATGACGCGAACATAGCGACTTCATACAAAAAGTTCCGACATTCGTGTTCCACGTGTTGATGTCGCGAACATCGGGACTTCATACAAACAGTTCCGAAAGTCGTGTCCCACGTGTTGATGTCACCAACATCGAGACTTCATACAAACAGTTCAGACAGTCGTGTCCCACATGTTGATGTCGCCAACATCGGGACTTCATACAAACAGTTCCGAAAGTCGTGTCCCACGTGTTCATGTCGCCAACATCGGGACTTCATACAAACAGTTCAGAGAATCGTGTCTCACGTGTTGATGTCGCGAACATCGGGACTTCATACAACCAATTCAGACAGTCGTGTCTCATATGTTGATTTCGCCAACATCGTGACTTCATACAAACAGTTCAGACAGTCGTGTCGAACGTGTTGATGTCGCGAACATCGGGACGTCATACAAACAGTTCAGACAGTCATGTCTCACGTGTTAGATGACGCGAACATAGCGACTTCATACAAAAAGTTCCGACATTCGTGTTCCACGTGTTTGATGTCGCGAACAATCGGGACTTCATACAAAACAGTTCCGAAAGTCGTGTCCCACGTGTTGATGTCACCAACATCGAGACCTTTCATACAAACAGTTCAGACAGTCGTGTCCCACATGTTGATGTCGCCAACATCGGGACTTCATACAAACAGTTCCGAAAGTCGTGTCCCACGTGTTCATGTCGCCAACATCGGGACTTCATACAAACAGTTCAGAGAATCGTGTCTCACGTGTTGATGTCGCGAACATCGGGACTTCATACAACCAATTCAGACAGTCGTGTCTCATATGTTGATTTCGCCAACATCGTGACTTCATACAAACAGTTCAGACAGTCGTGTCGAACGTGTTGATGTCGCGAACATCGGGACGTCATACAAACAGCTCAGACAGTCGTGTCCCACGTGTTGATGTCGCCAACATCGGGACTTCATTCAAACAGTTCAGACAGTCGTGTCCCACATGTTGATGTTGCCAACATCGGGACTTCATACAAACAGTTCCGAAAGTCGTGTCCCACGTGTTGATGTCGCGAACATCGGGACTTCATACAAACAGTTCAGACAGTCGTGTCCCACGTGTTGATGTCGCGAACTTCGGGACGTCATACAAACAGCTGAGACAGTCGTGTCCCACGTGTTGATGTCGCGAACATCGGGACTTCATACAAACAGTTCCGAAAGTCGTGTCCCACGTGTTGATGTCGCGAACATCGGGACTTCATACAAACAGTTCAGACAGTCGTGTCCCACATGTTGATGTCGCCAACATCGGGACTTCATACAAACTGTTCAGACAGTCATGTCTCACGTGTTGATGACGCGAACATTGGGACTTCATACTAAAAGTTCCGACATTCGTGTCCCACGTGTTGATGTCGCGAACATCGGGACTTCATACAACAGTTCCGAAAGTCGTGTCCCACGTGTTGATGTTGCGAACATCCAGACTTCATACAAACAGATCAGACAGTCGTGTCTCACGTGTTGATGTCGCGAACATCGGGACTTCATACAAACAGTTCAGACAGTCGTTTCCCACATGTTGATGTCGCCAACATCGGGACTTCATACACACAGTTCCGACAGTCGTGTCCCACGTGTTGATGTCGCGAACATCGGGACGTCATACCAACAGCTCAGACAGTCGTGTCCCACGTGTTGATGTCGCGAACATCGGGACTTGATACAAACAGTTCAGACAGTCGTGTCCCACATGTTGATATCGCCAACGTCGGGACTTCATACACACAGTTCCGAAAGTCGTGTCCCACGTGTTGATGTCGCAAACATCGGGACTTCATACAAACAGTTCAGACAGTCATGTCTCACGTGTTGATGTCGCGAACATCGGGACTCCATACAAACAGTTCCGACAGTCGTGTCCCACAAGTTGATGTCGCCAACATCTGGACTTCATACAAACTGTTCAGACAGTCATGTCTCACGTGTTGATGTCGCGAACATCGGGACTTCAAACAAACAGTTTCGACAGTCGTGTCCCACGTGTTGATGTCGCGAACATCGGGACTTCATACAAACAGTTCAGACAGTCGTGTCCCACATGTTGATGTCGCCAACATCGGGACTTCATACAAACAGTTCAGACAGTCATGTCTCACGTGTTGATGACGCGAACATCGGGACTTCATACAAAAAGTTCCAACATTCGTGTCCCACGTGTTGATGTCGCGAACATCTGGACTTCATACAACAGTTCAGACAGTCGTGTCCCACATGTTGATGTCGCCAACATCGGGACTTCATACAAACAGTTCAGACAGTCGTGTCGCACATGTTGATGTCGCCAACATCGGGACGTCATACGAACAGTTCCGAAAGTCGTGTCCCACGTGTTGATGTCGCCAGCATCGAGACTTCATACAAACAGTTCCGACAGTCGTGTTCCACGTGTTGATGTTGCGAACATCGAGATTTCATACAAACCGTTCAGACAGTCGTGTCCCACATGTTGATGTCGCCAACATCGGGACTTCATACAAACAGTTCAGACAGTCGTGTCCCACGTGTTGATGTCGCGAACATCGAGACGTCATACAAATAGCTCAGACAGTCGTGTATCACGTGTTGATGTCGCGAACATCGGGACTGGATAACCAACATGCAGTGGACTAGTTCGTGAAAAGCAATGTACACGAATTATCAATGTTACTCAGGGAATGTCTGGAATAAAACTGGACATGATTAATGAAACATTCAGTAAAATCATATGTAAGAAATTAAACAATATTGACTAATTATCATACATCCTGAACATGTTGACTAGCGTATACTAGTATACGGCTCTTCACTGGTAACATGCTGAAATTGACAACGACTTGGAGTGGCCATTTGGCAACACATTTTACGGCACAGTCGTTGCCAATACGCCCGAGTGTCGTATAATGGCAGCCGATGGCGACATGCGGTATTGACATACCTGCCCATTCCGATAGATATCTTTACTGATGGGACAACAGAAAAACGCGGAACGCTGTGTGTATAATCATGACCCCGCCAATGGAACCTACTAACATGTTCACGTTACTCGGCTCGTGCCGGAATGTAATAACTGGCAACTCGAGTTGCATTCCATCTCCGCATGGACCATAAATCACTTACGTCAGTCGCTGCTGCACACACATTCCGGGCCGCGGTGCAGCCGGCGGCAGGGTGGCGCCACAAATATACCTGCTCGGGTAACCTCTCTGTAATACCTGCATATCCGCGCATATAGCTGCCCGGGTGGGCAGTACTCGCTATAGACCTGCACATCCGCGTATACTAGCTGGTCCCGGTGCTCTGTAACATGTGTGTCGTCATGTATGATACATGTACGTACTGCTAGTTTCCCCTCGCACCGTACACCGCCCGTCGTGAAGTGCATATTGGGCCTCTTAGTGCCGGATTCAGTGAAGCGCTATTCCTACTAGAGAGTCAGAATATGAAGATGTGTACCAAACATTCCCCTAGATCAGAGGGGCTCCTGTTATACCGGTCCGCGTACTAGACGACACATGGTCAAGGAAATCCTCTCTTGTCGGGCCGATTATGCACGTAACTGCCGACGTAATTGTACCCACAGGTGGAAGACTCGGACCTATGACACCAACAAAAATGCCTATAAAAAAAAAAACAACATTACCCCACCCAATTGGTATCGTACAGTACCATCTTCTGTTATAGAAAGGTGATACAGAATATGGCTATTATAGAAAGAGCCCTCTCTTTTCCGACTCGTACACACACAATAGAAATCGATTAAATGTATGACTTCTGTCTCTGGCAATCGATAAAGGTGTGTGAATATACTCACTTCAAATCGCTGTTTCCAGCATTTATTATTAGCCGATCTATTTATAGATCGGCTAATATATTGGTCATCCATCGAATTCTGAAAAAGTTTGTAGCAACCCTTTTCTCCGCTATTCGGTAATCTACGAACGCGAATTTTGCTGTATCACTTCCAAATTGCATCAACCGATAAAGTTTGCATTTTTGGCAATTATCTCCGTTTAAAACTTTAAATATAGCCAAATAACACAATTTTGACGCTAGTTAATATTCACAAAATGTTCCACCAATCAAAACGAAGAATTGCCCTTCATAGCGAACTTTGATTTGTTTACGTATCATGCAGGGATGGCAGGGATGCATCCAGCACGCGCGATTGCGGCAATCCCCCTTAATTATTGTCAATGCCGCAAATTATTGATTGTCTTGCGCCCGACATCGCGCAAAAAATCACGGATTGGCCCCTTTTTAAATGACCAGTGCGCACATTAAAAAAACGTAATTGACTATTTAAACGCGCTGCGTATTTAAATCATTGGAAGGCGTGCAGTTCAATCGAGTTTGTGCGGCCGTTGAACGTAAGCTTCGAGTCGATTTAAACCATTTAAATCGATAAACAAGGGATAATCAAATGACAACGTTAACCTGTTATGCTCCATTAAGAAGTAATAAGCTTATGGCAAATCATATTACTTTGGGGCCGAGCTACTAAAGTGAAATCCAAAGCGAAATGTGCGTATACGAAAGAATCTGACACAGAATCGGAGGCTGTCCGGCGGTGGATTATCGGTCATATTTGGCCGATAGCTGATCGCCAGCTCAAACTAATGACGTGCACCATAACCATATACATTAGAAACTCCAACCATACAAAGTTCGTCATACATTTAATCGATGTTTATTGTGTTTGTGCGAGTCGGAAAAGAAGGGGCTCTTTCTACAATAGCCATATAGAAGATGGTACCCAAGTGGGTGGGGTAATGGGATTGTTTTAATAGGCATTTTTTTGGTGTCATAGGTCCCAGTCTTCCACCTGTGATTGTACCCTGAATTTTGTATTACGCTAATTCGACTTGCTCTGCTATTTTCGTCGGGGTATTAAGTGCACTCATAATGTGCCACCCTCAGTTACATACGGACAGTAGCATTTTTCCGACACGTCATAGACGGCCCGCCAGTTTGCCGGATATTGGGGCGATGTATGCGATACTCGGGTGTCGCCACATCCATCTGGCTCCGGTGCAGTCGCGATAGTGCACCTGATGGTTGTTTACCACAATGTCCTAGGTAAATACCGCTGACAACAACAATGCGCGGGCCGTTCTCTGTGACCCTGGCAGGCGACCCCCGGGGCGAGTCGACTAGCGAACATACCAAGTCGGTGATCCACTCGGATAGCGGAGCCGCGCTGGCAAGTGTGAGTCGACATCGCGCTATTCGCCGCCTATTGACAAGCGCTACTTCAAACCGCTCTGCTCGCGGGTTATCAGCAGACATGAAAGCATGGTAATTGTGTATGAAATACGAGGTCTACCTGATTCATCGGCCATAGCGGGGTGTCGGGTGATTAGTCGTTATAGCGGGTGATGGGAGAATGAACACGTTCCTCAGTCGACATAACAGGCGACATTGCCCGCCGAAAGCTGCACTATCCATTCGGTGTTTGTCGAGTCCCTGGGCTTGTAACGCCAGTACTGGCGACCGGACGACACAATTACCGTATAGCCGTACTAAATGAAATGTTGACCGACTCGGGTTTTGCGTCCGTTCAACAGCAGTCATATATACAGACAGGAATACGCCTGCATGGAAGTACGATAAGTTAAGCATTGAAAAGACAGTGTCCAGTAGCCGATTTCATCAAACTTGCAAAGCATACTTATCTAGCTAAGTATACTTTGAGGGATTAATCATTTATTTTTCACGAAATGCATTATTTCATGTAGAATTAACGACTGCATATATTTGATGATTAAACGTATGCAGACTTATTATACATTTTTTATTACATTATCACAGCCATTTTGGCTGTGATAATCTAATAAATTCAGTATAATAAAAAATAATCAATTTATCCTTAAATTGAAAATATCTCCCTCAAAGTGTACTTAGCAAGATAGTATACTTTGCAATTTTGGGGAAATCGGCTCATGGTCCGGTGCCAGCACTTACTTCACCTGATTACTTGGCCCCTGGTGAATTCACCGGTAAGCTATGAATAAAGATTGGAGTCATTGTGAATATATGTACAAACGAACACAACTATGTTGCTTAGTATTAATTAATATTGTTTATTAGAATGATATATAAACATTCCGCAATAAATCTATGGTGCATTCCCGTGTTTCCAGTAACCCCTTAACGCCAGAAAACGAAGGCTAGTGTCCGCCTGCTGTCTGCTATATGTGCTTTATTCCCCGATACCAGCGACCTAGCCCGGCCGGGTGTACACAGCGGTATGTCGGTGAGCGACGGGTTCACAACGACGGCCGTAGGTGCGGGTGACGCCGGCGGGCGGACCACGGCGGAAACTGGAGTACAACCGTATCGAGTTGCCGCCTGCGGCCGGCCTGTCTGACGTGATTACCGTCACTGCAGTACAGGGGTATATTACCCGGCTGATTGTATCGGCGCACAGGCCTCACAAATCCTGCCACATCGAGGTCTCACCAGTGTAGACACACCAGCCGCTACACCAGCCAATGTCGGTGCTCATTTTGTAACACATAACCATATATATACATATGGCGCATCATGTATGTATGCTGCACGTGCTCGAGAATTTTGCTAGCATCGACTTGACTCGATTATTTGGTAGACTGTAACTATGTGTGAGCAATTACAAACAACAAAACAGACACCAAACCTGGCTATATATTTGCTGTGGCGTATTTCGGAATACCAAATATGTTACTGAAGGAAACTTACAGACATTACATACAGAAACCTGGACCGTAACCAGATGAAGCTAACCAAGGGACCAGGGAGCATTCTCCCCGCCACCTGACCCCGGGGATGTGTTTAATTCTTAGCAACAAGCATCAACCTGGTTACGGTACTGCAAACACGATGTGGTACCTTACCTGTTAACGTGAATGCTGGCAAGGCAAGTTTCATACCAATATCAGGAAACAAATATACTAAACGCCAACAGAAAGTTCCACAGAGTACAATATAATCTCAACTTGTGAAACAATACAACATTCCATATTTAATCAAAGCACAAGTCTGACAATTCATTAATACAAACTAAGGTAAATAAAAAAACAAGAAAAGATGTTACATTTTAACAAATATGAATAGTCTTCACCCGTGGACCACAACTGTGAAGTTTGACCAGCATCGGCCAAGCGGCTCACGAGAAGAAGACGTTTGAAATATATAACGAGAACGCCGCCAGCGGTATCCCATCGCTATTATGGTTTGATCATAAACATACACGCGAAATTTGAAGCCAACAGCTCATATAGTAACTAAGTTATATGAGAATGGAGAAATGCGCACACATCTACTGAATGTGAAATTTCAAAGTTATTTAACCATGGGCACGGGGGAATATGGGTGGGCAGGGAATTAAAATATGAATTTAAAAAACACGCACATGAAGTTTCAAGCCAATCACTGGTACACTACAAGTTATAGGAGAATGAGAGAAAAAAGAACACATCTACTGAATGTGGACATATATTGAATGTGAACTTTCACCTTGCCCTTGGGCGCGGGTGGGAATGGAATGGAATGGTGTTTAACGGCCCATCAACACGAAAGAGTATCATTTAGGGCCAAGCAATGTAGATGAAGAATAACAATAATAGTAAAATAGTATGTTAGATGTGGTAGGCAATCAGATGATCAGGGTAAAAATAGTAATATGATGAACAATATAAATGAACAACATGTATAGAATTATACAATTATATAAATGAGAAACATATATACAATGATAAAAATCAGATCTTCCGATACAATCTGGTTTCATGGAGAAAGCTAAGCAAACATTCAATGTTCTCCACCTGGAATAACTCCGCAAGTGAAGAAACATTGAAGTGTTTGCCTCGAATATCGGCAAAGCCGATACAGTCCAGTAGGATGTGTTGCACGGTAAATGCGATGTGGCATGAAATACACCATGGACGCGGCTCATCCTTGAGCATATATGAATGCGTTAGTCATGAGTCGGTTTCACAGCATGACGTTTATTATCTGTGAGCAGATCCCACCGGGTCTGCGTTGTATTGGAGATGAATGAGTTGATGAATGATTTAAAATCATGATAGCAAACAGGAAAATGAGAAGTCGGTAGCTCCAGGGCGGCCTTGTCAGCACTATCTACCCTGTCATTGCCCTTGATACCAGTATGACTGTGGAGCCAACAACAAATAATGTCCTTGCCAGACGAAAGTAAAATATGGTGTAGCTCCATGATTTGGCGGATAATTGGATGTTCAAGCTATATGAGAATGATGAAACATACACGCATCTACTTAATGTGACATTCCAAGGTTATTTGACCTTGGGCATGTGGGAAGCATGGGTGGGGTTGAGAATGAAGATATAAATGGTGAGAAACATGCACAAGAAGTTAAAAGCCAATCCCTTGTATTGTAAAGAAGCTATATGAGAATGAAGAAACTAGCAAGCAAAGATTATCAAAATCAAAAGTTATTGAAAAAATGAAAGGTGTTATACTAACGTACGCAAGCACGTACATGGACTAACGCTATATCCCCATATTGCCTATCGGCGAGGGTATGAAAAATATAAACAGGCTTCACACACGGATCATAATTGTGACGTTTGACCTTAGCTGCATTCGATTTGATATGTACACATGACCATATTTGGTCTAATTCGAAATTTGACTCCTACTTGATCCCCGGGCCCCGCCCATTTTTGTTCCCAGTCATCATTTTTATTTAGCAAATCTGAAAAAGCGGGGGAATCCCAGTCAGAATGGAATATTTACATCGAAATAAATATAATAAATTAGAATAACCGGACCTGGTGCCAGGTCCATACCACACCAAAGTTTTCTCGCTGAACTACATATCCTCGTCCGATGCCAGGCATCCTCACGAGGTGTGGTGATTTAGTTAACCCTTAGAGCGCGGGAAACGAAAAGTGTCGTCTGCTGTTGTTTAATATGTTGTCTTTATTCTCAACAAGAAACGAGGCAAAGCGACGAAGGCCAGGTTTTTTCCAAGCATAGACACTTGGATAACATAATTATACACACTTTTTGTAGACTAGATGGCCGTGGCCTGCATGTCGCGCCTTGGGCCGAGGCATGGACACTTAAAAAAATAGATATAGTAGATGGAAAAACTTTAACCAAAAAACTTTAACCCGACACACGGACGTACGGACGGACGGACGGACGGACGTATGCCAAAATGCCGACGATATCACGCTTTCCGCAAGCGGGCACGACAATGATGACAAACACCCATGTGAAGTATCAAGGTAATGGGTGAAGCAGTTGCAGAGATATAGTATAACGAACAACTTGTAACCAAAAAACATTAACCAGACGTACGTTAAAAAGTTAACCGTTGAAAATGGCTAAGTCAATTACGTAGAAATAATAGGTGAAGGTAAAAAAAATGGTCACATGTTGACTGCGCGGAAAAAATGGGTCAAGTTCAAAAAAAGGTAACATGTTGGATAGTGATATGTGGTGGGCACCCCTTGATTATGAAGCTGTGAAAGTTTGGTGGTCCTAGGTGGTACAGTAACAAAGAAATGGACTCAAACTTAACATTGATTGTTGTGGACGCCGCCCGCCGCCCGCCGCCCGCCGCCAGCCCGCCCGGCTTTCGGCAATCCATTAGCCTGGATTTTTTTTCAAAACACCTGGCTAATAAAATCATGATTTGGCAGCACTTTAGCACTGAAGTGCTGCCAAACTATGTTTTTTAGCTCATCTGAGCGAAGCTCATGTGAGCTATTGTTGCCGCAATGTGTCCGTCGTCCGTCGTCGTCGTCGGTCGTCCGTTCCGTCGTCGTCGTCCGTCGTCGTCGTCCGTCGTGTCGTCGTCGTCCGTGAACATTTTCAAACGTCTTCTCCTCGGTAACCAAACTTCATGGTCATGGTCCTTAGGTAGGGGATTATAAAATTGTTAAAATGACGTATTTACGTATTCCAAGATGGCCGCCGTCTAAAAATAGCACACATTCTTCAAAAAATCTTCTTCTCAAGAAAAGCCAACCGGATTTCGACACAACTTGGTAGGAATGATCGATGTACAATGCTCTTTCAAATTTGTTAAAATGGCAACCCCGGGGTCAAAAATGGGCGTGGCCCGTGGGGTCAACTTTTATTTTTGACCGAATATGGTCATGTCATATATCAAATCGAAGATATCAACGAGACGATCACTCTGGTGCATTTTTTTGTCGAAATCGGATGGTTATGTCATCCAAGATGGCCGCCGAAATGTCAAAAGGTCGTTCTTTTATTATAGATTTCAAAATTCTTCTTCACATGAACCGCTTGGCCCATGGTAGCCAAACTTAAACGTTATGGTCCATTGGTGAAGCCTTTTAAGATTTGTTAAAATGGAGGTCATCGCTAATCCAAGATGGCCGCCGTGTAAAAATAGCATAAATTCTCAAGTCTTATCATGAACAGCTAGCCGGATTTCGACGAAACTTGGTAGGATTGATCAATGTACAATGCTCTTTCGAAGTTGTTAAAATGGTGACACCGGGGTCAAAAATGGGCGTGGCCCGTGGGGTCAAATTTTATTTTTGACCGAATATGGTCATGTTATATATCAAATCGAAGGTATCAACGAGGCGATCACTCTGGTGCATTTATTTTCGAAATTGGATGGTTATGTCATCCAAGATGTCCGCCAAAAGGTCAAAATGTCGTTCTTTTATCAGATTTCAAAATTCTTCTTCACATGAACCGCTTGGCCCATGGTAGCCAAACTTAAAAGTTATGGTCCATGGGTGAAGCCTTTTCAGATTTGTTAAAATGGAGGTCATCGCTTATACAAGATGACCGCCGTATAAAAATAGCATAAATTCTTAAAAAATCTTCTCATGAACCGCTGGCCGGATGATCGATGTACAGTACTCTTTCAAAGGTGTTAAAATGTTGACCCCGGGGTCAAAAATGGGCGTGGCCCGTGGGGTCAAATTTTATTTTTGACCGAATATGGTCATGTCTATATCAAATCGAAGGTATCAAAAGAGGCGATCGCTCTGGTACATTTTTTGTCGAAATTGGATGGTCATGTCATCCAAGGTGGCCGCCGAAAGGTCAAAAGGTTGTTCTTTTATTAGGGATTTCAAGTCTTCTTCACACGAACCGCTTGGCCCATGGTGGCCAAAGTTCGCAGTTATGGTCCATTGGTGAAGCTTTTTCAGATTTGTTAAAACGGAGGTCGTCGCTAATCCAAGATGGCCGCAGTCTAAAAATAGCACAAATTCTTAAAAAATCTTCTTCTCATGAACCGCCAGCCGGATTTCGACGAAACTTGGTAGCAATGATCAATGTAGAATGCTCTTTCAAAGGTGTTAAAATGGTGACCCCGAGGTAAAAAATGGGCGTGGCCTATGGGGTCAAATTTTATTTTTGACCGAATATGCTCATGTCCTTGTGTGAAGCATTTTCAGATTTGGTAAAATGAGTCATCGCTTAATCCAAGATGACCGCCATCTAAAAATAGAACAATTTGTTTAAAACACATGAACTCAATGTCACATTCTCCTCTGGTGTTCATGGAGTCAGGTGAGCGAATTAGGAAAATCATGGCCCTCTTGTTTTTATAAAAATGGAAATTAAAACATAATCAGCAGACGACAAAATTTAATTCAGCACTGTAAGTCTTAACATATGAACCATTCAGGATGGATCGGTCGTTACGGTCCACCACCTACCCACCCACAATCACGGAGAGGAAGCCGCTGATGAAGTTTGGTAAACATGCGACCACATGTTGGCGCCTTCAACAACACTGGAATTGTGACTGCTATGTATCTATATCATATGGGTCAACATTTATTCAAATCACTTCAGTTTCAAGTGTTTGACAGTGGTTTGTGATGCACACCACTGGCTCGTGTTAAAAGGAGACAACTCAAATTTAATATATAGGCAAATATTATCATTCTTGTATACGACACACCTACATGTCATGTGTGGTTTATGTATGTGTGAAGTTTCATCAATTTCGAGTCTTGGTTTGGACAAGAAATTGTCTGCTGCCGACATAGCAGTCCAATTCCTAGTACTTGTTCGAGGTAAAATTGGGAATAGGGCTTATTTGCATTTGTGACCAGTGGACATCCAGATGAACCTGCGTATCCACACAGCCTGATCAAGTTATGCACGGATCTGACATTCTGTGTAATACCCATGATGCTTTTAACAAATAATATACATGTACATCCTAGTCAGGTTTCTGGAGTGCGTTAGCAGATCCAGACTGGCCATAACTCTCGTAAGCCCCCTTTCTCTGGTCACAGCCATAAATTACAACTAAATAGTTCAACGTCTAAAGACAACGTCTTGCCAGAGGTCGGACAACTGGGATCAGTATGTAAATACAATTGAGATCGATCATGAAGATATGGAGGTCAGGAGTTTGACCCTGGGCTGTGCTACACACGACTAGCACATTTTGTGACCATCATGTTCATTATTAAATCACCCATGGCAAATATTTTCAATATCGCCTGTATGTGTCAGTAAGGGCACAGCCAGATCGTGGCTGGAGCCTTATTAGATGTCTACCAGTGCAGTGGCACACACGTGGGTGACTGGACACACCTTGATGGAGAACACGGTCATCGGCTGGCAGTGTCACCAGTGAAGTCCAAAATAACGCTGTGTACCTGCACTCTGATTAGGGGTTATAGATGGTTCGCAATTCAGTGGAAGTGACGAACTGTTGTAACAAGAAGATCCTGCAGCGACTGTGCATGTGTGCAGAATGACCAGGATCCCCACTGAAGGTCAATGTTGTCACGTTTCTCCGTGGGCTGTCTGTGTGACGGACTGTCTGTGTGTATCTGTGTGCCTGCCTCTCTGGGCGGTGACACGAAATACCCAAATATACCCAAATATTGCCCAAATATACCCAAATATAGTATATAATAGCATCCAATGTGGTTGTTTTATGGAAATAACATACAATCATACATGCTAGTTGTATTTATTCCAGGATATAGCCGTATATCTGTATTGTGAAGATGTTATTAGTGAAAAATACCCAAAAATGGCTAATATGCGAAAAGTGGCCAAGGCAAGGGAGATTACTGTTATATGACACAAGTAAAATCGGGTATGACTGATGTACGAAATGGGTGAAAAGGGCGAAATGGCGATTGTCGGGCGAAATGGAGTTTTATATCGCCTATAACTTGCTAATTAATGCATGAAATTATTTTGTTTTCTTATTATATCTATTATACAGTTGTATATGTATCATAGATGAAAAAATTGGGTATTTTCTTACATAATTTGATTTTATATCAAAATTATTAATGACTGCTCAGAATATATGTCGGGCGAAATGGAGATTGTCGGGCGAAATGGAGTTTTATATCGCCTATTATTTGCTAATTAATGCATGAAATTAATTGTGTATTTATTATAGCTATTATACATTTGTATATGTATAATTAATAATTGAAAAAAAATAGGTATTTTCTTTCATTATTTGATTTTATATCAAAATTATAAATGACCGTACTCAGGATATGTCCGGCGAAATGGAGATTGTCGGGTGAAATTGAGTTTTATGTTGCCTATAGTTTGCTAATTAATGCATGAAAATATTATTATTCTTCTATTATATCTATTATACAGTTGTGTACTCAGAATATATCCGGCGAAATGTAGATCGCAGGGCGAAATGGACGTTAATTTATATGGCCTAATTGTTGGAGTCTGTCTGGCAAAATGGAGTTTTTTTTATAGTATATACTTTGCTAATGAATTAAATTATTTGCAGTCTTAAATATAAGAAGGTATATATAGTTGTGCTATGACGAAATGGAGACTCGATCTGTCTGACGAAATGAAGTTTTATATCGCTTATTCGTTGCTAATGAAAACTGTCGTCCCATGTGATAGCATCACGGTATCAGATCAGAGCCTACACAATTCGCCATTCAGTCATAGACCTTTGAGATACGCCATGTGATTTTGTACCTTCAAACTTGGGCTACTAGTATTAGATTACTCCTGTATTCGTTTGGATTCGGTTACATTTGGCTTTCACAAGATGTAGGCGACATAGATTATTTTCTCGATGTTTTTAAGCAGAGAATCTCGGACTGTTATACACAGAAATGGCATGATTTATTACAAACAACTAGTAAAGCAGATACATATAGTGGGTTCAAATCCGCACTAACACCTGAAACCTATTTATATGTAGACTTATCGTTTCCGTATAAACAAGCGCTAGCTAAGTTCAGATGCTCAACTCATAATTTACTAATTGAAACTGGTCGTCATATTGGCATTGACAGGAATCTACGGCATTGTCCAATTCATACATACATACGAAGGTAACAAAAGTACATGGCTTGTCTCATTTTACGACTGGTGGTCATATAGAAAATGGTAAATATCATGACAGTGGTCAAATTTGTTTCATTATTTATTGATTCCTCATATAATAAACGTGAACATGTAATGTCATAAATAAAGGCAATATATGTGATGTTAAAAAGCAATGTGTCAACTAGAAGTATCATATTGAATGCCGGTCTATTTATCATTTGTGACACGCCATGTGATTTAGTACCTTCCAGCATCTGCGTGATTTTATGAAATGTATTTACAGAAGATGTGATTATTTTCGTAGATAGCATCAGAAGTTGACACACACTTTAGAGTACATGCGCAATGGAATTCCGCATGTACTCTGAAATTTGTGTCACCTTCTGACGACATCTACGAAACATATTGTAAAGTTGTAAACATATTTCATGAAATTACGCAGATGTCCGAAGGTACCCAATCTGGTATTAGTATGAGTGTAGGACATAATCCCCCCCCCCCGGACATAATCCCCCCCCCCCATGTTTTTTGACACAGGAGGACAAAACCCCCCCCCCCTCTAAAAGCAGGTAGGACAAAATCCCCCCCGTCTAAAATGCAGGTAGGACATAATCCCCCCGTCCAAAAATCACAGGTATGATATAATCCCCCCCCCCCCCGTGTGGAAATGCGGCCTAGGACCCCCCCCCCCCCCGTTCGCAAAAACATGTGTAAATATGCGAGAGTGATTATGTAAATTCTGTATTTTAACATGATTGACGAGTGAATTCTATATAATAAATAACAAATCAGGTGTTGAGTATTTTTATTGACACAACAAACATGAAACAAGCACATCAATAATTCAGCACAATATTAACCAAAGCACATACATTTCAATAGTTATGTTCTATAATAAGGATTTATCCAAGAGAAACAGCTAACCATAATCTCACATTTCATCACAATAATTAAAATGAATACTGTTCACATTAAATGAGTGAGTAGGCTTGAGTGAGATATCTCGTAATTATCAACTACTTAATAAAAAATAATCATAATTAAATTAGCCTGATTAACATGATGTGAAAGAGCATCAAAGAAACCAATTTGAAAACCGATTATATATATATATTAATGTTCAAAACATCAGTTGAATAATCAAGAAACCACAATAGCATCAAGAAATCAATGATTCAAACAGTCAAGATCGAAGTGACCGTAAAGTAGACATATATTTGACAAAGCGGGGGGGGGGGGGGGATTTTGTCCTACCTTGAGGGGATTATGTCCGTGGGGGGGGGGGGATTGGGGGGGGGGGGGGATTATGTCCGTATCCCATTAGTATATGCCCTGTACTGTTATTTTCTATACATGTTGAAAAAATAAAGCTGCCCAAACTGTTACTTGAATGTTTTCATTAGCCAATATAGTAATAGTTGTTTGTTTCACACGAAGGAGGTTATGTCTAATGGTTTTTGTCCTACATTCATAAATTTAAAGGTAGATGCCGTCAAATTATATAAAAACACATTTTCATGGAAATTATGATAGCCCAGTCCCATATCAGCCTACGCATCAGGTCAGACTATGCATGGGTAAGAAATTCAATACGTATCGTGAAATAGGGCGGACGACGTGTGAAATATATAAAATGAATGGCGACTGACCACCGTCCAGTTTATTTTTAAGGACATGTTGTATAGTCCATGGGAAAAGGGACATTATGATATTTGCGAAGAGCGCGGTCCCATATCAGCCTATGCATCAGGTCAGTGTATACATGGGTAAGCAATTCAATACGTATCATAAAATATTAGAACAGGGCGGACGAACGTGTGAAATATAAAATTAAATTAAAACTGCACGTCAACTGACCATCGTCTAGTTTCTGTTTAAGTACATGTTGTATAGACCCTGGTGTCGAAAACCAGATCCAAATATAACACAAATATTCACTGCATTTTATATGGGTATTTTGGAAAAGTATGTCATATTTTTGTTGAGTCGAGAAAACGTGTTTAGTATATGTATTTACACACATATAACATGCAATTGTGTGTCAGATTTTAGGCACTAGATACAAGATGTCATTAAGTTAATTATCGGCCACCACGTGATGGACACTGAATACACAGGGTGTTTTCGGATTTATTTAATCCAATCATAAATTGTTTAACGCGGTCAGAACTGACCACCGTCTAGTTTGAGCTATGGGGTGCCGGGTATTGATTATTTAATCCAATCATTTCATCAGTAGCTAACTGAACTACTGGCACTAATTGTCGATTCGCCATGACTGAGCTGTGCAATCAACCATCCGAGCGCGAGACCTATCAATAGCACGGGTCTAGGATTAATGTTATCTCGGGTATGGAAGGTCTTCGAGCGAATTCTCACCCTTACATATAACCTGACTGACTGATTAATGCTATATATATAGCTGTGTTCTGACGAGGTAAGCCCTGGTAGTCTCAAACATCAGAGTAGATCCTGAAAGATACATGTAAGCATAGCGAAACGCTTGTTGTTTGTTTGTACAAGACGACAATTATGAATATGTGGATTTTGATTACAGTTGCAGCAGTGGGGGCAATCACAAGTTCGTACCCACACTAGATAGACTGGTACCAAGTACGGTGTTCCGTTAAGGCCATCGTAATATCGCTATCGGGTCGATACTACGATAGTACGATGACGATAGTACGTTGCTACGATGACGATAGTACGATACTACGATGCCACGATGGCGATAGTACGATATAATATCGTAGTATCGTCATCGTGGTATCGCGTTATCGTGGTGTCGCGGTATCGTCATCGTACTATCGTCATCCTATTACCGTACTATCGCCATCGTAGTATCGACCCGATAGCGATCGATATTACGATGGCCTTAACGGAACACCGTAACCAAGGCCTGCCTTGTCGGGACACGGCATTGTACTTAATCCACTGATGCACACGTGACGTGATGTGAGAAAATGATCCAAGTGAATCTGCGACCAGTGTAGCCCAGAGCAAGTAGTGAACAAACTGTGTAGTCCCTGACTGACAAGCTCATATTGCGATATGCTAATGCTATGATAAAATGACATATGGTAAGTTTTGTCAACCAGCTGATTATTCAATTTATTGTGCATGAACGGTCAACTAATGAATTCCCAATGACGGTTTGTGAATAAATGCATTGCATGCAAAGTAACACGCATATTTTGCATTCACATTGCACAGCATACAATGTCCCCAAGCCAATGCGATGGTTAATCATAAGCACAAAGCCAAGTTTAATAAACAAATATATATATATATAAATAGTAGTGTTGTTTCGTAAATAACCGGGTATGGAAGGTGTTCCAACCAATTACTACCATCAATAACATACGTCCATGTGTATATTCAGGTAAATGTTTAAATGGCCATGCCATTTTCAAAGCAGTATATCTATTTTAATTGACAATAAGCATTACGTATACACGCTCTTCTTTAAACATTTTTTATTTATCAGCGTCAATAAGTGCAACAAAAGTACCAATACAGCCTTAAGCCTTGTGGCAGTTACAAACATGTCGGGTGTTATGTAAGTTCGTTGAAGATGAGAATGCACATTTGTAATTCCTAGGACAAATACAAAAGAAATTGTAATGAGACTGACTATACTGGTTGGAAACAGGAACTAAGTACAATGTTCCAAACACTACTATAACCATATAAATAACGGATCCACAACTACTGACGATTATCCAATTGCCCAGGGCAGTGCTTGTTAATAGATAAGGGTTTAACGAAAACATACCAGTGGTGAGTCACACCAGCAAAGGTATTGGAGTCACAGAATGTTCCAGATCAGTTATCAACAGAAAGAGTGATTTCCCGACTTTATAATCCTAAAATTGCATGTCGATTAATGTACAATTAGATTTATCAGTTGAAATATATATCAGAACAAATTCCAAGATGGCTGTTTTTAGAAAAATGAAATAGTATAACATTAAAACCATTTTGTAAAAGCTGAAAAAGGGATATCTCAGTAAATACATTATTAACCTTTATTCGTGTAGACGTAATCTGTGACGTAATTTTTAGTCGATTTTCATTAAAATCTTCCTAATGGACGGATTTTGATGATATGTAGCGCACCAAAACGATGGCATATGTGTTTTATGGGTGCTCTAAAAGTTCTTTACAATAACTTATAAATTTCACAAAGAGTCTACTGTAAACACATCTACAAAACATGACGTCATGCCGTTCGGAAACCCCACCTTGATTAAGGTGTACCGCCATTTTCGCGAAGGCGATAGTACGATACTACGATGACGATAGTACGATATAATATCGTAGTATCGTCATCGTACTATCGTGGTATCGTACTATCGTCATCGTGGTATCGTACTATCGTCATCGTGCTATCGTACTATCGTCATCGTAGTATCGTAGTATCGTAGTATCGACCCGATAGCGATATTACGATGGCCTTAACAAAACACTGTAATATACTCTATATTACAAGTTTTACTATATGTTACAAGTTTATGCTCGTTTATAAATGCATGATTTCCTCCAGCTAAACAAATACATATAGCAGAATTTGACTTCAAGATTCAGAACACCATGCTTATCGTTTATCTGTATTTACTGCTAACTAATACATTCTCTTAGATAGTATTGCTACCTTATTTTTTTTTTCTTATATTTAAGGGTAGGAATTGGCTCAAGGACCTTCCAAACCCGGACATTTGAACCCAAAATTGGCAGGCCAAAGACTGTTGGCCCGTTTGTTTCCGAATTTACTAATATCTGCCATACAGTCGAAATATGTGCATTAAATGAAGGAGGCAATGAGGCGGTTAATTTAACCTAGCTAGTTCATTCTCCTATCGCACGAAGCCGGTATGTAAGACCTTGAAAAAGGCTGAGTGTGAGTATATGTGATATATGGAGATTCAGCCGTAACAGTGTTATCCTATATAATGATTATATTTGACGGTTGGTCAGGGCTATAACATATTGCTACCTACTGTTCTCGTTATATATAAATGGGCCACCGGCTGAGAAAAGGGACCGTACAGCATTGCGTTAATTGGCACTAATTGGATATATAGTTCCCTTTGTACACTCGCATAGTATGATTGGATTCTAATCGTCTTGCTAGTGTCATTAATGCTGCTCCATTGATGGAATAGCGAACAGTGTACGCCCTTATCAGATTCCGCGGATGCGCAGGCTGATCTGGGGCTACGCTAGTCGCATATGTTGAAGGGTCCCTTTTCTCAGCCGGGGGCCCAGTTATGTCTCACGCAACGTAGTGAGCATGTACATTTGAACCATCTTTTGACCTTAAAAGTCGGCATAAGCGGGCAATGGAATAATGTAGTATACGTATCGTTATGTCGTTGAAAACATTTGTAATTCAATATATAACTGCTCTACACATAATGAACGACGATCGTGTGTTCATAACATAACAATCATGGATTGTCGCTTATAGTGCCGTTAATGAGATGTATTTGATACACAAGTAGGCGCATGCATTCTTTACGGAATTCCCGTCATGTGACAAATTTGCATAAGTTACAGTACGACCGAACCCCGGTTAGGAAACACATATGTTATGAATACAGTTATATAGCATCATCTATTTGTCAGTAAGTGGGATGTACAACATCTGCATTGTTTAATAATGTGTTGTTGCGAATATGGTTTCATTTCAATACGAAGGTTACATTTTTTACCATTGTTCGCCTATTTCCTCATTTCGGTTGGTAATGGTGTTTACCAGTGTATTGTTAGATTGTTTTAACTATAATGTTTGTCTGTCATATAACATGTATCAATGCTCTGATATCATTGTTTTAAATGATGTTAAACAAGTATATACATTGGCATGACATCTTATTTATATGTCTCGGAACATGACTACATGTTTTTGAACGACATTACATTAAATGCATGTTCAGTTGTAACTGCAGATCGTTATGCTCTCGTGTATTATAGAGATATTACATCGGCCGAAAATATAACGGATTAGTGATCATTGTAGTGCATGACCAGCTGTGCGGCTGCATCGTCTTGCGGAGCGCGTAAATAACAAGAGTACACAACGTTAACACCATCGACGTCGCTGACGTCACACGAGTTGATCAAACTATACGTAACATTCACCCGACAGTTGGCAGTTCTATGGAATGTTCTATGTTCAGACATCAGCTGATATAAATTTAATTTGAATAACATCCTGCATTACATGTGAAAATTCTTTAGCAACTCCACATATTTTAACACACACCATGATATGCAAATCTGAAACAATGTTGTAAAATGTGCGATATGTGCTGGTAATGTTCATAGAAATATCCAACAATCGCAATGATGTATACAATAGTAAGTACACTACTACTACATGTATTATTGTCACACTATGAGGTAATTTATTAGATACTTTATGCCATTATGGTATATAATATATGGTGGATAATAAACGGGAAAACCCAAAACTTTTAGTATTGTATAAAATTGCCCCAGCAAACGAATGAATATGCAGTAACCAATATTAAGATAGTTGTTCCTTATTGGAGCCGCATGTAGTCAATGGAAATGAAAAAGCTAACAAAAAAACGTTACTTACACAAATAATCCATATTCACATTTGTGTTATACATTGGTGCTTATCCTGCTAGTATGGACATTACACAGTATGCTGTAATTAGGAAATAATATGCACATTTAGCTGTTTACATGTATATTTTCATTCTACAAACCTGTGTGGACACGTGAATATACATGTTTAGACATCGACTTGTGTTTATTAGCAACAAAGTATTGCAATGCGATTCGTTTTACTGCTAGCAGTATAGTCACACGCAGATGCTGATCATGTGGACATTGAATAATTGTGTAGTTAACTGTAGCAGATGCTGATCATGTGGACATTGAATAATTGTGTAGTTAACTGTAGGTTTTTTCGAGTTGTATTTCTCGCTTGACTTTCCATGGGGCTCCAATAAGGCAACAACTAGCTTAACAGGTATGTGGCGACGTTTTAATAGTTTTTCAGTAACTTTTCATATCAATAATTAGTTATTTATATCAAGAATGACTGGATGTATTGATACTAAAAGTTGATTGATGTTGTGACGTCGAATTAAGAACTTGAATTATATATATACCCAATTATGAACCCAACAGTTCCGTTGGGTTATGCGATGACCGCCAATTTAACCAAGCTGACGTTCCTACATCAATTGAAATGGAACGAAAACACCTACACGTACATGCACGCATATTATTCATATCCATGTTTCCAGTATCTGTTTGTGATTATAATGCTAGCATTAAATGTCACATAATGCAGCAGTATAATGTAAGAGTAGATAATACAAATGTGGGTATGAATTGTGACATGTGGTACATATACATGTATGTCCAGAACTCGGCAGTGCGCCCGATCATTAGCTGTGTGACATGTGGAACATGTACACGTATGTCGGGATCTCGCGAGAACGTACTCAAAATATGCTCAAATATACATGTCACACAGAGTAGTGGTCGGACGTACACCAGAGTTCCCGACATAGATGTACATGTACCACATGTCACACGGAGAAACGAAGGGACGTACGCCAGAGTGCCCTACATACATGTACCACATGTCACACAGCGTAGTGACGGGACCTATTCCAGAGTTCCAGACATACATGTACATGTACCACATGTCACAACGTAGTGACGGGACGTATTCCTGAGCTCCAGACACACATGTACATGTACAAAATATTCCCAAGTTCCGGACATGCATGTACATGTACCACATATTCCCAAGTTCCAGACATACATGTACATGTACATGTACCACATATTCAAAGTTACAAGACATGCATGTACATGTACCACATATTTCCCCGAGTTCCAGAACACACATGTACATGTACCACATATTCCCGAGTTCCTGACACACATGTACATGTACCACATATTCCCAAGTTCCAGACTTGCATGTACAGGCACCACATGTCACACAGCATAGTGATGGGACCTACTCCCGAGTTCCAGACATATATGTCGGGAACCCGATAGTACGTCCCGTCACCACTTCCCGTCACCACGCGTGTGACATGTGATACATGTATGTCTGGAACTCGGGAAGAATACGTCCCGTCACCACGCTGTGTGACAGTGGTACATGTGCATGTATGTCGGGAATACGTCCCGTCACTACACTGTGACATGTGCTACATGTATGTCGGGAACTCGGGAATACGTCCCGTTACCACGCTGTGTGACATGTGGTACATGTGCATGTATGTCAGGAATATGTCCCGTCATCACTACACTGTGACATGTGCTACATGTATGTCGGGAACTCGGGAATACGTCCCGTCACTACGCTGTGTGACTTGTGGTACATGTACATGTATGTCGGGAACTCGGGAGTATGTCCCATCATTACGTCGTGTGACGGTGTGACACGTACATTCGGTCTTTACATTGTATGTAGTTTTATGAGGTTGTAACTATTACAATAGAGCATAGCAGTTATGACCATATAATACTAGACAATCGATATGGCACATATACACGTAAATCGGATATTCTGGTGTACGCAGATCACTGTGTGCCACTGGACATGTGGTAATTTAACATGTATGTCAGGATCGATCTTGGGAGTATGTACACACTGCGATGTGTGACATGTGGTAAATTTCCATTCAATCACGTATTATTTCATGCAAATTTCATTATTATAACACACATCAAACGCTGCTAAATACAATACTTGGGTGTATCTGAACATTAATTTTGACAATATTTTGGGTAATTATTGCGTGAGCAGTGACCCTTATCAAACGCCATATTTCTTCTAATTTTTCGGTATACTCTCGTACACTAGTCGGTGAGACTGAATGATAATAGGTAATAACAACAGTGCCTGATGTCACAATAAACGCCCGTCGATGTTTAGAATGCATATGTAAAGTTTCAGAATGAATGGTTGAAAACTGTGGGAGGAGTTGATTACACAATTTGGGACTCCAATATGCAAAAACAGGGTGGATAAATGTCTAAGTTAAAAACGTTACACTTTTGTCGTGCACATCTTCAACATGTTTTGGATGCATATGTATGAAAACTGTGGGAGGAGTTGATTACACAAAGTTAGCGGTCCTAAAAAGTGGGCGGGCGGGCGGGCGGGCGGGTGCGGGCGGGCGGGCGGACGGACGGACGGACGGACAGACAGACAGCCAGACGAACAACTACATACCATAATACGTCCCGTTTCACGGGCGTATAAAACGTTTTGTACCTGGGCCGAGTTGACATGGCCCCGATTTCACTTACTTCAAAGAACAGTAATCAGAGTAATCTCCCTTGGCACAGTTTCACATTGGCCATCTCATGTGTTGTTTTTTGCACAAATAGCGTATTCTAATGGATATATATGATTACATCATATAATAAATACGAGTAGCATGTATTATTTTATGTTATTTGCATAAAACAACCACATTGAATGCTATTATATACTATATTTGGGTATATTTGGGCAGTATTTGGGTATATTTGGGTATTTCGTGTCGCCCCTCTCTGTGTGCCTGTTTGTGTCCGACTGTCTGTGTGTGTCATAACTATCTGTGTGACTGACTGTCTGTGTGTCTGACTGTCTGCGTGTCTGTGTCTTGACTGTTTGTGTTGAAATGTCTGTGTGACTGTCTGCGTGTTTTACTGCCTGTGTGTCTGACTGTCTGTCTGACTTGTCTGTGTGTCTGAATGTCTGTGCGTCTGTCTATAGGTCTATCTGTCCGTCTCTAGGTCTATCTGTCAGCCTCTGTCTGTGTGTCTGACTGCCTGTGTGTCTGTCTGACTGTATGTATATACGTCTGTCTGTCTGTATCTGTCTGTGTGTCTGTGTGTCTCTCCAGCACTCAACATCCAGTACGGGGGGGGGGGGGGGGGGGGGGGGTATGGTGGGGGGCAGTTACAACGGACACAACCATCATATTTCTTACATTTAATTTTCATAATTCTCATAATTGGCTTCATGATTTAACTCAGCACTTTTAATTTTTTAATTATCTTGTGGTGGAACAAGGCTGTAAAATAACAAAAACTGTTAAATAACCAATAAATTAAATAATTTTTTCATTACTTGCATGCCTGATATGGGACTGCAGTATATATTGGGTGGATTACATAACTTCTCCCAACGTTATATTGTTGTCTCTGGAAACTAAGTTAGAACTTTGTAACAATATCCAAAAACACGATACCAGAATGAAATGAATGAGGGGTGATGAAAACATTTCTCGTCGCTCCTATAAAAAACAACTGGCATCGTTAAATGAAGCTAATCCCTTCGCTGGCAGCCTTGATAATAATAAAAAAACAAAAACGTCCTCAGTGACCTAGACCTTGGGCTGTCGGATGTGGGTCATATGCAAAACCAAGCACCATCCCTAGACACACATTGTGGCCAAATATTATAAAAATGAAGCGGTTCGTAAGTTATTGAAAAATGAAAGGTGTTACTAACGAACATGGATTACCGCTATATCCCGTCTTGCCTATCGGGGAGTGGATAATAATGGTACCAGAGGCAGTCTCCAGTCACGTTTTAGAAAGCAGGTTTGTATCTGCAGTAGTGTGTGAGAAATTTACTTCGGAAAAACAGAGGTCACAAATCTGTGCTCGTCACAAATCAGTCAGTATTGAGGAAAGTGAGAAATATCGGATTGTTAATAACCCAAAGAAAATGCAATTAGTCGTATTTTGCGAGCATGTTCATTTAGCACATTCACAACGGTTTATTTGTTTACTTTTCCATTTTTCCATATTCACTTAATTCTGGTAATACTAAAACTAGCGAGTTGACACTTTTTTTATCCAGCCAATATATAACCTTCTGATTCCCACATGGACATATATATGACCATTCTAATTTCCATGGTTCATAAACGGTAGACCAGGCAAACATTTTCAGCAATGGCAACTGCATCAACTCAAGTTCATTAACAAGATGGCTCCTGGACACAGGTAGTCTGTGGACACCCGTATTGGCGACTTGGTGTGGAAGTACAGCGGGCGGGAGGGCGGGCGGCAGTGAGGTACAGGTCAGGTTACTTGCCGGGCTCTGTAACACATGGAACAGCAGGTTTGATGGCACGCCATACCGGCTCGACAACAACAGGCCTGGCAGACATGGGCCACCCAGTAGACTGGAGGATTCCCGCCACCAATATCCGCTAAACTATGGACGGAGGCCGCTGATGGACCAAATATGAGACAAAGCATGTGATTTTGTACCCAAAAAGGTGTAAATTTTCATGAAAAATATTTACAAGAACTAAATTTTGTAAATATTTTCATGATATATTGCACATCTTCTTAGGTACAAAATCGCATGGCTTGGCTCATGTCAGCCCCCAAGTAAATAACACAAATTACCTTGTCACATTGACTGACATTATAGCTCTATCACACTCCAGTCAAAACACCCGTCTAATCAAGCTCAGCTTGCTGTATACATAACAAGAGTTGTCAGAAGACGACGAAGCTCGCCTGTTGGCAGCCTTCACTCAAACTTGGCAAAGTTGCATAGAAAACATGAATATTATATAACTTGACCTTGGGTTAAGGGGCGTGCGGTGGACCGTGACATTGGGGTTAGTGGTGCAAGGTGGGTCGTGGGTTTGCTATAGAATAATATAGCATATTAAGATGAATGCATGTATGAAATATCAATGCGCTCCCTGAAAACAGAAGTAAAACAAAATTTAACCCAACATTAAGTTTATGAACGCATTAAGTTGGTGATTTTCTACAGCATGATAGCTATTCACATGAGGAATGCATGTATGAATGTGCTAAGTTTGTGTCCTTCACCTTGGGGTAAGGGTTGGGTGGTAAGTCGTGGATTTGCTACAGCATGATAGAGGGTCATCACATGAATGCATGTATGAAATATCAAAGCGTTCCCTGTAAAGAAACAGAAGTTACACAACATTTACACCAACGTTAAGTTTATAAACATGCTAAGTTTGTGACCTTGACCTTGGGGTAAGGGTTGGGTTGTGGGTTGCGGATTTGCTACAGCATGATAGAGGGTCATCTGAGGAATGCATGTATGAAATATCAAGGCATTCCATGAAAGGAAACAGATGTTATAAGACATTTACCCCAACGTTAAGTTTATGAATGTGTTAAGTTTGTGACCTTGACCCAGGGGTAAGGGGTGGGCGGTGGGTCATAGATTTGCTATAGCACGATAGAGTATCATCAGATGAATACATGTATGAAATATCAAGGCGTTCCATGAAAGGAAACAGATGTCATAAGACATTTACCGCAACGTTAAGTTTATGAATGTGCTAAGTTTGTGATCTTGACCTTGGGGAAAGGGGTGGGGGGTGGGTCATGGATTTGCTATAGCACGATAGAGTATCATCAGATGAATGCATGTATGAAATATCAAGGCATTCCCTGTAAAGAAACAGAAGTTATAAAAAGACATTTACTCCAACGTTAAGTTTATAATGTTGATCTTGGGGAAAGGGGGGGGGGGGTCATGGATTTGCTGTAGCACAATAGATGATCATCAGATGAATGCATGATGAAATATCAAAGCGTTCCCTGTAACGAAACAGAAGTTACACAACATTTACCCCAACGTTAAGTTTATGAACATGCTCAGTTTGTGACCTTGACCTTTGGGTAAGGGTTGGGTGGTGGGTTGTGGAATTACTACAGCATGATAGAGGGTCATCTGTGGAATGCATGTATGAAATATCAAGGCGTTCCATGAAAGGAAACAGACGTTATAAGACATTTACCCCAACATTAAGTTTATGAATGTGTTAAGTTTGTGACCTTGACCCAGGGGTAAGGGGTGGGCGGTGGGTCATGGATTTGCTATAGCACAATAGAGTATCACCAGATGAATGCATGTATGAAATATCAAGGCGTTCCATGAAAGGAAACAGATGTTATAAGACATTTACCCCAACGTTAAGTTTATGAATGTGTTAAGTTTGTGACCTTGACCCAGGGGTAAGGGGTGGGCGGTGGGTCATAGATTTGCTATAGCACGATAGAGTATCATCAGATGAATGCATGTATGAAATATCAAGGCGTTCCATGAAAGGAAACAGATGTCATAAGACATTTACCGCAACGTTAAGTTTATGAATGTGCTAAGTTTGTGATCTTGACCTTGGGGAAAGGGGTGGGGGGTGGGTCATGGATTTGCTATAGCACAATAGAGTATCATCAGATGAATGCAAGTATGAAATATCAAGGCATTCCCTGTAAAGAAACAGAAGTTATAAAAAGACATTTACTCCAACGTTAAGTTTATTATGTTGATCTTGGGGAAAGGGGGGGGTCATGGATTTGCTGTAGCACAATAGATGATCATCAGATGAATGCATGATGAAATATCAAAGCGTTCCCTGTAACGAAACAGAAGTTACACAACATTTACCCCAACGTTAAGTTTATGAACATGCTCAGTTTGTGACCTTGACCTTTGGGTAAGGGTTGGGTGGTGGGTTGTGGAATTACTACAGCATGATAGAGGGTCATCTGTGGAATGCATGTATGAAATATCAAGGCGTTCCATGAAAGGAAACAGACGTTATAAGACATTTACCCCAACATTAAGTTTATGAATGTGTTAAGTTTGTGACCTTGACCCAGGGGTAAGGGGTGGGCGGTGGGTCATGGATTTGCTATAGCACGATAGAGTATCACCAGATGAATGCATGTATGAAATATCAAGGCGTTCCATGAAAGGAAACAGATGTTATAAGACATTTACCCCAACGTTAAGTTTATGAATGTGCTATGTTTGTGACTTGTGACAGCATGATAGAGGGTCATCTGAGGAATGCATGTATGAAATATCAAGGCGTTCCATGAACCCTAACAGATGTTATAAGACATTTACCCCAACGTTAAGTTTATGAATGTGCTAAGTTTGTGACCTTGACCTTGGGATAAGGGGTGGGTCATGGATTTGGGATAGCACGATAGGGTATCATCAGATGAATGCATGTATGAAATATCAAGGCATTTCAAGAAAGGAAACAGATGTTATAAGACATTTACCCTAACGTTAAGTTTATGAATGTGCTAAGTTTGTGACCTTGTCCTTGGGGTAAGGGGTGGGTCATGGATTTGCTATGGCACAATAGACTATCATCAGATGAATGCATGAATGAAATATCAAGGCGTTCCATGAAAGGAAACAGATGTTATATAAGATATTTACCCCAACGTTTATAAATGTGCTAAGTTTGTGACATTGACCTTGGGGAAAGGGGTGGGAGGTGGGTCATGGATTTGCCATAGTACGATAGAGTGTCATCAGATGAATGCATGTATGAACAAGAAACGAGGCAAAGCCACGAAGGTCAGGTTTTTTCCAAGCATGGACACTTGGATAACATAATTATACCCACTTTTTGTAGACTAGATGGCCGTGGCCTGCATGTCGCGCCTTGGGGCGAGGCATGGACACTAACAAAATAGATATAGTAGATGGAAAAACTTTAACGAAAAAACTTTAACCGGACACACGGACGTATGGACGGACGGACAGACGTATGCCAAAATGCCGACGATATCGCGCTTTCCGCAAGCGGGTGCGACAATGATGATAAACACCCATGTGAAGTATCAAGGTAATGGGTGAAGCAGTTGCAGAGATATATATAACGAAATAAAAAGTTTTAAAAAAAAAACATTTAACCAGACATACGTTAAAAAGTTAACGTTGAAAATGGCTAAGTCAATTACGTAGAAATAATAGGTGAAGGTAAAAAAATGGTCACATGTTGGATAGTTGTATGTGGTAGGCACCCCTTGGTTATGAAGCTGTGAAAGTTTGGTGGTCCTAGGTGGTACAGTACCAAAGAAATGGACTTGAACACAAAAACTTAACATTGTAAACGTGAAAACTTAACGTTGAAAATGGCTAAGTCGACTGCACGGAAAAAATGGGTCAAGTTAAAAACAAGAAACGAGGCAAAGCCACGAAGGCCAGGTTTTTTCCAACGTATGCCAAAATGCCGACGATATCGCGCTTTCTGCAAGCGGGTACGACAATGATGATAAACACCCATGTGAAGTATCAAGGTAATGGGTGAAGCAGTTGCAGAGATATAGTACACGAAAAAACTTATACAAAAAAATTCAAAGTAATTTGACCTTGACATTGGGCACAGGGGCCGCACGGTTGGGGGGTAGAATGAAAATATGGATGATGATAAACACACATGTGAAGTATCAAGGTAATGGGTGAAGCAGTTGCAGAGATATAGTACACAAAAAAACTTTAAAAAAAAAATTCAAAGTAATTTGACCTTGACATTGGGCACAGGGGCCGCACGGTGGGGGGGTAGAATGAAAATATGGATGATGATAAACACCCATGTGAAGTTTCAAGGTAATGGGCGAAGCAGTTGCAGAGATATAGTATAACGAAAAACTTTTAACCAAAAAACTTTAACCAGACGTACGTTAAAAAGTTAACGTTGAAAATGGCTAAGTCAATTACGTATAAATAATAGGTGAAGGTAAAAAAAAAGGTCACATGTTGGATAGTTTTATGTGGTAGGCACCTCTTGGTTATGAAGCTGTGAAAGTTTGGTGGTCCTAGGTGGTACAGTACCAAAGAAATGGACTTAAACACAAAAACTTAACATTGTAAACGCGAAAACTTAACATTGAAAATGGCTAAGTCAACTGCGCGGAAAAAATGGGTCAAGTTCAAAACAAGAAACGAGGCAAAGCCACGAAGGCCAGGTTTTTTCCAAGCATGGACACTTGGATAACATAATTATACCCACTTTTTGTAGACTAGATGGCCGTGGCCTGCATGTCGCGCCTTGGGGCGAGGCATGGACACTAAAAAAATAGATATAGTAGATGGAAAAACTTTAACGAAAAAACTTTAACCGGACACACGGACGTACGGACGGACGGACGTATGCCAAAATGCCGACGATATCGCGCTTTCCGCAAGCGGGTGCGACAATGATGATAAACACCCATGTGAAGTATCAAGGTAATGGGTGTAGCAGTTGCAGAGATATAGTACACAAAAAAACTTTAACAAATAAATTCAAAGTAATTTGACCTTGACATTGCGCCCAGGGGCCGCACGGTTGGGGGTTAACCAGACGTACGTTAAAAAGTTAACGTTGAAAATGGCTAAGTCAATTACGTAGAAATAATAGGTGAAGGTAAAAAAATGGTCACATGTTGGATAGTTGTATGTGGTAGGCACCCCTTGGTTATGAAGCTGTGAAAGTTTGGTGGTCCTAGGTGGTACAGTACCAAACAAATGGACTTAAACACGAAAACTTAACATTGAAAACGCGAAAACTTAACATTGAAAATGGCTAAGTCGACTGCGCGGAAAAAATGGGTGAAGTTAAAAAAAAAGTAACATGTTGGATAGTGATATGTGGTGGGCACCCCTTGAAATGGACTTAAACACGAAAACTTAACATTGATTGTGAATGTGCTAGGTTTGTGACCTTGACCTTGGGGTAAGGGTTGGGTGGTAAGTCGTGGATTTGCTACAGCATGATAGAGGGTCATCTGAGGAATGAATGTATGAAATATCAAGGCATTCCATGAAAGAAAACAGATGTTATAAGACATTTACCCCAACGTTAAGTTTATGAACATGCTAAGTTTGTGACCTTGACCTTGGGGTAAGGGTTGGGTGGTGGATCGTGGATTTGCTACAGCATGATAGAGTGTCATCAGATGAATGCATGTATGAAATATGAAGACATTCCCTGTAAAGAAACAGAAGTTACACAACTTTTACCCCAACCTTAAGTTTATGAACATGCTAAGTTTGTGACCTTGACCCTGGGGTAAGGGTTGGGTGGTGGGTCACGGATTTGCTACAGCATGATAGAAGGTCATCTGAGGAATTCATGTATGAAATATCAAGGCGTTCAATGAAAGGAAACAGATGTTATAAGAAATTTACCCAACGCTAAGTTTATGAATGTGCGAAGTTTGTGACATCGACACCTTGGGGTAAGGGTTGGGTGGTGGGTCATGGATTTGCTACAGCATGATAGAGGGTCATCTGAGGAATGCATGTATGAAATAACAAGGTGTTCCATGAAAGGAAACAGAAGTTATAAGACATTTACCCAACGTTAAGTTTGTGGACGACGCCGACGCTGACGGCCGACGATGACAAAAGCCGACAACGCCGCCGACGCCGGGGTATGCCATAAGCTTTTCTGCACTTCGTGCAGGCGAGCTAAAAACGTCTTGTAAATCACTGGTTCTAAGATAGTTTGTCTGCTCATGAGCAACATATGTTAGACAATACAGGCAGGTGAGCAGGTTGGATGTACTGTTGGACGACTAGAGAATGAGACCTTGACCGACAGTTTGGGGCTTCATGTCCGTTCAACAATGGATGAGAGGCAGCTTTACAGGTGGTTTAGGCCCAGATACCTCACGTCGCCAAGTTAAACTGTGCTTGATGACAATATCGTAATTTTGTGCCACCTGCCAGGACACCAGTACAGAGGAGACGCCCACCAACATGCCGGGCCAACACGAGTCCAGTAGGCACAGACAGCCATTGTAACAGCAGGCTATCAACAGTGGCGCTTTGACGCATTTTGACCACTGAAATTGGATTTTGATTTGAATGAGTGAAATTGTATTTTCATTTGAAATTCAGTCACAGTCCGTTATTTTCATCCCAGAATTTCGAGAACTATTGAAAGCTGTACACATGTCAAATGTACGTGTTACAGTTTAATGTGTGAGTGGTCACTCAGACTCACCGTCGTCGTCATCGGTGTCCGTGTCCGTGTTGTCGCTTGAGTCGTCGTCCTCATCAGACTCGAACGTGTTGTCTGGGATGTCGTACACGCGGATCACAGGCTGCAATGGGACCACGGCACATATAGAGTACCAAATAGAGTACCAGCCAAGGGGCTTTCCAAATCCAATTGTGTTTAAATTTTTAACACAAGCAAGTCACCTGACCTTAAGCATTGTTTCCACATGGCGTGACTAGAATGAAAATATCATATGGATAATTAAGTCATTTCATCTTACAATTGCAATGATTTAAAAATACCAAATATCAAGGATGGAATGATGGTCACTGGTACACCAACCATACACTTGTCTGCATAAAATTCATTCACAGATAATTTGCTACTTGTTTGCAACCAAACCGGTCATAAACAAAACACAGAATAGGTGAAACAGGTAAATATACCTGTGCGTTTATTCCTTTTCAGAATTTATTTTGAGATTTGTCAACAAGTCTTATGTACTCGAGGGGTTAGAGCGAGGGACATCAATGCCGTCGGTAGTGAGATCGAATCTTTGATTTTCTTACAGATACAGTCGAGTACCAGTATCTCGAACATCAGTATCTCAATGATATCTCGATGATTCACTACAGTCCCGAAATATATCCTTATTTGTTTAATATAAATTTCCTCGGCTATCTCGACCATGCCCTATCTCGTATATGTTCTCTATCTCGACTGTTCATTATGTCCCCTCCGTATAAAAATACGTTAAAAATCTCTTCGCTATCTCGATCACATAAACGCTTCGATAAATCGCTTAAGTGCCGGACTGCCAAGATAGATTTGGTTGACACTAATTTTTCTAACATATCAAACAAAACAAAATAAATTCACACCTACCTCAGGGCTGTTCCAGTAAAACATACATGGGGGGGGGGGGGGGGGGGGGGGCGCCACTTTTGAATTTGGGTAACCTACCATAGATGCAAATTAATGTATTTGACACTCACCCATAGATGCGATTTCCCTGGGAAACCACCCACCCATATATGCAATTTAAATTAACACATTATTTTATGAATGTAATTCTCCGGGACACGTAATTTGCGTGTTTGTAACAAAAACTCACGCACAATGTGATGTATCAGGAGCCGTAGCTGCATTGAACACGTGAATCGCCGAATTTTTTGCCTATTTGTATATCAAAATCGTGTTAAATTTGTAACACGACTATTGTCAGAAATCGTGTTAAATTCCCAAATTAGACCAAAAATGTTTTTTTTTTTTTTTTTTTTTTTTTTTTTTTTTTTTTTATGGATGCATAGCCTCCTTTTATCTCACTGATGTGAATGTGCAGCTGATCACGTTTGCACATTTCGTAAATTAATCCGAGCAAACTGGGAATAACATCAATTATTGGTCCCAGTAACAAAGCAGTGCTAATTGTTATGTGCTCGATTTAATTTTTCCGGCATGCGTTCGCGCTCACCATTGGTGGAATATTAATTAGGTGTAAAGGCTGACCAATCGGAGATCGCGTATCAGTGGCGCAGATTAACTCAACCCAGATTAACTAAATTGTTACAGCACTGCCCACGCCTCCGGCACAAATGTGTACGTGACAACTGGCCTTGTTTCGCTACGTCATAATTGAGCCAGTGCATGAGATAATCAACTTTATAATATAACTGAGATTTTCGCCGAGAATGATTTGACTTTTTTTATGCAAATATATCGGAAAGTTGATAACATTTTCAGAGCAAATGCGTAATAATTTCTAATTTAATATTCGTTAACATTCGATATCGTTTACAGAAAATGTACACTATTATCAGATTCATCTTCGTCGAAAATCTCACGTGATAAGCCTGATTACCTCATGAACTGGCGCAATATTATAACACGTCGGGCAAAACATATCTATACAGGTCTGTGGTGTTGAAAGTATAAGTTAGATAATGTGTTCGAGTCGAATATGTTCGATCACAGCTCTTCACCTCTACACCGACGTATGTGAAGTTGTCATTACTTGCCGGAGGAGGTGGTTTTCCCCGGGTACTCCGGTTTCCCCACCATTCATCTCACGGAGTAATGCAGAATAGACCGGAATTGGCCGCCCGCATTACTCTTATTAAACATTATTGACTGTAATATGCATCGTCTGAAATCAAATTTAACGTTTTGGACCATGGCCGGCGGTATGGTATGGGCCACTCACCAATATATGGGCAATTGCTATACCGCCGTGTATTATCTTCTCTTTTTCTTTCGTCTTCAGAATATGTGAAACACATCGTCATATAACCAAATAGTAACAGATAAACGCCAAACATGAACTCGAATAATAGCAAATCATATATAACGATAAGCCGCGAAACGACAGTAGCTGGGCCCAAAAACATATACATCATACTTTGCATAACCAAATATCGATCATTCCCAGCCTGATATGTTATGCCCTGACCAATCGTCAAATATCATCATTATATAGGATAACACTGTTACGGCTGAATCTCCATATATCACATGCACTCACACTCAGCCTTTTTCACGGTCTTACATACCGGCTTCGTGCGATAGGAGAATGAACTAGCTAGGTTAAATTAACCGCCTCATTGCCTCCTTCATTTAATGCACATATTTCGACTGTATGGCAGATATTAGTAAATTCGGAAACAAACGGGCCAACGGTCATTGGCCTGCCACTTTTGGGTTCAAATGCCCGTGTTTGGAAGGTCCTCGAGACAATTCCTACCCTTAAATATAAGATAAAGAGTCGAATATGGTTACTTAACAGCTCATGGGGGGGAATTTAGGGGGCCGGAAATCGTCGAGCCGCTAGGCGAGATGTATTTCGGTCGCCTTAAATCCCCCCACGCGCTGTTAACTAACCATATTCAACGAGACGACATTATCTAACTAATTTATTGCACGGATACGTCGAAAGCCCGAGATAAAATTATATATGTTGTCGAATTTATTGTAAGTTTAATACAAATACTATAATTACACAATTTAATTCCAGCCATTCATTCCTCTTGGGTACCCCACTTTTATTTACATTTCCGCAGGCATGTCCTCAATACCCTGCCCTGCGGTCACGTGACCAGTTAAAAGCGACAAAAATATAGCAGGCGTCTGTTATCTGGTTCACAATCTTACCAAAGCTGGATTACTGCGTTTGCATGCAATCAGTGTATAAACCAACACAGCATGCACACCTGCACTGCTTTATCAGTGACTACGGTGTTCGTGTTTCTATAACAATTATATACTCCATGAGCTGTTAGTGTTATTGGCATTTTCATAGCACTAAATAATAGTATTTTTGTATTTTCGTAACACAGCGCCGTGAAACTTCATATTCGGGGTATCGATCCGAAAGTCGCCCAGTCACTTGTAGCCTGTCAATCATGAATGGGTCATGTTATCAGGGCATGACTGGTTAAACGTTACGCACCGATATTGCTCTACTTAATTGATTGCTGATATTTGCGCATGCGCAGGTTATCCTGACATGTAGAATAGGCGTTAATCTCAAACATATAACACACGCTAGACAGTGTACCTCCGGGTATGGAAGGTGTCCGAGCCAATTCCCACCCTTAAATATGAGCTGAATGAATGAATGAAAGTGTATCTCCGTGAATTAACACACGGGGGAAGTGGGCCTGACAGGTCCAGACAGTGACCTCCGGCAGTTAGCGCACTGCGGAGATCAAAGGATTTCGCCGCATCCGTGCAATAAGGGTTAAAACTCTGCGCGTACTCAAACCCACAGGTGGAATAGTCGGACGTGTGACACAAAGAAAATGACCATTACAAAAATATCCATTACCCCACCCACTTGATCTCGTTCTATTATTAACGTCATGTACAGTACGATACCCGGTGGTGGGATAATGGGATTTTTTTTAATAGGCATTTATTTTGGTGTCATAGGTCCGAGTCTTCCACCTGTGCTCACCATGATGATAAACACAGATTGCAACGCACGAGCTTGTCACGTGACGTTGCAGCTGATGGAACAGGATATCGGTCATTGGGTCATTGCGTCTGACATCGAATACACGCGTTTACAATAATGGATTGCACGGACCTGCGTAGATCTACATTCTACATGAACATGATGAATAAATAAAACATGACGTTAACAATTCTTGGATTCAATATATTTATTACATGCGAAGATAACAGTGAAAACTTATGGTATATTATAGGCATTGGCGACGTCGTTCATTCGCAGTCACAGTGTACAGTGTACATGTATTTTTTGTTGACATTATGATGCGTCTTGGGCGAGAACGGATATAGGTAGCACTGTTCGGATAAGCAACACGGAAGGTTGTATGTCGCCGGACTTCCGTGTACTAACGGGGTCGCACTGTATGTTAATATGTCGCGGCGCGTCTCGTTTGCTATCAAAACATGTTTTTATTTTTTCGTAAGAAAAATGTGATTTCCATACGACAGTTTATGACATTGTCTGTACGTGACAATTATCACGGGGATACCCGTATCACGCATGGCGAAAGTGTCAATATGTCAATTGGCGGTTTCATTATGCGGGTGTAACGATACAGTCTGTATGTGCCCCAGGTGATGGCCAATAGTCCATACACGAGCGTCTACTCTATAATTGGCGAAGGTGGGATAATAATACATTTGAGCGATCTTTGCTTTGTGTACAAACTTGTGATTAATAGACGAAACCACCAGCGTGCATTTAATTACGTTGTCCATATTCTGGGACGTGATATTCCTGATATTCCTGAGGAATGCCGCGTTATGAATACAAATCGTCGCGATACCAGCACGCATTTAATTATGTTGTGCATATTCTGGGACGTTATATTCCTGAGGAGTGAGTGAGTGAGTGAATAGGGTTTAACGTCCGCTTTTCTGACATAGAGGTACAAGCCTCAGGGAGTCTACACGCAGACGGGTCAACGGGGTCGTGTCCCGTATCCACCTGTCCGAGGGGGGTAAATCCCAACTTCAGAACTCAATATTTACAATCAAAATATATATTCAGTCCTGAAATTAGAACAACCTGATCTGGTGCCAGGCCCTCGCCACACCAGCATCATTTATCCCATCCCCTAAAAGTAATAGGATTAGCACTAATCTTACTTTTATATATGGGGCATAGCCTGACTCAACTCTCACATACAAGAAAGCCAAAAATGTACATGAGGGCCAAATCCGGTATAGTGGGTTCCGGAAAGTATGAACCCAATCGTTAAGCCAGTTTAGTCGCCTTTTACGACAAGCAATGGCTACTGCAGCACTATTCTCAGGATCAGTTGATCCCGCCCCGGTGCCTGCACGGGGCGCATATTCCTGAGGAACTCTGCACTACGAATACAATTCGCCGCGAATGGCCGCGTTATATATGTTAGACATCAATTATCTGTAATATACGCAGCCTATACATATATCCCGCTATACGAACCACTCCATGTTGACCTGAAAAACAGACACTCACCAGTCTGACAGCCAACCACGCATAGAAGTGATTTTCGGACAAGCACACCCACCCATGTATGCAATTTAAAGAAACAGACACCCTGGCATATATTTTCTTTAAACTGCCGTCTTGGGGGTGCGGGTATGTTTTAATGGAACAGCCCTCAGGTTGTTTGCTTAATTAGTCTACCTGGATAGATTTGTCACGATTCATTAAGCATATCAAAATGGTCATTTATGCAAGTCACTGATTCATTATACCACCTTGTAATGTTGATTATCTTACTACCTTTGGTCATTAATAGTTAATTTGCGAGTTTACTCGTGATGTAATGGGTAAAATTATTTCATATTTTTCGCGAAAATATTTGACCGCATCACTTCATTGCTACCTCGTAACTATCTCGACTACATGGACGAGCTCCCTTCGACTTCGAGATATGGTGCTCGACTGTATACATTTTTTTTACATTTTATTATATATACATGTATGTTGCTCTTACAAATTATATTAACTTCTGCATGAGATAGTTTACTTGTAGAAAGTTAGTCTCACTTGGAAGAAAATTAATAACTAAATGTACATTTCATTAGTGTCCACCATTTGACATGCCTACAGTACATGCAGAATCTGGGAGTATGTTCTCGCCGATCATGTCACATTGAGGTCATACAGCAATAGTGACAACCCTCGCCATTTCACCTGTTTCCCTCTTCAGCAACCAGTCATAAAACGAGCACAGTAATATTGACAAAAGTAATGCATTTTGTGAGGTTCGAACTCTCGACCAGATAGAATGCGCAATAGAACACAAGTTCTGCAAAATTGATTGTGGATATATTGCAGCTTCGATACCACTGAGCCACACTACATGTCTGTTTGTGAGCACCAATATACACTGTTATAGTGACATGCATGCACGTGCACTCCATCATGCATTCTTATACACGAAAACGAGGCTATGACATGATAATACACCTGATTTACCTATAGTTGGACTCATCGATTGACCTCCAGCAACTTATTATCATCTGTAATTTATACCTTATTAGGATCCTTCATTATCAAATATTTCCCTTCCTTCAACTTCATACATATGTCAACGACACAGCGCAGGATGCCCCAGGCGTTGTCCATGTTCAGGTTGATCTGGTTGGCAAACTCCGTCGGCTTAAACTGCTGAGTACCCAGGATCACGTGCTTCGCCGAATCCCGTGTGTTGTTACGCGACACGTAACTGGAATGTACAGCAGTTGTGTGTGTTATTACACGACACGTAACTAGAATGTACAGCAGTTGTGTGTGTTATTATGCGACACGTAACTGGAATGTACAGCTTGTGTGTGTTTGTGGCTTAATTAATGCGGAACCACCATTAACTAAGGAATGTACAGCAGTTTGTGGGTGTTATTAGCGACACATAACTAGAATGTACAGCAGTTGTGTGTGTTATTATGCGACACGTAACTAGAATGTACAGCAGTTGTGTGTGTTATTATGCGACACGTAACTGGAATGTACAGCAGTTGTGTGTGTTATTATGCGACACGTAACTAGAATGTACAGCAGTTGTGTGTGTTATTATGCGACACGTAACTGGAATGTACAGCAGTTGTGTGTGTTATTATGCGACACATAACTGGAATGTACAGCTGTTGTGTGTGTGTTAGTATGTGAAGCGTAACTGCAATGCACAACAGTTGTGTGTGTTATTACGTGACACGTAACTAGAATGTACAGCAGTTGTGTGTTATTACGTGACACGTAACTGGAATGTACAGCAGTTGTGTGTTATTACGTGACACGTAACTAGAATGTACAGCAGTTGTGTGTGTCGTTATGTGACACGTAACTGGAATGTACAGCAGCTGTGTGTGTTATTACGCGACACGTAACTGGAATGTACAGCAGTTGTGTGTGTGTTAGTATGTGACACGTAACTGGAACGTACAACAGTTGTGCATTCCAATTACGTGTCGTGTAATAACACACAACAGTTGTGTGTGTTATTATGTGACACGTAACTGGAATGTACAGCAGTTGTGTGTGTTATTATGTGACACATAACTGGAATATACAACAGTTGTGTGTGTTATTACACGACACGCAACTGGAATGTACCGCTGTTGTGTGTGTTACTATGGGACATGTAACTGGAATGTACAGCAGTTGTGTGTGTTATTACGCGACACGTAACTGAAATGTACAGCAGTTGTGTGTGTGTTAGTATGTGACACGTAACTGGAATGTATAACAGTTGTGTGTGTTATTACGCGACACATAACTAGAATGTACAACAGTTGTGTGTGTTATTACGCGACACGTAACTGGAATGTACAGCAGTTGTGTGTGTTATTATGCGACACGTAACTGGAAAGTACAGCAGTTGTGTGTGTGTTAATATGTGACACGTAACTGGAACATACAACAGTTGTGTGTGTGTTAGTATGTGACACGTAACTGGAATGTACAACAGTTGTGTGTGTTATTACGCGACACGTAACTGAATGTACAGCAGTTGTGTGTGTTATTATGCGACACGTAACTGGAAAGTACAGCAGTTGTGTGTGTGTTAGTATGTGACACGTAACTGGAATGTACAACAGTTGTGTGTGTTATTACGCGACACGTAACTGGAACATACAACAGTTGTGTGTGTGTTAGTATGTGACACGTAACTGGAATGTACAACAGTTGTGTGTGTTATTACGCGACACGTAACTGGAATGTACAACAGTTGTGTGTGTTAGTATGTGACACATAACTGGAATGTACAGCAGTTGTGTGTGTTATTACGCGATACGTAATTGGAATGTACAACAATTGTGTGTGTTATTATGTGACACGTAACTGGAATGTACAGCAGTTGTGTGTGTTATTACGCGACACGTAACTGGAATGTACAGCAGTTGTGCGTGTGTTAGTATGCGACACGTAACAGGAATGCACAACAGTTGTGTGTGTTATTACGCGACACGTAACTAGAATGTACAACAGTTGCGTGTGTTATTACGTGACACGTAACTGGAATGTACAGCAGTTGTGTGTGTTATTATGCGACACGTAACTGGAATGTACAGCAGTTGTGTGTGTGTGTGTGTGTGTGTGTGTGGTGTGTTAGTATGTGACACGTAAATGGAATGTACGACAGTTGTGTGTGTGTGTTAGTATATGAGACGTAAGTGCAATGTACAATAGTTGTATGTGTTAGTATGTGACACGTAACTGGAATGTACAACAGTTGTGTGTGTGTTAGTATGTGACACGTAACTGGAATGTACAACAGTTGTGTGTGTTATTACGGGACACATAACTGGAATGTACAGCAGTTGTGTGTGTTATTGCGTGACACGTAACTGGAATGTACAACAGTCGTGTGTGTGTTAGTATGTGACACGTAACTGCAATGTACAACAGTTGTGTGTGTTAGTATGTGACACGTAACTGGAATGTACAGCAGTTGTGTGTGTTATTATGTGACACGTAACTGGAATGTACAGCTGTTGTGTGTGTTACTATGGGACATGTAACTGGAATGTACAACAGTTGTGTCTGTTATTACGCGACACGTAACTGGAATGTACAGCAGTTGTGTGTGTGTTAGTATGGGACACGTAACTGGAATGTACAGCAGTTGTGTGTGTGTCAGTATGCGACACGTAACTGGAATGTACAGCAGTTGTGTGTGTGTCAGTATGCGACACGTAACTGGAATGTACAGCAGTTGTGTGTGTTATTACGCGACACGTAACTGGAATGTACAGCAGTTGTGTGTTATTAGGCAAGCCTGAACATGTGTGCGGTCTGAACTGGGCCTACACAGTTCACTAGTCGGAATGGTCAGGTGGTGGCCCATTTATCATACATAGTAGTACATGTAGCATAATGACATACGAACCCAAACTTTATGTGATCGGAGCCAGCTAACATGGAACACACGGTCCACTTGGCCAACTTGCAGCTGTTATTTTTAAGTTCTGTTGCCAGGACAGCACCACGCTGGTTGTCGAGGCGACTTCTCCAGTCCACACCGCCGCTGAACTGGAATTACAACATATATACATGTACATATACACACACAGACATACTGTAAAGATATGACTGTTCAAGGATTGTCATCATTATACAATGCATACCCTCGCTTCTTCCGATACTGAAATAAATAAATACAAGAAATGAGGTAAAGCTATGAAAACCGGGTTTTCGTGAAGATTTAAACACAAAAACATAACAATGACATTAATTTCTGTTGGAAATGATTCTGAAGTGTTGTCAAACCATGTTTTTATTGAGAAATAAGACAAGATATAAAAGCAACGGTATACGACAATTGTTGTGAGTAGCGGTCTAAGGGTTATTTATTGAGAAATAAGACAATATATAAAAGCAACAGCAGACAACAATTGTTGTGAGTAGCGGTCTAAGGGTTATTTATTGAGAAATAAGACAATATATAAAATCAACAGCAGACAATTGTTGTGAGTAGCGGTCTAAGGGTTATTTATTGAGAAATAAGACAATATATAAAATCAACAGCAGACGTCAATTGTTGTGAGTAGCGGTCTAAGGGTTATTTATTGAGAAATAAGAAAACATATAAAAGCAACAGTAGACGACAATTTTTGTGAGTAGCGGTCTAAGGGTTATTTATTGAGAAATAAGACAAGATATAAAAGCATAAAGTTCATAGAACACCGATGCCCCACATATCGCTTCGATAGTAATACGATAGATATCGTTTAAAAGTTTTACGAGTTACGAGACAAAATTGCCAAATTCCAAGTCGAACAAGTGTGCCTTAAGTCACAAAATACGCCCGTCGAAGATGGGCCCGACATCGAAGATGCAGAAATGTGCAGCTGTCACCAAGGCAAGAAACATTAATGAGAATTTGAAAATTCTTCCTTATGTTGTGATAAACAGGTATACGGTACTAATTTAGGTAGAGCTGTGTAAAGTAGAAATTATATAGAATTGGATACAAAAATGTATAAAAAATGGTTAAGTTAAAAAGGATTTTTCGGCATAAAAAGATCAAGGGGCACATCTTCAATATATGTAGAAGACGTGTGTATAATTTCAGATCGAATGACGGAATGGTTTCAGAGGAGTTGTGTACACAAACTCTGTAACCTATATAGAATTGTATAAAAAAAATGGCTAAGTTAAAAAAGGTGATATTTTTGTTAAAAAATATTTTTTCGGCATAAAAATAGCAAGGTGCACATCTTCAATATGTGTAGAATACGTGTGTATAGTTTCAGATCGATTGACTGAACGGTTTCAGAGGAGTTGTGTACACAAACTCTGTACCCTATATATAATTGTATACAAAAATGCAGAAAAAATGGCTAAGTTAAAAAAGGGATATTTTTGTTAAAAAATATTTTTTTGGCATAAAAACACTAAGGTGCACATCTTCAATATGTGTAGAAGACGTGTGTATAGTTTCAGATCGATTGACTGAACAGTTTCAGAGGAGTTGTGTACGCAAACTCTGTACCCTATATAGAATTGTATACAAAAATGCAGAAAAAATGGCTAAGTTAAAAAGGTGACATTTTTGTTAAAAAATATGTATTCAGCATAAAAACACCAAGATGCAGCAAGATGCAGATGCCCCGCGGTAAAACACAATACGTACTGTTTTTTTTTAAAAACGGTCGTATAAAAAGGTGAGATAATCAATTACCTAGGGGTCGAATCAAAATAAACTGTGTGCATCTACTCATCATAAGGATGATACAGACCAAGTTTCAGGTGTGTGGCTATTATGGTTTAAGTTTTACGAGTTACAAGTCAAAATTGGAAAATTCTAAGAAAACAGGGAGATAATCCATGACGTGGGAATCAAATCAAAAATCTAAATAAACTTTGGGCATCTATTCATCATAAGGAAGCTAGCTACATACCAAGTTTGAGGATTGTGCTACTACGGTTTAAAAGTTCTACGAGTAACAAAAATTAAAAGTGAATGGGTTTAACGTCCCACCAACAGCTAGGGTCATATAGAGACGGGGACCACAATTTAAAGTCTCATCCGACAGACCAGTGGGATGGAAATACTATGAAAGTATGTTTGATGCCTAAGGCGAGGTTTGAACCCACAACCTTCAGATTGGAAGTCAGGTGTTCTGACCCCTAGGCAAGAATCCAACCTCGAGTTACAAGGTTGGTTACCGACATACTGAAGGATGGACGGGACGGACAGACCGGAATGGACAGACGGACGGGACGGACGGGACGGACGGACAAGGGTAACACTAAATGCCACCTCCTCTATTGTGGCCAGGCATAAAAATAGACGCCAAGGGGAGGGAAGTCGTCGCAATTTGAACAAGAGTGCCGTAAGTCACAAAATACGCCCGTCGAAGATGGGCCAGACAGCGAAGATGCAGAAATGTGAAGCTGTCACCAAGGCAAGAAACATTAATGAGAATTTGAAAATCTATAGCATTATTTCTTCCTCTTATTTTGATAAACAGGTATACTAATTTAGGTAGAGATGTGTGAAGTAGAAATTATATAGAATTTGATACAAAAATGTAGGAAAAATGGCTCTGTTAAAAAGGTGATATTTTTGTTAACAAATATTTTTTTCTGCATAAAAAGGTGCACATCTTCAATATGTGTAGAAGACGTGTGTATAGTTTCAGATGAATGACGGAACGGTTTCAGAGGAATTGTGTACACAAACTCTATACCCTCGATAGAATTGTATACAAAAAAGTTGAAAAAATGGCTAAGTTACAAAGGTGTTACAGGCCTCGACAAATTTTTATTTTCTGACTCGTCCCACTGAACAAGAGAACCTAAAAATCTACTCGTCCAGACTGGACTTCTACTCGTCCAAACGTTTGGTCAAATAACAAACTCTGATCAGACAGCACAAATATGCGGGCTGGTCTGGGTCTACACTGGTCGCAAATCCCATAACTTGCATAAGCCTGATTTTCCCAGTTAGTCAAACGGACGGACGGACGGACGCATACATGTACAGTTTGTGATCATTATAAAATAATATTTCCACAGTCAATGTGCCCGTGTAGATCTATATTTCCAGCTTTCGGTGCGCGGCTTCAACAAATAAATTATTTAATTTATGGAATTTGTGTAACTGTTACTACACAGCGTGAAACAATGGTGCCGTGGTGGGAGGGGTACACTGCACGGCTTAGCGTAGCGTTGTGTATTGCAGGAATAATAAGATTGCCAAGTTTTAGATATAATTTGCCAGATACCCGTGATTAATTTCGCCTTTTCGAGTTGTTCATTGGATCTATCAATATCTCCGCCGCCTTGCAAAAACCGGTGTATGTCTGACATCTTGTTTTGTTTGTAAACACAGAGCAGACGACAGTTAAACAGGATGCTGAGTCACGGTGACTGGTTGTAGAATGCACGTATTAAATTCAGTAGTTGCAGCCATGAATGGGAATAAGTCGGACACAGTCTACATTGTATATGTGTATCTTGGCAACGCAGAAAGGCGAGTGTAGTAGGTAGTCTCCCTTTACCATGCTCGGTAATCAGTTGAATATTTCATAGGAATTTAGTATTTCGCTTCGCAAAACTTTGCATTTGCATTTTCTCAGTGGTAATCTTCAAATTTTCACTCGCCCGACTGGACGAGCGGCTTTCAATTTTCACTCGCCCAGACTGAAAAGTTACTCGTGAATACGAGCGGACGAGTGGATTTGTCGAGGCCTGTGTTATTTTTGTTAAAAAATATTTGTTCGCCATAAAAACACCAAGGTGCACAAAAGTACCCAACACTACCCAGGCATGGGAGTGGAACACTATCCCGAATCCTGAAAATTTATTTGAGCAGCGGATTGCGCTGCGATTTGCTAGGGGGGTCTGGAGGTATGCCCCCGCTCCCCCCCCTCCCCCAATTTTTTTTTCAATTCCAGATGCTCTCTGCTTCATTCTGAGGTATATTTAGCATTAAATAGATCACATTTTCCCCTGAAAAAATATGCTATAATTAGGAAAAATTGGCAACATAATCCATTTCAATTTAAAATAACACTTGCAACAAGAAGTCAGTACATGTATAACATGGATTCCGCTGGGGAAAATAAAAGAATCGCCTATTAAAAAAAACAAAAAAAACAATTTTTTTTTTTTAATTTTTTTCCGAAAATTGTAATTTTTTATCGCCATTCTCAAAGGATTTACAAGATTCACAAAAGTGGTCCCTGGGACCTCAAATCCGGATTTTCGAATTAATCCGGAAATTTCACATGCCTGAATGATTTTAACAAATTTGAAAAAGCATTGTACATCGATCATTTCCACCAAGTTTCGCCGTGGTTCGCGAGAAGATTTTTTAAAATTTTGTGCTATTTTTAGACGGCCGCTATCTTGGATTAACGATGACCGCCATTAAGGCATTTTAACAAAACTGACAAGGCTTTACCAATGGACCATAACTGCGAAGTTTGCTACCAATGGCCAAGCGGTTTGTAAGAAGACGACGTTTGAAATCTCTAATAAAAACGACCTTTTGACCTTTCGGCAGCCATCTTGAATGGTGTAATCATCTGATTTCGACAAAAAATGTTAAGTGATCGTTTCGTCCATACCTTCGAATTGATATATGACATGACCATATTCGGTCAAATGTGAAATTTGACCCCTACTTTTGATCCGGGGGCCACCATTTGAAGGAATCTGAACCATTGTTAACTATCGATCATTCATATCAAGCTTCGTCGAAATCGGCCTGGCGGTTCGTGAGAAGAATTTTTTTTGAGAATTTGACCTACTTTTCAATGGCGGCCATCTTGGATTTCGCGATGACCACCATTTAAACACGAGATGGCCGTGGCCCGCATGTCGAGCCCGCCGAGGCATTTGATGGTCTCAGAGCGTATTTATTTGAAGTTAGATGCCCAATAAGCATACAAAGTTTCAAGCAAATCTGACTGACGGTTACAGAGATAGTAGGTATGTGAAAACTTTAACGCAAATTTTGACAGAAACTTTAACGCAAACTTCTAAGTCATTTGACCTTGACATAGGGGCACAGGGGCCGCATGAGTGGGACACAGAACGAATATATGGATGATGACTAATAAGCATATGAAGTTTCAAGTCAATGTGACTTAGGACTGCAGAGATATAAGGTATTTAAAAACTTTAACGCAGATTTCGGACGGACGGACGGACGGACGGACGGACGGACGTTCTTACATTAGGGTACTTATGTGGCTTATCACATGTTAAATATTAGCCACATAAAACAATTTTTAGCCACATAAAACGATTTTTTAGGTGGCTAATTGTAACATACCCTATCCTTTAACAAGTCCATAACCCTGTGGGGCTAGCCACATAAGTACCCTAATGTGTGCCCGGACGGACGGACGGACGACGGACGGACGTTCTTACATTAGGGTACTTATGTCTTATTACGAAATAGCCACATGACGATTTTTTAAGTGACTAATTATAACCAACCCTATCCTTTAACAAGTCCATAACCCTGTGGGGCTAGCCACATAAGTACCCTAATGTGTGCCCGGACGGACGGACGGACGGACGGAGGACGGACGTCTTTACTTTCAGGTAACTATGTGGCTTATCACATGTTAAATATTAGCCACATAAAACAATTTTTAGCCACATAAAACGATTTTTTAGGTGGCTAATTGTAACATACCCTATCCTTTAACAAGTCCATAACCCTGTGGGGCTAGCCACATAAGTACCCTAATGTGTGCCCGGACGGACGGACGGACGACGGACGGACGTTCTTACATTAGGGTACTTATGTGGCTTATCACATGTTAAATATTAGCCACATAAAACGATTTTTAGCCACATAAAACGATTTTTTAGGTGACTAATTATAACCAACCCTATCCTTTAACAAGTCCATAACCCTGTGGGGCTAGCCACATAAGTACCCTAATGTCTGCCCGGACGGACGGACGGACGGACGGACGGACGGACGGACACATTGTGGTAACAATAGCTCACATGAGCTTCGCTTCGCTCATGTGAGCTAAAAAATGCAGCCAAAAAAAATGCAGCCAAAAATGAACAGAGTAACCAAGGAATACTCGAGGCCGGATGTTAACGTACCCGGGGGTCCCACTCGTTGAGTGTTTTGATGTTGAGGAACTGGAGTTCTCCATTTACGCCAACCATGACAGCATCGTGCTCACAGCGCGCAATCAACTCGATATCATTACCCAGGGACCACTTCTTGTACCTGTAACACACGACCTTGGTCATTCACCTTGTTATTTGGGGCGGTCGTTGGAGGAATAGAGCTTATAGGATTTGTGACCAGTTTAGATCCTGATCAAATAGCACTCCTGTAGCTTATTACAGGTGTTTCATTGATGGAATGGCGAACAGTGCAGATCCTGATCAGAATGTGCGGATGAACAGGCTGATCTGGATCTACACTGTTCGCAAAAAACCCATAAGCCCTATTTGTTCAGGCACAGTCACATTTATGGACATACCGTTCTGCAGCGTAGAGCCAGTGATCTACACACATGTACTGCAGGGCCGCCTAGAACAACAGACGATGACTTGCATGCAAGCTCATTGGACCTTGTGAATGGCGAGCACATTGGACGACAACTCTAAAGAATGGCAAAAACCAACAAGAGTGCCGCAAGTCACAAAATACGCCCGTCGAATATGGGCCAGACAGCGAAGATGCAGAAATGTGAAGCTGTCACCAAGGCAAGAAACATTAATGAGAATTTGAAAGTCTATAGCATTATTTCTTCATCTCGTTGTGCTAAACATGTATACTAATTTAGGCAGAGATAGAAAAGTAGAGTGTAAAGTAGAAATGATAGGGAATTGGATACAATAATGTATAACAAGAGCTGTAGGAGAACAGCATAGCTCAACTACGAGGGTTGTCGATGTACACATAGCTTGACAAAGAAGGTGGCTGCGGCCTGCATAAAAACCTTAACCAAGGTTGACTAAAAACATTAACCAGGGGAAATTAAGTAAGTAATTCAAGGTTAAATGTAGGTCAATGTCAGATATAGGTCAGGGGTTATTGATGTACATCACTAGGAGATAAAGTTTTCCAAGTATGGTTGCTGTAGGCCCAGGAGTATTCCATATACAAGCTTGAGTAAAAACCGTAACCAAGGGGAGATAACTAAGTAATCCAAGGATAAAAGTAGGTCAAGGTCAAATATAGGTCAGGGATTATTGATGTACATCACTAGGAGATGAAGTTGTCCAAGTATGGTTGATGTCGGCCCAGAAGTATTCCATATACAAGCTTGACTATAAACATTAAGCAAGTAATTCAAGGTTAAATGTAGGTGAAGGTAAAATAAAGGTCAGGGTTTATTGATGTACATCCCTATGAGAAAAAGTTATCCAAGTATGGTGTCTGTATGCACAATAGTATTCCATGTACAAGCTTGAGTAAAAAGCTTAACCAAGGTCGAGTAAACACCTTAACCAAGGGGAATTAACTAAGTAAAAACCTTAACCAAGGTTGACTAAAAACATTAACCAAGGGAAATTAAGTAAGTAATTTAAGGTTAAATGTAGGTCAATGTTAAATATAGGTCAGGGGTTGTTGATGTACATCACTAGGAGATGAAGTTGTCCAAGTATGGTTGGTGCAGGGCCATGAGTATTCCATCTACAAGCTTGACTAAAAACCTTAACCAAAGAGAATTAAGTAAGTAATTCAAGAGGAAATGTAGGTCAAGGTCAAATATAGATCAGGGGTTATTGATGTACATGTTGTGGTAGGGCCATGAGTATTCCATCTACAAGCTTGACTAAAAGCCTTAACCAAAGAGAATTAAGTAAGTAATTCAAGAGGAAATGTAGGTCAAGGTCAAATATAGATCAGGGGTTATTGATGTACATCACTATGAGAAAAGGTTGTCCAAGTATGGTGTCTGTATGCACAATAGTATTCCATGTACAAGTTTGAGTAAAAAGCTTAACCAAGGTCGAGTAAAAACCTTAACCAAGGGGAATTAAGTAAGTAATTCAAGGTTAAATGTAGGTCAAGGTCAAATATAGGTCAGGGGTTGTTGATGTACATCACTAGGAGATGAAGTTGTCCAAGATGGTTGTGTAGGGCCAGGAGTATTCCATCTACAAGCTTGACTAAAAACGTTAACCAAGGGGAATTAAGTAAGTAATTCAAGAGGAAATGTAGGTCAAGGTCAAATATAGATCAGGGGTTGTTGATGTACATCACTAGGAGATGAAGTTGTCCAAGTATGGTGGGTGTAGGGCCAGTAGTATTCCATATAGAAGGTTGACTAAAAACCTTAACCAAAAGGAATTAAGTAAGTAATTAAAGAGGAAATGTAGGTCAAGGTCAAATATAGATCAGGGGTTATTGATGTACATACCTATGAGAAAAGGTTGTCGAAGTATGGTGTCTGGATAAACAATAGTATTCAATGTACAAGCTTGAAAAAAAACCTTAACCAAGGTTGACTAAAAACATTAACCAAGGGGAATTAAGTAAGTAATTCAAGAGGAAATGTAGGTCAAGGTCAAATATAGATGAGGGGTTATTGATGTGCATCACTAGGAGATGAAGTTGTCCAAGTATGGTGGTTGGTGTAGGGCCAGGAGTATTCCATCTACAAGCTTGACTAAAAACGTTAACCAAGGGGAATTAAGTAAGTAATTCAAGAGGAAATGTAGGTCAAGGTCAAATATAGATCAGGGGTTGTTGATGTACATCACTAGGAGATGAAGTTGTCCAAGTATGGTGGGTGTAGGGCCAGTAGTATTCCATATAGAAGGTTGACTAAAACCTTAACCAAAAGGAAAGGAATTAAGTAAGTAATTGAAGAGGAAATGTAGGTCAAGGTCAAATATAGATCAGAGGTTATTGATGTACATACCTATGAGAAAAGGTTGTCGAAGTATGGTGTCTGGATGCACACTAGTATTCAATGTACAAGCTTGAAAAATGTAGGTCAAGGTCAAATATAGATCAGGGGTTATTGATGTACATACCTATGAGAAAAGGTTGTCGAAGTATGGTGTCTGGATGCACACTAGTATTCAATGTACAAGCTTGAAAAAAAACCTTAACCAAGGTTGACTAAAAACCTTAACCAAGGGGAATTAAGTAAGCAATTCAAGAGGAAATGTAGGTCAAGGTCAAATATAGATGAGGGGTTATTGATGTGCATCACTAGGAGATGAAGTTGTCCAAGTATGTGGGTGTAGGGCCAGTAGTATTGCATATACAAGCTTGACTAAAAACCTTAACCAAGGTTGACTAAAAACCTTAACCAAGGGGAATTAACCAAGTAATTCAAGAGGAAATGTAGGTCAAGGTCAAATATAGATCAGGAGTTATTGATGTACATCACTAGGAGATGAACTTGTGCAAGTATGGTGGGTGTAGGGCCAATAGTATTCCATATACAAACTTGACTAAAAACCTTAACCAAGGCGCGACGGTGACGGTGACGCCGACGCCGACGCCGGGGTGACAACATAAGCTTTACTTATTCTTCGAATAGTCGAGCTAAAAAATGGCTAAGTTAAAAAGGTGATATTTTTGTTAAAAACACCAAGGTGCACATCTTCAATATGTGTAGAAGACGTGTGTATAGTTTCAGAACGATCGACTGAACAGTTTTGGAGGAGTTGTGTACACAAACTCTGTACCGTATATAGAATTGCATAGATAAATGAAGAAAAACTGGCTAAGTTAAAAAAAGCGATATTTTTGTTAAAACATATTTTTTCGGCATAAAAACACCAAGGCGCACATCTTCAATATGTGTAGAAGACGTGTGTATAGTTTCAGAACGATCGACTGAACGGTTTCGGAGGAGTTGTGTACACAAACTCTGTACCGTATATAGAATTGTATAGAAAAATGTAGAAAAAATGGCTAAGTTAAAAAGGTGATATTTTTGTTAAAAAATATTTTTTTCGACATAAAAACACCAAGGTGCACATCTTCAATATGTGTAGAAGACGTGTGTATAGTTTCAGAACGATAGACTGAACGGTTTCGGAGGAGTTGTGTACACGAACTATGCGCTTTTTCTTCAGCTGCCCGCCCGCCCGCCATGCGGTAAAACATAATACGTACGGTTTTTTAAAAACGGTCGTATAAAAAGTGAATGGGTTTAATGTCCCAGCAACAGCTAGTCATTTAGGGATGGGAGCAAAAACTAAAGTCCTTGGCACACTAAATATGCCAGTGTATAGCAGGACATAAATACAGTACGATTATAAATATCATAAAGAATCACAAAATGCACACTGTAATTTGTGTATTAAGAATATTGTTGCTTTACAATTGGATTGCATTTGATCATAGCAATCCTTGTTTTAGTTTGGTTTATTGTATTCAAAGATTGGAAACGCGAGCTGACAAATCGAGTAACTGTTCAGATAGAGACGACTACCATGTAATATGGTCTGGAATTGGCAATTATTTTACATAATGTACACAAGTCATGATGTTGCAGAACGTCAAAATTTCTAATAAAAATTTCCACTGTGTTCGGACTTCTTGCACTTTAAATAGACCAAATGTATTTTACACCCCAGTAAACGCAACAGCCCATGGTTTTATTCCTTAATTATATTGTAAATAATAATGCAGATGCCGTTACGAGCCCATCCCTTAATACCCAACTACGTTACCACTTATCGTTGTACGAGTCTTGCTTCGAAATACCATTACACCTGGTTATTGGATTGACCTGATATTTCCGGAAATAGGGGAGACAATTAGTCTCGATCATCCAATGACCTTGACACCGAATGAACTGGATTTTTCAGATTTCAAAACAATATTTCTCATATGATTATTGAAATTGTCAAAAAATTAGCATGACCCAGTCAATCAATGCCAGTTATTTATGGGTGAAATGGTTAGGGCCGACATTCGACAACTACAGTACATTTACCTGTTGTAAGGCTGACATTTCGGTAGCTACTCGTATACCACTGCAGTAAGGCCAACAATACCTACCTGTATCCCACGGAGGCCACCTGGCTCTCCTCATCCTCCTGTATAAATGGATTTGGCTTCTCAAAGCTCTGCTTGTCCTCTCCCTGCAACAAGCGTTTCATACTACGGTCACAGTGGCAGAGCCATAAATCATATTAGGGCCGTTGTTATTTTGTTTCTCATTTTGAGACAGGGTATAACGTGAGAAATGTCTAAAATCTCAGAAACACAAACTTCTAAGTCATCTGGGGCCCGTTTAACTAAACATCTTATGATACAAACTTTCTTACGTCTACGATACTTTTCGTAAGAAGTTTGTGCAAAATTTCTTAAGTTGCGAACTTCTTAAGAACTCTTCAGTATTGGAAATCCATCAAGCCTTTGAATGAAAACTTCAGGTCCGACTTTGACAACCAGACGACAGATGTCAAATCAACTTCCTTCGTCCAGCATGCTGAAAACCAGGAAAGTGAATTGGACTGACACTGAGTGTCCCATCCACGGCGCCCAGGGTGTTCGGAATCCTGGCCACACTGTAAAAGGTCTCGTTCCTCGGTGGGAAAACTGATGTTGTCCAGCCGATTATTGATGGCCGAGACAACATCATTAATACACCGAGAAACTGAACTCCTAGAGACATCGTGGATGTCGCCAGCCTCAGAGTAGAACTCACCCTTCGCCAGGTAGTGCAGGGAAACCAATGTCTGCAAAGTTTCAAGTGCTTGAGTCTTTGATGATCTCAAATGTAATTTGTATTTGCTTTAGTTTGTTACTGTATACTATACGGGGCATGGAGTTGCTATATTGGCCATCTTAGTGTATGCAATCCATCAGTAACTTACCTCTTGTGGCGTTTGACACATACCACAAATAATTTGACATACCCATAAATACAAGTTTGTGCAATGTCCTTTTGGTTGTTTTCATTACACTTATATACAAAGTCTGATTTCCTATTACATTTAGGAAGGGGCCAAGTGGCTTTGGTGTTGTATGGACCAGGAACCAGGTCGGGTTATTCTAATTTCAGGGCGGAATATACATTTTTTTCGTTGCAGCAGCAGGTTGAATACGGGATCGAACCAGTTGGCCAGGCCTTACATGACCATAACCTGTTGTATAGCTTTCTGGCATAATATTTATAGCACACTGTTGTCATATCTTGCTATAATGTATTGCACCACATTGTAATACCTTTTCTGTCATATTATTTGCTGTATGTGTCAAACGGTCGAAGTGAGGAGACTGTAAGATGGCTGTACATACAAAGATGGCGGAGATGGCAACTCGATGTACCATATAGTATACAGTAACAACAAATGTTGTTTTCTGAAAATGTTCTGGAAATGGCTGCGAACATTAGACGGACATGGGTAATATTCCTAATATGACAACAAATAACATATATTACTTTTGAAAGTTATTTGATTTGTGTTTTCATCCATTTTACCCCTACACCACACTAAAATTATAGTGAATCACTCTTCCTTAAACCACATTGTACCAGGCTGCATTTGCTGGCTAACTGATCGGCAGGTAAAATTATAGTGAGTCAATACTCTATAAGCCATGTTATATCAGGCTGCATTTGTTGGTCTGATAAGCATCTACAATTATAAGCCACGTTATATCACGCTGCATTTGTTGGTATAAACTGATCAACAGCTACAATTATAGTGAGTAACTACTCCATAAGCCACGTTATATCAGGCTGCATTTGTTGGGCTAACTGATCAACAGCTATAAGTATAGTGAGTCACTACTCTATAAGCCACGTTATATCTGGGTTGCATTTGCTGGCTAACTGATAAGCAGCTAAAGCTAGAAAATCCGGTCTGTCTACGCACTTAGGGCCCCTATAAGTGATTTGAGAAACTTACAAAAACATCCAAAAAATAAACACACGGACAGACAGACGGACACACAAAAACTTAAAAAATAAATAAACAAACGGACGTACGATCAGTAGCGAGGGTAATTGTATTAATGCGGAAGGATGTATCGTTACTAAGTAATTACAAAAATAAAGGACAGACAGGCGGAAGGATAGGGCGAAACCTATAGGGCGAAATATGCACCACCGATTTGATGGCGATGTTATTCATGGAATACATGTATGGCGGCCATGACACTTGCGATAAAAAATCTTCGTATGACAGCCCAATACCTATTGTAGACTTACGGGGAAAGTTACGAACTTCACAAAAAAGTTCGCACGAAGTTGACATTAGTGAAACGGTAAAATGCGCCTAAGAAGTTTGTACGATAATTTCTTATCGTAAGAAGTTTAGTGAAACGGGCCCCTGGCTTTGACCATGAGTATACAGCAGCCATGGGTGGAAATGGAATGAACTAGAAAATGTGATCATAGAGCATGGATGCCCCACATATCACTTTGATAGTAAACAATACAAAATTTACAAGGCAAAATTGCCAAATTCTAAGTTGAAAAGAGGGAGATAATCCATGACTCGTGGGTCGAATAAAAAATCACAATAAACTTTGCGCATCTACTCATCATAAGAAAGCTACATACCAAGTTGCAGGTGTGTAGCTATTAGGGTTTAAAAGTTTTACGACTTACAAGCCAAAGTTGGAAAATTCTAAGTCAAAAAGGAGGAGATACTCCATGAACCAGGGGTCAAATCAAAAATCGAAACAAAATTTGTGCATCTACTCATCATAAGGAAGCAACATACCAAGTTTCAGGTCTGTAGCTAGTACGGCTTAAAAGTTTTACGAGTTACAAGTTTGGTGACAGACAAACGGAAGGACGGACAAGGGTAACAATAAATGCCCCCTCCACTATTGTGGTGGGGCATAAACATTGATTGTGATGAACAAGAATAAATTTCAAGTCAAAGATACTTGGGGTTGCAGAGATAATAGGTACCAAATCAGACGACTGGACAGACGGGCACAGAACTAGCTGAGGCACATCACTTTGTTTGACCTGGTCAATTGCTTTTATGACCAAAGAAAGGCCTGTTTGATTTGTAAAGCACAATGCAACAAAGGTCAATATAAGAAGGGTCGACACATATATTCTCTGTATTTTCAGTTGACATGACGGGGAACAGATGTTTGCTATCTGACTAAAGAGGTCTCCCATGTAGGACATTTATTAATGTAATCGCAAACTGTGGCAAACCACGATACTGATCAATAGACTACCAGGCGATTGTCTTTTGATATCAAGGTCATCAGGCTCGGCTCGGAAACGGTAGGAATTTCTGTGACCTTAAACTTGATATCAAGACACCAGCTGGGCCCGGTTGCTCAAAACATCTGTTAGCTTAAGGATGTTAAGGATTTAACAGTCTGTTAAGTTAACATAGGCTTTGAACAACCGGGAATAGTGTTCTTATATATCTTTTTTCTAGGACAATACCCACCATTTTGAGGACCTGCTGCGAGAAGTTGTGGTTGATGAAGGTGGCCTCGAGGCCGAGGTTGCGCGGGGCGTTGATGCTCGTCGAGTCGTCCTGTGGGGGCTCTGTCGCCGTCTCGCTCACAGTGAGCAGGTCGAACTCAGAGTCGTCGCGCTTGTCGAAGAAGAGCTTGTTGCCAACGCGCTGCACGATGATGTCCCAGGAGTAGGTGGAGCGTGTGCAGCACATCAGGGTAGCCAGGATCGCGTCCGTCGCAAACACGTTGCCCTGCGACTTGGCCAGCTGGCAACACAAACACAACGTCACTAATTCATTGATTTATTGGTTACAGGCTGTAACACATTAGTGTCCCTTACTATACCAGATCACTTGGCCAGGTGTGAATCCGAGAAAGAGCTGCATCTAAGGAATGACTCCTTAAGGATGGATACATCACTTAGCTGTAACAAGGTCATATGAGACACGCCATGTGAAATTGTACCTTCAGAAATCTGCCTAATTTTCATGAAATATGTTTACAAAATTTACAATATTTTCCATAAATGGCGTCAGAAGTTGAAAAAATTTGTATATGTACTCTGAAAATTTTGTCAACATTTGACTTTATTTATGAAAAATATTGTAAACTTTGTAAACGTATTTAATGAAATTACGCATATCTCCGAAGGTCCAAAATCGCATGGCATGGTCAAAACTAAAACTAGAATTGTCAAGAAGCGAGGAATTACGGAATACACAACACTTGGGCAATGACCCTGAATATTTTAAAGCAGCGACCTTGACATAGGAGGTGGTAGGTTTCTGACAGCACAGAAAGATGGTCAGAGTAATGTATTATCACAGATGAGCCAATCGACTGGCACCAACGTGTTTGAATCTTCAAACTAACAAATGCAGTAAGTCAGTTCATGGCGGATTTGTCAGACACCACATGCAGAGCTCCAGCTAACGGGCGTATTGGTGTATTTTACACACTTATTTTAGTTGAATACAAATTGATTATCAAAAGTGGGAGTACAAAATACTCACAGCAATGTGAAAATACGCATTGATTTTCAAATTGAGTAGTGGAAATATTGTATTAAAGGAGATACAACAAGCTTCTATTTTCACGATACGCTTATGTATTCATCATTTATATATCAAATAAAACAAATTTTACAGTAATCCGACGAGTATGTGCCGTTCTTTTACGGATTTTATATTCTGGACAGCCAGTTTTTCCAGCCGTCACTGCATGACTAACTTCCCATTATTTTGCTTACTACAGTTATTTCCCTTTGCGGTCACGTGGGTATATATCAGTAGTACTTCCGAAATGTATGCATCATACGATTATTACATGTAATAGTTCAACAGACTACTTAGAACTCCAGTTTATTAGACCGCTGATATAAATATATGGGACTGTACTGTACTGTAAAAATATAAGACTGACCTAGTTACAAACTACATAGTGAAATGCGACAGTGGGTGACGAAATGGACATACTGTGCAATTGTCAACAGCTGTAGGATACCAGTCTGTATATAAATGTATTTATATTTACATCATCAGGTTACAATTTATGTTTTCCCCGATAGGACTTATATATAATGCAAAATTAGACGGGCAACAGAGTAGACACTTATCAGAGCTGTCAGGTGCATAGATGGATCTGGTGCTATGCTGGTCAAACTGTCATAACGTCATTCTTGTAGGCCATTGTCCACTGAAACAATGCTGTACATGGGGTCAATTAAGGAAAGCCCGGGGCGACAGCAGTGGGAAAATTAGTCGCTCCAATTGCCACGGGGGGTGGGGTGTTGTTTGAAGATTGTGTCAACATCCGCTGTACACTGCGACTGAGAAGGTGCAATAAGACAAACACAACACGGGGCTTATAGGGCGCTTGCGACCAGTGTAGATCCAGTTGAGCCTGTACATCCACACAGTCTGAACAGGATCTGCACTTTTCGGCATTCCTTCAATAAAACACACTAACATGCAATCTAGATCGTATTTAGACTACAGGGTGTTATATTTGATTAGGACCTACACTGATCACAAATCACACAAACCCCATTTCTCCAGTCGCAGCCACATATAGGACCAAGTTTCGACGTAACCCCCATTTGGCAAAACAACGATATTCTTCTGGAAAACGTCTTTTAGTTTTTAATATCAAGTCCAAACATTTTCTACTTATTTGAAACAAGTCAGTAGGAAAATAGATTAGAAATAGTAAAAAATTTACTGTACATGTGAAAATTGAATATATGCTTTTAATTATTTTTATCTGTCAACGAACAAAGTATGTGATTTAGTTATATTTTAGTATTCGAAAACAGTATTTACGGAAAAATAAGCGAGTGGACATTCAAGTTACACAATTTTAGTCCTGCAATATAACATTCATCCATGTGTAAAAACAAACACATGAAGATTGGATTTCCGGAACTGTAGAAATCACCCTGATGTGCACAGTGTATCTATTCTCCCATGTCTGTCAAATTGGACTCAACCAATCAACTTGGCATAGGTGTGGCCTCGCGGATTCAATAGACACCTGCCGCATTATTGTTGACATCCGTTTGAACGTAGCTTCACAAGTCTGTCACTGACAAGGACAGATAAACACAAGAATTCCGCGGAATCAAATGTCTCGCCTTGTCCCACCGCCTTGACCTCGAGCCTGGGCCAGAAAGCAATTTTCACTGGCCCGAACATATTATACAATTATTGACTAGTGAGCCATAGAATATCAGATTATATTCTATGGCTCACTAGTCAATAATTGTCTTAGTATATGATAATAGTCGGTATATAGCACTTACGACCTTATGCTACTAGACAACAAGAAACGAGGCAAAGCCACGAAGGCCAGGTTTTTTCCAAGCATAGACACTTGGATAACATAATTATACCCACTTTTTGTAGACTAGATGGCCGTGGCCTGCATGTCGCGCCTTGGGGCGAGGCATGGACACTAAAAAAATAGATATAGTAGATGGAAAAACTTTAACGAAAAAACTTTAACCGGACACACGGACGAACGGACGGACGTATGCCAAAATGCTGACGATATCGCGCTTTCCGCAAGCAGGTGTGACAATGATCATAAACACCCATGTGAAGTATCAAGGTATTGGGTGAAGCAGTTGCAGAGATATAGTACACGAAAAAACATTAACAAAAAAATTCAAAGTAATTTGAACTTGACATAGGGCACAGGATCGCGCTTTCCGCAAGCAGGTGCGACAATGATGATAAACACCCATGTGAAGTATCAAGGTATTGGGTGAAGCAGTTGCAGAGATATAGTACACAAAAAAACTTTAACAAAAAAATTCAAAGTAATTTGACCTTGACATTGGGCACAGGGGCCGCACGGTTGGGGGTTAGAATGAAAATATGGATGATGATAAACACCCATGTGAAGTTTCAAGGTAATGGGCGAAGCAGTTGCAGAGATATAGTATACGAAAAAGTTTTAACCAAAAAACTCTAACCAGACGTACGTTAAAAAGTTAACGTTGAAAATGGCTAAGTCAATTACGTAGAAATAATAGGTGAAGGTAAAAAAATGGTCACATGTTGGATAGTTGTATGTGGTAGGCACCCCTTGGTTATGAAGCTGTGAAAGTTTGGTGGTCCTAGGTGGTACAGTACCAAAGAAATGGACTTAAACACGAAAACTTAACATTGTAAACGCGAAAACTTAACAATGAAAATGGCTAAGTCGACTGCGCGGAAAAAATGGGTGAAGTTAAAAAAAAGAGTAACATGTTGGATAGTGATATGTGGTGGGTACCCCTTGATTATGAAGCTGTGAAAGTTTGGTGGTCCTAGGTGGTACAGTACGAAAGAAATGGACTTAAACACGAAAACTTAACATTGTAAACGCGAAAACTTAACATTGAAAATGGCTAAGTCGACTACGCGGAAAAAATGGGTGAAGTTAAAAAAAAAGGTAACATGTTGGATAGTGATATGTGGTGGGCACCCCTTGATTATGAAGCTGTGAAAGTTTGGTGGTCCTAGGTGGTACAGTAACAAAGAAATGGACTCAAACACGAAAACTTAACATTGATTGTGGACGCCGCCCGCCCGCCCGCCCGCCCGCCCAACCGCCTCCCCGCCCGGCTTTCGCCAATCCAATAGCCTGGATTTGTTTTAAAAAAACCTGGCTAAAAATTGAAAAAGAATTTGAAAAAAAAAAACAAACAAGAGGGCCATGATGGCCCTAATTCGCTCACCTGACTCCATGAACACCAGAGGAGAATGTGACATTGAGTTCATGTGTTTTAAAAAAATTGTGCTATTTTTAGATGGCGGTCATCTTGGATTAAGCGATGACTCTCATTTTACAAAATCTGAAAATGCTTCACCCAGCATCGGCCATGTGGTTCCTGAGAAAAAGACGTTAAAAATCTTGAATAAATGGACCTTTTGGTGGCCATCATGGATGACATAATCATCCGATTCCGACAAATATTGCACCAGAGTGATCGCCTCATTGATACCTTCAATTTGATATATGACATGACCATATTCAGTCAAAAATCCAATTTGACCCCACGGGCCACGCCCATTTTTGACCCCGGGGTCACCATTTTAACAACTTTGAAAGAGCAATGTACATCAATCATTCCTACCAAGTTTCGTCGAAATCCGGCAAGCGGTTCATGAGAAGATTTTTTAAGAATTTTTGCTATTTTTAGACGGCGGCCATCTTGGATTAGCGATGACCTCCATTTTAACAAATCTGAAAAGGCTTCACCCATGGACCATAACGTTTAAGTTTGGCTACCATGGGCCAAGTGGTTCATGTGAAGAAGAATTTTGAAATCTCTAATAAAAGAACGACTTTTTGAAATTTCGGCGGCCATCTTGGATGACATAACAATCCGATTTGGACAAAAAATGTACTAGAGTGATCGCCTCATTGATACCTTCGATTTGATATATAACATGACCATATTCAGTCAAAAATAAAAGTTGACCCCACGGGCTACGCCCATTTTTGACCCCGGGGTCACCATTTTAACAACTTTGAAAGAGCCATGTACATCGATCATTCCTACCAAGTTTCGTCGAAATCCGGCAAGCGGTTCATGAGAAGAAGATTTTTTAAGAATTTATGCTATTTTTAGACGGCGGCCATCTTGGATTAGCGATGACCTCTATTTTAACAAATCTGAAAAGGCTTCACCCATGGACCATAACGTTTAATTTTCGCTACCATGGGTCAAGCGGTTCATGTGAAGAAGAATTTTGAAATCTCTAATAAAAGAACGACCTTTTGACCTTTCGGCGGCCATCTTGGATGACATAACAATCCGATTTCGACAGAAAATGCACCAGAGTGATCGCCTCATTGATACATTCAATTTGATATATGACATGATCATATTCGGTCAAAAATAAAATTTGACCCCAATTTGACCCCACGGGCCACGCCCATTTTTGACCCCGGGGTCACCATTTTAACAACTTTCAAAGAGCAATGTACATCAATCATTCCTACCAAGTTTCGTCGAAATCCGGCAAGCGGTTCATGAGAAGAAGATTTTTTAAGAATTTATGCTATTTTTAGACGGCGGCCATCTTGGATTAGCGATGACCTCTATTTTAACAAATCTGAAAAGGCTTCACCCATGGACCATAACTTTTAATTTTGGCTACCATGGGTCAAGCGGTTCATGTGAAGAAGAATTTTGAAATCTCTAATAAAAGAACGACCTTTTGACCTTTCGGCGGCCATCTTGGATGACATAACAATCCGATTTGGACAAAAAATGTACTAGAGTGATCGCCTCATTGATACCTTCGATTTGATATATAACATGACCATATTCAGTCAAAAATAAAAGTTGACCCCACGGGCTACGCCCATTTTTGACCCCGGGGTCACCATTTTAACAACTTTGAAAGAGCCATGTACATCGATCATTCCTACCAAGTTTCGTCGAAATCCGGCAAGCGGTTCATGAGAAGAAGATTTTTTAAGAATTTATGCTATTTTTAGACGGCGGCCATCTTGGATTAGCGATGACCTCTATTTTAACAAATCTGAAAAGGCTTCACCCATGGACCATAACTTTTAATTTTGGCTACCATGGGTCAAGCGGTTCATGTGAAGAAGAATTTTGAAATCTCTAATAAAAGAACGACCTTTTGACCTTTCGGCGGCCATCTTGGATGACATAACAATCCGATTTCGACAGAAAATGCACCAGAGTGATCGCCTCATTGATACATTCAATTTGATATATAACATGACCATATTCGGTCAAAAATAAAATTTGACCCCAATTTGACCCCACGGGCCACGCCCATTTTTGACCCCGGGGTCACCATTTTAACAACTTTCAAAGAGCAATGTACATCAATCATTCCTACCAAGTTTCGTCGAAATCCGGCAAGCGGTTCATGAGAAGAAGATTTTTTAAGAATTTATGCTATTTTTAGACGGCGGCCATCTTGGATTAGCGATGACCTCCATTTTAACAAATCTGAAAAGGCTTCACCCATGGACCATAACGTTTAAGTTTGGCTACCATGGGCCAAGCGGTTCATGTGAAGAAGAATTTTGAAATCTCTAATAAAAGAACGACCTTTTGACCTTTCGCCGGCCATCGTGGATGACATAACAATCCGATTTCGATAAAAAATGCACCAGAGTGATCGCCTCGTTGATACCTTCAATTTGATATATGAAATGACCATATTCAGTCAAAAATAAAATTTGACCCCAATTTGACCCCACGGGCCACGCCCATTTTTAACCCCAGGGTCACCATTTTATCAACTTTGAAAGAGCAATGTACATCGATCATTCCTGCCAAGTTTTGTCGAAATCCGGTTGACGGTTCTTGAGAAGAAGATTTTTTAAGAATTTGTGCTATTTTTAGACGGCGGCCATCTTGGATTACGTAATGACGTCATTTTAACAATTTTGTAATCCCCCTACTTAAGGACCATGACCATGAAGTTTGGTGACCAGTTTGAAAATGTTCACGGACGACGACGACGACGGACGACGACGACACATTGCGGTAACAATAGCTCACATGAGCTTCGCTCAGGTGAGCTAAAAACGAGGTAAAGCCACGAAGGCCAGGTTTTTTCCAAGCATAGACACTTGGATAACATAATTATACCCACTTTTTGTAGACTAGATGGCCGTGGCCTGCATGTCGCGCCTTGGGGCGAGGCATGGACACTAAAAAAAGAGATATAGTAGATGGAAAAACTTTGAATTCAGAATACACCTGTCCCAAGATCCACTTCCCTATTTGCCTGCGGTAAAATCATCGGGTAAGTTGTTTGCTGTGCGGAACTATTAATGACCTCCGGCGGCATCCGCTTGAACATAGCAACACACGCGTGTCACACTTTATTTCCACTCGAAATTGTCAAAGCACAAGTATGCTGAAGTAACATTCTGCAAAGAAACAATTTACTAAATGTCGGAGATCATGTCAGCATTTTGTAAAAAAAATAAGAAATACAGCTGAATCTCGTTATCTCGATATCGTTTATCTCGATATACCTGCTTACCTCGATATACGTCCCAGGTCCCGGCAGAATTCCCTATATAGATCATATAGTTTACTCCTGATAACTCGATATCGGATATGTCGATATATCGGTTTAGTCGAAGTGGAAATCGAGTCCCGATAGTATGTTTCCTTCACATTTGTATTCCGATATGTTGATGCAAAAATTAAGCGCCTGGCGTCGCCAAGTCTGAATCAGCGCGATTATCTCAGGTAAGTTTTCACACGTCTATAGAAACCAAAGACACCGCCGCCGCTAAAATGCGTTAACTCTTTAACAGAAAAATGAATTAAACGATGTAGCAATAAGTTAATCGTCTGTTAATTACGAAAACAGCTTAGAATAAACTCAAGCCGCATTTATGAAACCCTGAAAATAAAGTAAAGAGGCATTTCTGAAGCAATTTTGTGTCGGATTTCTTTTTCCGATAAATTTGGCGAATTGTTATCTCGAAGTTCATATATGTCGATACATTTTCATCAGTCCATTCGACTTCGAGATAACAATAATGACCTGTATAACATTTAATTTCACATTTTTTTCTGATTCTGGCTCTGCTGCCTGTTTGACTGTGAATTACAACCGACTTCCGCACAGATAGTCGCCGCCGACGATTGCAACCAACGTATAAATAATCGAAGTATAACTAGGCGAAGGAAAAAATAACGATTAACGTATATATTAAAAGAAAAAAACGAAGAAATTATGCAACAAATACATGATGTCCGTAAATCCAAACGATATTATATAAGAAAACATCATCCACCAATCAGGTAAGCTGTACTACTGCTACGTCATAGCGGTTATTTTTACAGCGCCCCCTTGCGGCAGTAGGTCGCAGTAACAGGAGAGATCAGCGATGACCAATTCATTGCATGACTCTGTATAGGTGTCGGATAAGGTGCGATATGAGAAATTTCAATATCACGAAAAATACAAACAAACCGGAAATCGGTTATTAGGGTCGCCTGTTGTTTTTAGAGCATTTTGAAGAAAATAAGAGATAGTTTGTAATGTGACCTTTAAAGTTGAAAATGCGCTTAGTTGAGCTGCAAAAAGCAAATTTTGCAGCTCAACTAAGTAAATTTTCAACTGTATTACAGTATAAATAAGTCAATAAGCAATAATACACTCAAATAAGTGAATGTTTAAATTTGTATTGATCATGTGTTCCCTTATTAAATAATGAAGAAAATCAATAATCCATTTGTAACAAGAGTTGTCAGCAGACAACGAAGCTCGCCTGTTGGCAGCCTTCACTCAAACTTGGCAGTTGCATAAAAAAGCATATTATATATAATTGACCTTGGGTTAAGGGGCGTGCGGTGGACCTTGACATTGGGGTCAGTGGTGCAAGGTGGGTCGTGGGTTTGCTATAGCATAATATATCATATTAAGATGACTGCATGTATGAAATATCAATGCGCTCCCTGAAAACAGAAGTAAAACAAAATTTAACCCAACGTTCAGTTTATAAACGCACTAAGTTGGTGATTTTCTACAGCATGATAGCTATTCACATGAGGAATGCATGTATGAATGTGTTAAGTTTGTGACCTTGGGGAAAAGGGTGGGGGGGGTGGGGGGTGGGTCATGGATTTGCTGTAGCACAATAGAGGATCATCAGATGAATGCATTTATGAAATATCAAAGCATTCCCTGCAAAGAAACAGAAGTTAAACAACATTTACCCCAACGTTAAGTTTATGAACATGCTAAGTTTGTGACCTTGACCTTGGGGTAAGGGTTGGGTGGTGGGTTGTGGATTTGCTACAGCATGATAGAGGGTTATCTGAGGAATGCATGTATGAAATATCAAGGCGTTCCATGAAAGGAAACAGATGTTATAAGAAATTTACCCCAACGTTAAGTTTGATGAATGTGCTAAGTTTGTGACCTTGACCTTGGGGTAAGGGTTGGGTGGTGGGTCATGGATTTGCTACAGCTGATGAGGGTCATCTGAGGAATGCATGTAGAAATATCAAGGCGTTCCATGAAAGGAAACAGATGATAAGAAATTTACCCCACGTTAAGTTTAATGTGCCAGTTTGTGACTTGACCTTGGGGTAAGGGTTGGGTGGCTGGGTCATGGATTTGCTACAGCATGAATAGAGGGTCATCTGAGGAATGCATGTATGAAATATCAAGGCGTTCCATGAAAGGAAACAGATGTTATAATAAATTTACCCCAACGTTAAGTTTATGAATGTGCCAAGTTTGTGACCTTGACCTTGGGGTAAGGGTTGGGTGGTGGGTCATGGATTTGCTACAGCATGATAGAGGGTACCCCAAGGGTTGGGTGGTGGGTCATGGATTTGCTACAGCATGATAGAGGGTCATCTGAGGAATGCATGTATGAAATAACAAGGTGTTCCATGAAATGAAACAGAAGGTATAAGACATTTACCCAACGTTAAGTTTGTGGACGCCGACGACGCCGGGGGTATGCCATAAGCTCTTATGCACTTCGTGCAGGCGAGCTAAAAATAAAATATGCATTTAATTTGAAATCAGGGTGTATAATACTCTTTAGACACAAAGCTTATCTGGAGCTCTGCATATGCATTGTTAGGCAACACCATTTCTGGCTGAAAGCTTTTTGTTGGTGAATTGCAAAAGAGGATATGTCATTCAAGATAATTTCAAAACAGTTCCCAAACAGTGGACCAACTGTGCGGAATCACGACCATTGAAACTAATGAATGACAGATGATACCTTGATCAACAGTCATCTTATTTGATGTCCATGTTGCTACAGACAATAAGTTAGTAATAGCAACAGCAGCATACCTGTCTAATCATGGGGTCGTCTGTGGTGGTGACCTTGTGGAAGATCCGGTTGATTCTCTTCAGGGGCTTCTCGTTCTTCGTGGTGACGCGATCATACGACTTGTCGTAGTACTCCATACCTCCACACTTCAGCCTGAAACATGTTGCCAGTTCATATTATACCAGATGGCCGCGGCCCGCATGTCGAACCCTCCGAGGCATTTGATGGTCTCGAGTGTATTTATTTGAAGTTTGAATTAAGGGTTCAGGAGATATAAGGTATGTAAAAGCTTTTAACACAAATTTTAAAGTCATTTGACCTTGATCTTGGCCAACTGGTCCGCATGGGTGGGCTATAGAATGAAAATATGAATGATGAATAAGAAGTATTGGATGTTGGAAGTAAATCGGAGTAAGTGATGTGGAGATATCGGAGTAAGTGTTGTGGAGATATAAGGTATGTAAAAACTTTAAAACAAATTTCAAAGTCATTTGACCTTGACCATGGGCATATGGACCACATGGGCAGGCTATGGCATGAACATATGGATGATGAAAAGAAAGTATTGGAAGTTGGCAGTAAATTGGAGTAACAATTGTGGAGATATAAGGTATGTAAAAACTTTAACGCAGATATTATAATAACGTAAACAGAATGAATATATGGATAATGCCCAATAAGCATACAAAGTTTCAAGCAAATCTGACTTATGGTTACAGAGATAGTAGGTATGTGAAAGCTTTAACACAAACTTCTAAGTCATTTGACCTTGACCTTTGGGCACAGAATGAATATATGGATGATGACCAATAAGCATTAAAAGTTTCAAGCAAATCCAACTTATGGTTATGAGATATCTGAAAACTTTAAAGCAAATTTTGAAAATTTAACACAAACTTCCAAGTCATTTGACCTTGACCTTGGGCACAGGGGCCGGCCGCATGAGTGGGATACAGTATGAATACATGGATGATGATTGATGACTAATAAGCATACAAAGTTTCAAGTCAATGTGACTTAGGACTGCAGAGATATAAGGTATTTAAAAACTTTTAACACAGATTTCGGACAGACTGACTGATGCACGGACGTCATTGTGATCACTATGTCTCGCTTACCGCAAGCGGGCTTGACAAAAAATTACATACATGCAAATTTCTATTAATTTCCCTGTGAACTAGAAATGGACGCTTGTCGACAAGCGCATGTGTATCCCCCTCCCCAGATACACAAGTAGTTTGAAAAAAGGGTGTTCGAGTTATGCTCCGGAGACAAAATCAGTGACGGAAAAAACAAAGGGAGATAACTAAAAAATTAGTGATGCAAGAGTTGTCATTCTTGCGTGACACACCTTTAGGGTTGTGGTCTATGCATGTGTGAAGTTTCATGAAAATATTCCAAAGGGTGTTCGAGTTATGCTCCGGACACGAAATCAGTGCACAAAACAACAAAGGGAGATAACTAAGAAATTAACGACGCAAGAGTTGTCATTATTACGTGCGACACACCTTTGGGTCGTCTTCTATGCATGTGTGAAGTTTAATAAACTAGAAAATGTGTTCATAGAACACGGATGTCCCACATATCGCTTTGATAATAAATGAGGCCAAATTCCAAGTCAAAATTTTCTTTTACCTGAGCATTAAAGTTTTTGAAGCACCAAGTATGTGACCTTGACCCTGGGCTTGTCGGGAGCAGGACGAAAGAGGATTTGGCACAGGGCGGTAGAGGACCATTAGAGCAATGCATATATGAAATATGAAGCTGATCCGTGAAAGAAAACAGAAATTATAAGATATTTACCCGAGCGTTAAAGTTTTTGAAGCACCAAGTATGTAACCTTGACCCTGGGCTTGGCGTGGGCAGGACGAACGTGGATTTGGCACAGGGCGGTAGAGGACCATTAGAGCAATGTGTATATGAAATATGAAGCTGATCCGTTAAAGAAATTAGAAATTATAAGATATTAACCCGAGCGTTAAAGTTTTTGAAACACCAAGTATGTGACCTTGACCCTGGGCTTGGCGGGGGAGGACGAACGTGGATTTGGCACAGGTCGGTAGTGAACCATCAGAGCAATGTGTATATGGAATATGAAGCAGATCGGTCAAAGGATGAAGAAATTATGAGACATTTACCCGAGTGTTAAAGTTTTGTGACGACGGACGGACGGACAGGACGCACGTTCCTACGAATGAATACTTGTTGGGTTTTTACTGTATAAAAATACCCAACAAGAGTAACCAACACTATCCTAACCCTACCCAATAAGGTCCCCGTACACTTACAACAAGTACCCATTCGTGTGTGCGGATGGACGGACGGACGGACGGACGGACAAGGGTAACACTAAATGCCCCCCCCCCACTATCGTGGTGGGGCATACAAATATTCCAAAGGGTGTTCGAGTTATGCTCTGGATACAAAATCAGAGCACGAAACAACAAAGGGAGATAAGTACATGCTGTCCATTCACTTTCGGTTCCAAATATATAGGAATATAGGGATTTTTTTCCAAAGATATAGGGATAAATATAGGGATTTTTGCCAAATAAATAGGGATTTATAGGGACAAAACTCAATATTTTCCACTTTTACGGCATGTATGTGTGTACGTAAAGGATTTTTTCGAGCTAAAAATCTAGATTAATGGCCTCCTCCTCCCCTTATAGCCATTCCGTATCCTCTCCTCTGTTATTTAAATGGTTTACAATTATTAACTTGATTAATTTTTATTTTTTATTTTCTAAAACAGGTTGAGCCACTGCAAGACAACTCACAGACTTAAAACACAATGTTACATCATCTGAATCAGCTACCGGTAATCTAAGGATGGCAATTTTTTTAAATGTTTGCTGAAAATACAGAATTACACATCTTACAATGTGATAAACAAGAGTTGTCAGAAGACAACGAAGCTTGCCTGTTGGCAGCCTTCACTCAAACTTGGCACAGTTGCATAAAAAAACATGAATATTATATAACTTGACCTTGGGCTATGGGGCGTGCGGTGGACCTTGACATTGGGGTCTGGTGCAAGGTGGGTCGTGGGTTTGCTATAGCATAATATAGCATATTAAGATGAATGCATGTATGAAATATCAATGCGCTCCCTGAAAACAGAAGTAAAACAAAATTTAACCCAACTTTAAGTTTATGAATGCACTGTTGGTGATTTTCTACAGCATGATAGCTATTCACATGAGGAATGCATGTATGAATGTGCTAAGTTTGTGTCCTTCACCTTGGGGAAAGAGGTGGGGGGGTCATGGATTTGCTGTAGCACAATAGAGGACCATCACATGAATGCATGTATGAAATATCAAAGCGTTCCCTGTAAAGAAACGGAAGTTACACAACATTTACCCCAACGTTAAGTTTATGAACATGCTAAGTTTGTGACCTTGACCTTGGGGTAAGGGTTGGGTGGTGGGTTGTGTATTTGCTACAGCATGATAGAGGGTCATCTGAGGAATGCATGTATGAAATATCAAGGCGTTCCATGAAAGGAAACAGATGTTATAAGACATTTACTCCAACGTTAAGGTTATGAATATGCTAAGTTTGTGACCTTGACGCTGGGGTAAGGGGTGGGAGTATCATCAGATGAATGCATGTATGAAATATCAAGGTGTTCCATGAAAGGAAACAGATGTTATATGTTATAAGACATTCACCCCAACGTTAAGTTTATGAATGTGCTATGTTTGTGATCTTGACCTTGGGGAAAGGGGTGGGGTGGGTCATGGATATGCTATAGCACGATAGAGTGAGTGAGTGAATAGGGTTTAACGTCCGCTTTTCTGACATAGAGGTACAAGCCTCAGGGAGTCTACACGCAGACGGGTCAACGGGGTCGAGTCCCATATCCACCTGTCCAAGGGGGGTAAATCCCAACTTCAGAACTCAATATTTACAATCAAAATATATATTCAGTCCTGAAATTAGAACAACCTGATCTGGTGCCAGGCCCTCGCCACACCAGCATCATTTATCCCATCCCCTAAAAGTAATAGGATTAGCGCTAATCTTACTTTTATATATGGGGCATAGCCCGACTCAACTCTCACATACAAGAAAGCCAAAAATGTACATGAGGGCCAAATCCGGTATAGTGGGTTCCGGAAAGTATGAACCCAATCGTTAAGCCAGTTTAGTCGCCTTTTACGACAAGCAATGGCTACTGCAGCAGTATTCTCAGCTCAGGATCAGTTGATCCCGCCCCGGTGCCTGCACGGGGCTTTTATAGCACGATAGAGTATCATCAGATGAATGCATGTATGAAATATCAAGGCGTTCCATGTAAAGAAACAGAAGTTATGAAAAGACATTTGCTCCAACGTTAAGTTTATGATGTTGATCTTGGGGATAGGTGTGGGGGGTCATGCATTTGCTGTAGCACAATAGAGGATCATCAGATGAATGCATGTATGAAATATCAAAGTGTTCCCTGTAAAGAAACAGAAGTTACACAACTACACCAACGTTAAGTTTATGAACATGCCAAGGTTGTGACCTTCACCTTGGGGTAAGGGTTGGGTGGTGGGTTGTGGATTTGCTACATAATGATAGAGGGTCATCTGAGGAATGCATGTATGAGATATCAAGGCGTTTCATGAAAGGAAACAGATGTTACAAGACATTTACCCCAAAGTTAAGTTTATGAATGTGCTAAGTTTGTGACCTTGACCTTAGGGTAAGGGGTAGGCGGTGGGTCATGGATTTGCGATAGCACAATAGGAAATCATCAGATGAATGCATGTATGAAATATCAAGGCGTTTCAAGAAAGGAAACAGATGTTATAAGACTTTTACCCCCACGTTAAGTTCATGAATGTGCTAAGTTTGTGACCTTCACCTTGGGGTAAGGGATGGGCGGTGGGTCATGGATTTGCTATAACACGATAGAGTATCATCAGATGAATCCATGTATGAAATATGAAGGCGTTCCCAGTAAATAAACAGAAGTTACACAACATTTACCCCAACGTTAAGTTTATGAACATGCTAAGTTTCTGACCTTGACCTTGGGGTAATGGTTGGGTGGTGGATCGTGGATTTGCTACAGCATGATAGAGGGTCATCAGATGAATGCATGTATGAAATATGAAGACATTCCCTGTAAATAAGCAGAAGTTACACAACATTTACCCCAACGTTAAGTTTATGAATGTGCTATGGTTGTGACCTTGACCTTGGGGTAAGGGTTGGGTGGTGGGTCATGGATTTGCTACATCATGATACAGGGTCATCTGAGGAATGCATGTATGAAATAACAAGGTGTTCCGTGAAAAGAAACAGAAGTTATAAGACATTTACCCCAACGTTAAGTTTGTGAATGTGCTAAGTTTGTGACCTTGACCTTGGGGTAAGGGTTGGGTGGTGGGTCATGCATTTGCTACAGCATGATAGAGGGTCATCTGAGGAATGCATGTATGAAATATCAAGGCGTTCCATGAAAGGAAACAGATGTTATATAAGATATTTACCCAACGTTAAGTTTATGAATGTGCTAAGTTTGTGACCTTGACCTTGGGGTAAGGGTTGGGTGGTGAGTCATGGATTTGCTACATCATGATAGAGGGTCATCTGAGGAATGCATGTATGAAATAACAAGGCGTTCCATGAAAGGAAACAGATGTTATAAGACATTTACCCCAACGTTAAGTTTGTGAATGTGCTAAGTTTGTGACCTTGACATTGGGGTAAGGGTTGGGTGGTGGGTCGTGCATGTTCTACAGCATGATAGAGGGTGATCTGAGGAAAGCATGTATGAAATATCAAGGCGTTCCATGAAAGGAAACAGATGTTATAAGAAATTTACACAACGTTAAGTGTATGAATGTGCTAAGTTTTGTGACCTTGACCTTGGGGTAAGGGTTGGGTGGTGGGTCATGAATTTTCGACAGCATGATATAGGGTCGTCTGAGGAATGCATGTATGAAATAACAAGGTGTTCCATGAAAGGAAACAGAAGTTAGAAGACATTTACCCCAACGTTAAGTTTGTGAATGTGCTAAGTTTGTGACCTTGAGCCTGGGGTAACGGTTGGGTGGTGGGTTGTGGATTTGCTACAGCATGATAGAGGGTCATCTGAGGAATGCATGTATGAAATATCAAGGCGTTCCATGAACGGAAACAGATGTTATAAGAAATTTACCCAACGTTAAGTTTATGAATGTGCTAAGTTTGTGACCTTGACCTTGGGGTAAGGGTTGGGTTGTGGGTCATGTTATAAGAAGTTATAAGACATTTACCCAACGTTAAGCTTGTGGACGACGCCGACGCTGATGCCGACGACGCCGACGATGCCGACGACGCCGGGGGTATGCCATAAGCTCTTCTGCACTTCATGCAGGCGAACTAAAAATTATCCAAACAAAGAAAACTGGTAAATACGATCATAATTTAGTCAAATGCATCTCTAACCTTGCACTGTGTTTAGAATAAACCAGTAAGTTGAATATCAGACTTGATTTTGAGCATTTTACAAAAATTAGTTACTGATTTTTGAAAAATATAGGGATTTATAGGGATATTGGGAACATATAGGGAAAATATAGGGATTGCCAAATTTATAGGAATTTATAGATAATGGACAGCCTGTAAGTAAACAAGAATTCCGCGGAATCAGATGCCTCGCCTTGTCCCGCCCACAGGTGGAAGACTCGGACCTATGACACCCAAAAAAATGCCTATTAAAAAAATCCCATTACCCCACCCACTTGGTCTCGTACAGTACCATATGCTATATCAAGGTATAAATAGGGCTATTATAGAAAGAAGCCTCTCTTTTCCAGCTCGCACAAACACAATAAACATCGATTAAATGTATGACTTCTGTCTCCGGCAATCGATAAAGGTATTAGGTGTGTGAATATACTCACTTCAAATCGCTGTTTCCAGCATTTATTCAGTTATTCGCATTTTGTATACACCATACAAAGCGAAAGTTGCGTGTACGAAAGAATCTCACACAGAATCGGAGGCCGTCCGGCTGGATTATCGATCATATTTGGCCGATAGCTGATCGCCAGCTCAAACTAAAGTCGTGCACCATGACCATATACATTAGTAACTCCAACCATACAAAGTTCGTCCAATTGTGATCGTTCATAGTCGTTAATAGTCCTATATTTATCTACATATATCTGCACAGGTCCACATAATGCCACAATATTTTCAACAGTTTACGGAAATGTAATATACAAACAAAAATAAAATAATAATGCTCACTACTGGAGCCCAGAATTTTTGTTAATAGTCCTATATTTATCTACATATATCTGCACAGGTCCACATACTGCCACAATATTGTCAACACAGTTTACGGAAATGTAATAATGTACCTGTATAAATTACCTGTAATAAGTTAAAAAATTGAAAAAGAATGTAAAAAAAAAAAAAAATAAAAAAAATAATGCTCCCTACTGGAGCCCAGAATGTTTTTTAATAGTCCTATATTTATCTACATATCATATATACACAGGTCCACATATTGCCACAATATTTTCAACACAGTTTACGGAAATGTAATATAATCATTTATGTAATATAATCATTAAAAGTTTAAAAATAATAATGCTTGCTACTGGAGCCCAGAATTTGTTTTTAATAGTCCTATATTTATCTACATATATCTGCACAGGTCCACACAATGCCACAATATTTTCAACACAGTTTACGGAAATGTAATATCCAATGTAGTAATTTACCTGTATAAATTACCTGTGGTCAAGACTGGACATTTGCACATGATAGCACATGCAGCACATGGACAGGTGAATGGTTCTCCCAGTCTCTATTGTTCTCTCTACAGGTAAGGTGTACAGAGCACACGAGAAAAGGTGTACAGAGCAGACGAGAAAACGGGTCTTCATGCATTATTGTCCAGTTTGTAGTGCGCAAAACAGAAAAGGGAGATAACTAAAAAATTAGCTACGCAAGAGTTGTCATTCTTGTGCGCGACACACCTCCGGGTCGTGGTCAATGCATGTGTGAAGTTTCATGAAAATATTCCAAAGGGTGGTCGAGTTATGCTCTGGACAGGAAATAAGTGCGCGAAAACAAAAAAAGGGAGATAACTAAAAAATTAGCTATGCAAGAGTTGTCATTCTTGTGCACGACACACCTTCGGGTCGTGGTCTATGCATGTGTGAAGTTTCATGAAAATATTCCAAAGGATGGTGGAGTTATGCTCCGGACACGGAATCAGTGCGAGAAACAAAAAAGGGAGATAACTAAAAAATTAGCTATGCAAGAGTTGTCATTCTTGTGCGCGACACACCTTCGGGTCGTGGTCTATGCATGTGTGAAGTTTCATGAAAATATTCCAAAGGGTGTTCGAGTTATGCTCCGGACACGGCCCGCTGTCAAATCCATAGTATCCCCCGACGGAGTCCGGGGGATACAATTACCTGTGGTCAAGAGTGATCAAGACTGGACATTTGCACATGCTAGCACATGCACAGGTGAATGGTTCTCCCAGTCTCTATTGTTCTCTCTACAGGTAAGGTGTACAGAGCACACGAGAAAAGGTGTACAGAGCAGACGAGAAAACGGGTCTTCATGCATTATTGTCCAGTTTGTAGAGTGCGCAAAACAAAAAAGGGAGATAACTAAAAAATTAGCTATGCAAGAGTTGTCATTCTTGTGCGCGACACACCTCCGGGTCGTGGTCTATGCATGTGTGAAGTTTCATGAAAATATACCAAAGGGTGGTCGAGTTATGCTCCGGACAGGAAATCAGTGCGCGAAAACAAAAATGGGAGATAACTAAAAAATTAGCTATGCAAGAGTTGTCATTCTTGTGCATGACACACCTTCGGTTCGTGGTCTAATTGAATGTGTGAAGTTTCATAAAAATATTCCAAAGGGTGGTCGAGTTATGGTCAATCAGTGTGCGAAACAAAAAAGGGAGATAATTCAGAAATTAGCTATGCAAGAGTTGTCATTCTTGTGCGCGACACACCTTCGGGTCGTGGTCTATGCATGTGTGAAGTTTCATGAAAATATTCCAAAGGGTGTTCGAGTTATGCTCCGGACAAGAAGTGTCTGTGGCGGACGCGGACACGGCCCGCTGTCAAATCCATAGTATCCCCCAACGGAGTCCGGGGGATATAATTATCACATAGTCTAGGGAGATATATAAAACAGAAGACAACAAAGCTCGTCTGTTGGCAGCCTTCACTCAAACTTGGCACAATATATACAACCAGACCTTGAAGTTGGGTACATATAACACCTGACCTTAAAGTTGGGTACATATAAAACCTGACCTTGAAGTTGGGTATATATAAAACCTGACTTTGAAGTTGGGTATATATAAAAGAAGACCTTGAAGCTGGGTACATATAAAACGTGACCGTGAAGTTGGGTACATATAAAACGTAACCTTGAAGTTGGGTATATATAAAACGTGACCTTGAAGTTGGGTATAGATAAAACGTGATCTTGAAGTTGGGCATTCTGGTACATCAAATGAAGAATAACAATATGGACGGCAGCAAATAAATACTGGATGTTCAATCCTGTGAGAGGAAGCAACTTACAGGTCCTGGCCATCAGCGATGTCGGGCAGGGTGAGTTTGGACATACGCGGGAAGTCGAGCTCCTCCACAACGTCCCATGTCTCACGCACCTGGACAGACGCGTCGCGGTGCTTCAACGGCGTCTACAACAGCAACACAGCCATACAGCATCAATTGGGGATTATGTATGACAGGCATACTGCACCCATCAGACCATAGTCATATATCCGCCAAGTAGAACTTGAGTTATCACATGGAAAAGATAAAGTGAGAGTGAATGGCTTTTCTGTCTCACCCGAAAGACCAGTGGGATGGAAATACTATGACAGTACTTTTTGATGCCTAAGGCGAGGTATGAACCCACAACCTTCTGATTGTAAGTCAGGTGTTCTAATCGCTAGGCCACAACCCATCCCATTATCACATGGAGAGATATATATTGTGGCAACTATATATAGCCACCAAAGGGAGATAACGAATCAGTATTATTTGACAATCACTATGGTTCTTCCTCTGGCCATGATAAAAATGCATACCAAATATGGTTGGTTTCCATCAAGTAGAACTCACGTTATCACAAGGACAAGCTGTGGCCGCCTGCACAGTGTAAATACTACCAGTGTAATTTGGCTGACCTTCACCTGAATATCTCCTGATACGTTAGTCATATCTTTAACAAACTTCATAAATAGCTTCATTGCATTGATAGCTATCCATATCATATCTTTAACACACTTCATAAATAGCTTCATTGCATTGATAGCTATCCATACAGTATAATTCCGGTCAAGGTCACCCTAATGACAGTGGGTGGACAGCCATCAAGTGAGAAAGGAATTGATTAAATTTTGTAATGATCCAACTAACGGATCAAGAGATATGGGAAATTTGGCTACGTCCAAAACTTACGCCCCACAAAGGTTAAGGTCACCTGAATGACACTGGATGGATAGCTACCAATGTGAGGAAGCTATTGATGAAGTTTGGTAATGATCCAACACCGACTATGATGCCAGAATTGTGACCGCTATGTCTCACTTTCCACTATCGTGGGTGAGAAAAATAAAATTGCTACAATTAACTACAAAGGCATCATTATCGCTAAGCTGATCACCTCGCCGGTAGCCTTGACAACAAAACGAAAGACTAATGGGAAGGAAATACTATGAAAGTATTTATTTTCAGTGACCTTGATCTTCGGTATTCAGACGTGAGGTGTATGCGAAACAAAGCAGCACCCTTAGACAGAAGTTCTGGCCAAATATAATCGGTGAAGTTGATCTCAGTTATTAAGAAATTAAAGGTGTTACTAAAGAACGCAAGTACATACGCATACACATGGACTAATCTTATATCCCCTCCTGCATATCGGTGAGGGGATAAACAGAACAGGTAATTTCCAGACAGGTTCAATGTGGCAAAGCTAACATTTACAGTTTTGCAGCCATAAAGGAAGGCCGAGTCAGAGGGCCGGCGACAGGTAGCGCGAAATCTACCACATACCCGGTTCTGGCGGTTCTCCTGCATCTGGCGCCCAAACTGTTTCTGCCACTTGCGGAGCAGACGTTGACGGTCGCGCTCCCGTGACTTCTGCGTCTTGGAGAGCACCTGCATATTGTTGGCCTGCTGCTGCTGCTGCCTTCGCTCTCGCTCCCGTCGCTGCTTGTTCTGGAGGACAATGGGGACACGGAACTGTAGGACATGGGACCTGTAGGTCAATGGGGAACATGGGAACTGTAGGACAATGGAGGACATGGGAACTGTAGGACAATGGGAGACATGGGAAATGTAGGTCATTGGGAAACATGGGAACTGTAGGACAATGGGGGACATGGGAACTGTATGTAGGTCAATGGGGGACATGGGAACTGTAGGACAATGGGGGACATGGGAACTTTAGGACAATGTAGGACATGGAAACTGTAGGTCAATGGGGAACATGGGAACGGTAGGACAATGTGGTACATAGGAACTCTAGGACAATGGGGGACATGGGAACTGTAGGACAATGTGGGACATGGGAACTGAAGAACAATGGAGGACATGGGAACTGTATGACAATGGGGGATATGGGAACTGTAGGACAATGGGTGACATGGTAACTGTAGGACAATGGGGGACATGTGAACTGTAGGACAATGGGGAATATGGGAACGGTAACACAATGGGAAACATGGGAACTGTAGGACAATGTGGGACATGGGAACTGTAGGACAATTGGAAACATGGGAACTGTAGGACAATGTGGGACATGGGAACTGTAGGACAATGGGAAACATGGGAACTGTAGGACAATGTGGGACATGGGAACTGTAGGACAATGGGGTACTGGGAACTGTAGGACAATGGGGGACATGGGAACGGTAGGACAATGTGGGACATGGGAACGGTAGGACAATGTGGGACATGGGAACTGTAGGACAATGGGGGACATGGGAACTGTAGGACAATGGGGGACATGGGATCTGTAGGACAATGGGGGGACATGGGAACTGTAGGAAAATGGGGGGCATGGGAACTGGGGACATGGGAACTGTAGGACAATGGGGGACATGGGAACTGTAGGACAATGGGGAACATGGGAACGGTTGGACAATGTGAGCCATGGGAACTGTAGGTCAATGGGAAACATGGGAACTGTAGGACAATGGGGGACATGTGAATTGTAGGACAATGGGGGACATGGGAACTGTATGACAATGGGGGACATGGGAACTGTATGACAATGGGAGACATGTGAACTGTAGGTCAATGGGAAACATGGGAACTGTAGGACAATGGGGGACATTGGAACTGAATGACAATGGGGGACATGGGAACTGTAGGACAATGGGGGACATGGGAACTGTATGACAATGTGGTACATGGAAACTAGGACAATGGGGGACATGGAAACTGTAGGACAATTGGGGACATGGGAACTGTAGGACAATGGAGGACATGGGAACTGTAGGACAATGGGGGACATGGGAACTGTAGGACAATGGGGGACATGTGAACAGTAGGACAATGGAGGACATGTGAACTGTAGGACAATGGGGGACAAACTGTAGGACAATGGGGGATATGGGAACTGTAGGACAATGGGGGACATGAGAACTGTAGGACAATGTGGGACATGGGAACTGTAGGACAATGGAGGACATGGGAACTGTAGGTCAATGGGGGACATGGGAACTGTAGGACAATGGGGGACATGGGAACTGTAGAACAATGGGGGACATGTGACCTGTAGGACAATGGGATAGAAACTGTAGGACAATGGGGGACATGGGAACTGTAGGACAATGGGGGACTGGGAGTGAGTGAGTGAATAGGGTTTAACGTCCGCTTTTCTGACATAGAGGTACAAGCCTCAGGGAGTCTACACGCAGACGGGTCAACGGGGTCGAGTCCCATATCCACCTGTCCAAGGGGGGTAAATCCCAACTTCAGAACTCAATATTTACAATCAAAATATATATTCAGTCCTGAAATTAGAACAACCTGATCTGGTGCCAGGCCCTCGCCACACCAGCATCATTTATCCCATCCCCTAAAAGTAATAGGATTAGCGCTAATCTTACTTTTATATATGGGGCATAGCCCGACTCAACTCTCACATACAAGAAAGCCAAAAATGTACATGAGGGCCAAATCCGGTATAGTGGGTTCCGGAAAGTATGAACCCAATCGTTAAGCCAGTTTAGTCGCCTTTTACGACAAGCAATGGCTACTGCAGCACTATTCTCAGGATCAGTTGATCCCGCCCCGGTGCCTGCACGGGGCGGGGGGGGGGGGGGGGGGGGGGGACTGGGAACTGTAGGACAATGGGGGATTTGGGAACTGTATGACAATGGGGGACTGGGAATTGTAGGACAATGGGGGACATGGGAACTGTAGGACAATGGAGGACATGGGAACTGTAGGACAATGGTGGACATGGGAACTGTTGGACAATGGGGGACATGGGAACTGTAGGTCAATGGGGAATATGGGAATGGTAGGACAATGGGGGACATGGGAACTGTAGGACAATGGGGGACATGGGAACTGTAGGTCAATGGGAAACATGGGAACTGTAGGACAATGGGGGACATGGGAACTGTAGGAAAATGTGGGACATGGGAGCTGTAGGACAATGGGGACATGGGAACTGTAGGACAAAGGGGGACATGGGAACTGTAGGACAATGGGGGACATGGGAACTGGGGACATGGGAACTGTAGGAGAATGTTTCACATTGACCTACAGTTCCCATGGGGGACATGGGAACTGTAGGTCAATGGGAAACATGGGAACTGTAGGACAATGGGGGACATGGGAACTGTGGGACAATGTGGGACATGGGAACTGTAGGACAATGGGGGACATGAGAACTGTAGGTCAATTGGGAACATGGGAACAGTAGGACAATGTGGGACATGGGAACTGTAGGACAATGGGGGACATGGGAACTGAAGAACAATGGAGGACATGGAAACTGTAGGACAATGGGGGACATGGGAACTGTAGGACGATGGGGGACATGGGAACTGTAGGAAAATGTGGGACATGGGAACTGTAGGTCAATGGGAAACATGGGAATTGTAGGACAATGTGGGACATGGGAGCTGTAGGACAATGGGGGACATGGGAACTGTAGGACAATGGGGGACATGGGAACTGTAGGACAATGGGGGACATGGGAACTGTAGGACAATGGGGAACATGGGAGCTGTATGACAAGTGGTGGACATGGGGAACTGTAGTCAATGGGGAACCTGGGAACTGTAGGACAAAGGGGGACAATGGGAAACTGTAGGACAATGGGGGACATGGGAATTGTGGGGGAGGAACTGTAGGACAAGGGGGGACATGGGAACTGTAGGTCAATGGGGAACATGGGAACTGTAGGACAATGTGGGACATGGGAGCTGTAGGACAATGGGGGACATGGGAACTGTAGGACAATGGGGGACATGGAACTGTAGGACAATGGGGGACATTGGGAACTGTAGGACAATGGGACATGGGAACGTAGGTCAATATGGGGGACTGGGAACTGTAGGACAATGGTGGGGGGAACTGAACTAGTAACAATGGGACATGGGAACTGTACGCATGTGCACATGGGACTGTAGGACAATGGGGGACATGGGAACTAGTCATGGGTACATGGGAAATGTACGGACAATGGGCCAGGGAACTGTAGGACAATGGGGGACATGGGAACTGTAGGATGGGGGAAACAAGAACTGTAGGACAATGATGACTAGGACATGGGACTGAATGACAATAGAACATGTGAAGGACTGTAGGACAATGGGAACATGGGAACTGTAGACAATGGGGGTTGGGAAACATGTGAACTGTAGGACAATGGGAGACATGGGAACTGTAGGACAATGGGGGACATGGGAACTGTAGGTCAATATGGGACATGGGAACTGTAGGACAATGGGGGACATGGGCATGTAGGTCAATGGGGGACATGGTAACTGTAGGACAATGTGGGACATGGGAACTGTAGGAAAATGGAGGACAATGGGAAACATGGGAACTGTAGGATAATGGAGGACATGGGCACTGTAGGACAATGGGGGACATGTGAACTGTAGGACAATGGGGGATATGGGAACTGTATGACAATGGGGGACATGAGAACTGTAAGACAATGGGGGACATGGGAACTATAGGACAATGGGGGACATGGGAACTGTAGGACAATGGGGAACATGGGAACGGTTGGACAATGGGAAACATGGGAACTGTAGGACAATGGGTGACATGTGAACTGTAGGACAATGGGGGACATGGGAACTGTATGACAATGGGGGACATGGGAACTGTAGGACAATGGGGGACATGGGAACTGTAGGACAATGGGGGACATGGAAACTGTAGGACAATGGGGGGACATGGAAACTGTAGGACAATGTGTGACATGTGAACTGTAGGACAATGGGGGATATGGGAACTGTAGGACAATGGGTGACATGGGAACTGTAGGACAATGGGATGGAAACTGTAGGACAATGTGGGACATGTGAACTGTAGGACAATGGGGGACTGGGAACTGTAGGAAAATGGTGGACATGGGAACTGTAGGACAATGTAGGACATGGGAACTGTAGGACAATGGGGGACATAGGAACTGTAGGACAATGGGGGATATGGGAACCGTAGGTCAATGGGGAATATGGGAACGGTAGGACAATGGGGGACATGGGAACTGTAGGACAATGGGGGACATGGGAACTGTAGGTCAATGGGAAACATGGGAATTGTACGACAATGTGGGACATGGGAGTTGTAGGAAAATGGGGGACATGGGAACTGTAGGACAATGGGGGACATGGGAACAGTACGACAATGGGGGACATGGGAACTGTAGGACAATGGGGGACATGGGAACTGCATGGGAACTGTAGGACAATGGGGGACATGGGAACTGTAGGTCAATGGGAAACATGAGAACTGTATGACAATGTGGGACATGGGAGCTGTAGGACAATGGGGGACATGGGAACTGTATGACAATGGGGGACATGGGAACTGTAGGACAATGGGGGACATGGGAACTGTATGACAATGGGGGACATGGGAACTGTAGGGCAATGTAGAACATGGGAACTGTAGGTCAATGGGGAACATGGGAACTGTAGGACAATGTGGGACATGGGAGCTGTAGGACAATGGGGAACATTGAAACTGTAGTACAATGGGAGACATGAGAACTGCATGGGAACTGTAGGACAATGGGGGACATGGGAACTGTAGGTCAATGGGAAACATGGGAACTGTAGGACAATGTGGGACATGGAAACTAGGACAACGGGGGACATGGGAACTGTAGAACAATGGGGGACATGGGAACTGTAGGACAATGGGGGACATGGGAACTTTAGGTCAATGGGAAACATGGGAACTGTATGACACTGTGTGACATGGGAGCTGTAGGACAATGGGGGAAATGGGAACTGTATGACAATGGGGGACATGGGAACTGTAGGACAATGGGGGACATGGGAACTGTAGGACAGTGGGATACATGGGAACTGTAGGACAATGTGAGACATGGGAACTGTATGACAATGGGGGACATGTGAACTGTAGGACAATGGGGGACATGTGAACTGTAGGACAATGGGGGACATGGGCACGTAGGTCAATGGGGACATGGGAACTGTAGGAACAATGTGGACATGGGAACTGTAGGATGGATGGACATGGGGAAATCTGTAGGATCAATGGGAAACATGGGGGACTACGTATATAATGGAGGACATCTGGGAACTGTAGGACAATGGGGGACATGGGAACTGTAGGACAATGGGGGACATGGGAATACTGTAGACAATGGAGGAACAATGGGAACTGTACGGACAATGGGGAACATGAGAACTGTAGGACAATGGATAGACATGGGACTGTAGACAATGGGGGGACATGGGGGAACTGTATGGGGGACAATGGGGACATGGGAACTGAGGATAATGGGAGGCATGGGAACTGTAGACAATGGACATGGGAAACTAGTAAGGCAATGGGGGACATGGGAACTGTAGGACAATGCGGGGGCATGAACGTGTAGGACAATGGGGGACATTGTACTGTAGGACAATGTGGTCATGGGAACTTGTAGGTCAAATGGGGACAAGGGAACTGTAGGACAATTGGTCATAGGGAACTGTAGGACAATGGGGGATATGGATTGAAACAACTTTCGGTGCACTGCTATGTTAGAAGTGGTGGAGTTTATCTGTTTGACGTTTAGTTTAAAACTGAAAAGTATGCCAATTTATTGTCAATGAAGCCCCGGAAGTGGATTTAGGGAGTGTTGTTTTGACTAGTTTTTGGCAGTGTTCAGCCAAAAACGCGCTCTTGCGGGATTGAGGCTAATAAATTGTGAAAGACGCATGATGTATCCTCTCGCACGCTAAAACTTTGGGCCGTGTTAGCTGGTAATGAAATTAAAATGTACTGGCTACGATTTGCAGCAGCATCACAACATAATCACTATCGGCAACACATAATGACCATTATCATTGGATGCTATTTTGGGACACTTAATGCCGTATGACGACGTCTATTTTTGTCTGCTAATCAATGAAGTTGTTCGATCATCAACTACTTAAACCGGGCTCCGTTCACTACACAGAGTACGGCGAGGAAACAGCGGATTTTCATTATCAGATTCTGGTGATAATTTGTAGCATGGATAACTTGAGGCATGTAAAAGCTATAATGCAAAATCCCATGGAAACACACGCATGGACACCCAGATCAGGGCTAGAACTTAACAGATTTTAGTTACTAGCCAGAAGGACCAGTAGGTTCGAAATCTAGTGGTTCTGCTGGAATTCTACTGGTCCGACAATGAAGAAACCTAAACACATTAAAACATGCCATAGGCTTGAAATTTGCACTGCCCAAAACTAAAGTAGGTTTCTTATCTGAACCATGTGAATCACTACATATTATATGCACCATGAACATGGGATTTTGTGACTATTGGTATCATATACCAGCCATTCACGATCTTGTTTCCAAGATTAGAAACATACGTTTTCATTTTTCTTTGTCATATACTTTTTTCAGATGTTTTTAGGACATTTGAGGCAAAATTATTATAATTTATCAGCAAATTTGAGATGTGTAGGACTTTTCAATAGCCAAGAGGACCACTGGCTTGAAATGTTTACTGGTCCTGTGGTAGAACTACTGGCCTCAGACCAGAGGACCAGTGCTAATTTTGAGCCCTGCAGATGTCATTGACTATGTCACACTATCTGCTAGAGGGCTCGATAAAAATGCTGTATTTCATACCGAGCAACAGAAACTTGTGATGTACCGTCATGTACGGTATTCACCTAAAACGTATTGCATATGTATACAAATAGCTCACCTGCTGGAACATGCGGCGGCCGCGCTGGTAGATGGGTTTCTGTACCCGTTGCGTGTCCACCAGCTGGAAACTGCTCTCGTCCTCGTCATGGTAGTAGGCGTACTGGCTGCCGCCCCCACCAAACGCAGAGTTGTACTTGCCTGCAGCAAAATATACATTTTATACACGTATATGTACAAGTTATTGTTCACATATTGGATTTTTAAGGAATTAAATAACAGGGAGTGTTAGGGACTGCATCATTTAGTTCCTTAAAAATCCAATATGTGAACAATAGCATACTTATAACTAGAAATGGACGCTTGTCGACAAGCGCATGTGTATCCCCCTCCCCAGATACACAAGTAGTTTGAAAAAAGGGTGTTCGAGTTATGCTCCGGAGACAAAATCAGTGCGCAGAAAAACAAAGGGAGATAACTAAAAAAATTAGCGATGCAAGAGTTGTCATTCTTGAGTGACACACCTTTAGGGTCGTGGTATGCATGTGTGAAGTTTCACAAAAATATTCCAAAGGGTGTTCGAGTTATGCTCCGGACACGAAATCAGTGCACGAAACAACAAAGTGAGATAACTAAGAAATTAACGATGCAAAAGTTGTCATTCTTGCGCGCGACACACCTTTGGGTCGTCTTCTATGCATGTGTGAAGTTTAATAAAAAAATATTCCGAAGGGTGTTCGAGTTATGCTCCGGACACGAAATCAGTGCAATGAAACAACAAAGGGAGATAAGTAAAAAAATTAAAGATGCAAGAGTTGCCATTCTTGCACGCGACATACCCTTGGGTCGTGGTCTATGCATGTGTGAGGTTTAATGAAAATATTCCAAAGGGTGTTCGAGTTATGCTCCGGACACGAAATCAGTGCATGAAACAACAAAGGGAGATAAGTAAACAAGAATTCCGCGGAATCAAATGCCTCGCCTTGTCCCGCGTTGACCTCGAGCCTGGGCCCGAAAGCAATTTTCACTGGCCCGAACATATTATACAATTATTAACTAGTGAGCCATAGAATATCAGATTGTATTCAATGGCTCACTAGTCAATAATTGTTTTATTATATGATAATAGTCTGTATATAGCACTTACGATCTTATGCCACTAGACAACAAGAAACGAGGCAAAGCCACGAAGGCCAGGTTTTTTCCAAGCATAGACACTTGGATAACATAATTATACCCACTTTTTGTAGACTAGATGGCCGCGGCCTGCATGTCGCGCCTTGGGGTGAGGCATGGACACTAACAAAATAGATATAGTAGATGGAAAAACTTTAACCAAAAAACTTTAACCGGACACACGGACGTACGGACGTACGGACGGACGGACGTATGCCAAAATGCCGACGATATCGCGCTTTCCGCAAGCGGGCGCGACAATGATGATAAACACCCATGTGAAGTATCAAGGTAATGGGTGAAGCAGTTGCAGAGATACAGTACACGAAAAAACTTTAAGAAAAAACTTCAAAGTAATTTGACCTTGACATTGGGCACAGGGGCCGCTCGGTTGGGGGGTAGAATGAAAATATGAATGATGATAAACACCCATGTGAAGTTTCAAGGTAATGGGTGAAGCAGTTGCAGAGATATAGTATAACAAAAAACTTTTAACCAAAAAAGTCAATTACGTAGAAATAATAGGTGAAGGTAAAAAAAAAATGGTCACATGTTGGATAGTTGTATGTGGTAGGCACCCCTTGGTTATGAAGGTGTGAAAGTTTGGTGATCCTAGGTGGTACAGTACCAAAGAAATGGACTTAAAACACGAAAACTTAACATTGTAAACGCGAAAACTTAACATTGAAAATGGCTAAGTCGACTGCGCGGAAAAAATGGGTCAAGTTCAAAAAAAGGTAACATGTTGGATAGTGATATGTGGTGGGCACCCCTTGATTATGAAGCTGTGAAAGTTTGGTGGTCCTAGGTGGTACAGTAACAAAGAAATGGACTAAACACGAAAACTTAACATTGATTGTGGACGCCGCCCACCCAGCTTTCGCCAATCCAATAGCCTGGATTTTTTTCTCAAAAAACCTGGCTAAAAATTGAAAAAGAATTTGAAAAATAAAATGGAAAAAATAAGTTCAACAAGAAATGAGGCAAAGCCACGAAGGCCAGGTTTTTTCCAAGCATAGACACTTGGATAACATAATTATACACACTTTTTGTAGACTAGATGGCCGTGGCCTACATGTCGCGCCTTGGGGCGAGGCATGGAAACTATAACAAGAGGCCCAAATGGGCCTGTATCGCTCACCTAAAAGCCTCCATAGTGTTCATCTTGAATTCACAAAGACTCTTCACTTACAACTTCAAATGTTCCACAGAATTTGTTGGTACCTTCTGATCTAACATATATTGCGAATGTGCATGTGATTTACTGTTATAAATTTGATTTGATATATAAAATGACCATATTCGGTCAAAAATAAAATTTAACCCCCATTTGACCCCTCGGGCCATGACCATTTTTGACCCAGAGGCCACCATATGAACAAATCTGAATCAGCGTTAACTATCGATCATTCATACAAAGTTTCGTCGAAATCGGCCTGGCGGATTGTGAGAAGAAGATATTTTGACAATTTGACCTACTTTTCAACGGCGGACATCTTGGATTTGGTGATGACCTCCATTTGACAAAAATGAACAGGCTTCACCAACAAACCATTTCAGTTAAGTTTGGTCAATATCGGCCAAGCAGTTCACAAGAAGAAGTCCTTTGAAATCTTTAGTAAAAGAACAACCTTTTGACCTGTCGGTGGCCATCTTGGATGACGTAATCATCTGATTTTGGCAAAACATGCTCCAGAGTGATCGTCTCGTCGATACCTTGGATTGGATATATTATATGACCATATTCGGTAAAAAATATAATTTGACCCCTCGGGCCACGCCCATTTTTGACCCAGGTGCCACCATATGAACAAATCTGAAACAGCGTTAAATATCAATCATTCACACCAAGTTTCGTCGAAATGAGCCTGGAGGTTTGTGAGAAGATTTTTTGGACAATTTGACCTACTTTTCAACGGCGGACATCTTGGATTTGGTGATGACCTCCATTTTAACAAAAAATGGACAGGCTTCACCCACAGACCATTACAGTTAAGTTTGGCCAATATCGGCCAAGCAGTTCACAAGAAGAATACGTTTGAAATCTTTAGTAAAAGAACAACTTTTTTACCTTTCGGTGGCCATCTTGGATGACAAAATCATCTGATTTAGACAAAACATGCTGTAGAGTGATCGTCTCGTCGATACATTCGATCCGATATACTATATATTACGATCCGATATACTATATGGCCATATTGTCAAAAATAAAATTTGACCCCCATTTGACCCCTCGGGCCACACCCATTTTTGACCCAGGGGCCACCATATGAACAAATCTGAAACAGCGGTAACTATCAATCATTCTTACCAAGTTTCGTCGATATCGGCCTGGAGGTTTGTGAGAAGAAGATTTTTTGACAATTTGACCTACTTCTCAACGGCGGCCATCTTGGATTTGGTGATGACCTCCATTTCAACAAAAATGAACAGGCTTCACCCACAGACCATTACAGTTAAGTTTGGCCAATATCGGCCAAGCAGTTCACAAGAAAAAGACGTTTGAAATCTTTAGTAAAAGAATGACCTTTTGAACTATCAGTGGCCATCTTGGATGACGTAATCATCTGATTTAGACAAAAAATTCTCCAGAGTGATCGTCTCATCAATACCTTCGATTTGATATATTATATGACTATATTCAGTTAAAAATAAAATTTACCCCTATTTGACCCCTCGGGCGACGCCCATTTTTGACCCAGGGGCCACCATATGAACAAATCTGAAACAGCGCTAACTATCGATCATTCATACCCAGTATCGTCGAAATCGGCCTGGCGGTTTGTGAGAAGAAGATTTTTTAAGAATTTTACCTACTTCTCAACGGCGGCCATCTTGGATTTGGTGATGACTTCCATTTTAACAAAAATGAACAGGCTTCAACCACAGACCATTACAGTTAAGTTTGGCCAATATCGGCCAAGCAGTTTACAAGAAAAAGACGTTTGAAATCTTTAGTAAAAGAATGACCATTTGAACTATCGGTGGCCATCTTGGATGACGTAATCATATGATTTAGACAAAAAATGTTCCAGAGTGATTGTCTCGTCAATACCTTCGATTTGATATATTACATGACTATATTCGGTTAAAAATAAAATTTGACCCCTATTTGACCCCTCGGGTGACGCCCATTTTTGACCCACGGGCCACCATATGAACAAATCTGAAACAGCGCTTACTATCGATCATTCATACCAAGTATCGTCGAAATCGGCCTGACGGTTCGTGAGAAGAAGATTTTTTTAAGAATTTGACCTACTTTTCCATGGCGGCCATCTTGGATTGTCGATGACCTCCATTATAACAAATCTGAAATGGCATCACCCATATATCATCCCTGTGAAGTTTAACGAATATCGGCTCAGCAGTTCGGGAGAAGAAGATGATTGAAAATGTTCACGGACGGACGGACGACGGACACTTTGCCATAACAATAGCTCACATGAGCTTTGCTCAGGTGAGCTAAAAAGAGATATAGTAGATGGAAAAACGTTAACCAAACAAGAGGGCCATCATGGCCCTAATTCACTCACCTGACTCCATGAACACCAGAGGAGAATGCGACAGAGTTCATGTGTTTTAAAAAAATTGTGCTATTTTTAGATGACGGTCATCTTGGATTAAGCAATGACTCTCATTTTACCAAATCTGAAAATGCTACAAGGATCCTAACTTACTATCAAGTTTGGCCAGCATTGGCCATGTGGTTCCCGAGAAAAAGACGTTCAAAATCTCGAATAAATGGACCTTTTGGCGGCCATCATGGATGACATAATCATCCGATTCAGACAAATACTGCACCAGAGCAATCGCCTCATCGATACTTTCAATTTGATATATGCAGGGCTTAAAAATATTCACTTTTTGTACTTGCCCGGCCGGGCAAGTACAATTATAATCTAATCGCCCAGACCAAAAAAGCTACTTGCCCAACATGTTAGGAAAATGCAAGAAGTAGTAATACCTTTTCGAAAAAAGGTTAGGCAATTAACTTGTTTAGAACCATCACGTAGAATAGTACATAACATGTTTATATGCTTTCTGAAATTATTTTATGCAATAAGAAATATAATGAGAACAAGTGTTATTTGTGGCTGTGACTGGAGAAATGGGGCTTATGGGTTCTGCGACCAGTGTAGATCCAGATCAGCCTGTGCATCCGCACAGTTTGATCAGATCTGCACTGTTCACTATTCCATCAATGAAACACTTATCATGCTTCCAACATGCAATATAGATTATTATCAGACTACAGGAGCTGGAGGGTGTGCTATTTGATCAGGACATACACTGGTCACAAATCCCATAAGTCCCATTTCTCCAGTCACAACCACAATCTTAATTAAAACACGGGTGCATCATTTAGAAGACGATCTACGCATCAATTGTCCAGATGCTTTGTAACTTTATTAAGCGTTTCCAATACATGTACACAGATTCATTTTGCGGTGGCTATGTATGCAGCGTCTTGGAAACTATTTTAATTCAGTATATTCGCTGATTATTATTAGCGCAAGTGTACGCTGACCATCGTAAAAAGTGTAGTTAACGCAGTACACTTCCAGCGACACGCCCTGCACAAATTGCATCTGGTGATAATGCCCTTACTAACACACACGAGGCGCACTGTCAGCAGAACGAGACCGTGGTCTATTTTAGGAGTGACTAAAAACTATCCGTCGAGTGCATAGCAACTGTCTGGACGTCCAATTGTCTAATACAGGGATCCTGTAATTGATCAATATCCCGGTTTCTAATGTAAACATTAAAAACATCATTTCCGGTTTTGAGATCGTGGAAAGCGTTAGGAAAACCAATAAAAGAATGGAACTTAAGATGCAAATTTTGTCAGTTCCGTAAATTTTCGGAAAATACAGAAAGGCCTTTCCCGATTTGTCACTCACCAAATCGGGCCAGTGACAAGAAAATCCTCTCGCCAACACGAAAATTGACTCTCCATGGCGAGCGGGGCGAGTGAATTTTTAATTATGACATGAGCATATTCGATCAAAAATAAAATTTGACCACAATTTGACCACAATTTGACCCCACGGGCCACACCCATTTTTGACCCAGGGGTCACCATTTTAACACCTTTGAAAGAGCATTCTACATCAATCACAATCATTCCTACCAGGTTTCGTCGAAATCCGGCTGGCGGTTCATGAGAAGAAGACTTTTTAAGAACTTGTGCTATTTTTAGATGGCGGCCATCTTGGATTAGCGACGACCTCCGTTTTAACAAATCTGAAAAGGCTTCACCCATGGACCATAACTGTGAAGTTTGGCCACCATGGGCCAAGCAGTTTGTGAATAGAAGAATTTTGAAATCTCTAATAAAAGAACGACCTTTTGACCTTTCGGCGGCCATCTTCGATGACATGACTATCCAATTTCGATAAAAAATGTACCAGAGCGATCGCCTCTGATACCTTTGATTTGATATAGACATGACAATATTCGGTCCAAAATAAAATTTGACCCCAATTTGACCCCACGGGCCATTTTAACAAATCTGAAAAGGCTTCACCCATGGACCATCACATTTAAGTTTGGCTACCATGGGCCAAGCAGTTCATGTGAAGAAGAATTTTGAAATCTCTAATAAAAGAACGACCTTTTGATATTTTGGCGGCCATCTTGGATGACACAACCATCCGATTTCGACACAAAATGCACCAGAGTGATCGCCTCGTTGATACCTTCGATTTGATATGACATGACCATATTCGGTCAAAAATAAAATTTGACCCCAAATACCATGCCCATTTTTGACCCCGGGGTCACCATTTTAACAACTTTGAAAGAGCATTGTACATCGATCATTCTTACTAAGTTTTGTGGAAATCCGCTTGGCGGTTCTTGAGAAGAAGATTTTTGAAGAATTAGTGCTATTTTTAGACGACGGCCATCTTGGATTACATAATGACGTCATTTTAACAATTTTGTAATCCCCCTACCTAAGGACCATGACCATGAAGTTTGGTGACTATAGGCCAAATGGTTACCGAGGAGAAGACGTTTGAAAATGTTCACGGACGACGACGGACACATTGCGGTAACAATAGCTCACATGAGCTTTGCTCAGGTGAGCTAAAAAGGGAGATAACTAAAAAATTAGCTATGCAAGAGTTGTCATTCTTGTGCACGACACACCTTCGGGTCGTGGTCTATGCATGTGTGAAGTTTCATGAAAATATTCCAAAGGGTGGTCGAGTTATGCTCCGGACACGAAATCAGTGTGCGAAACAAAAAAGGGGAGATAACAAAAAAATTAGCTATGCAAGAGTTGTCATTCTTGTGCGCGACACACCTTCGGGTCGTTGTCTATGCATGTGTGAAGTTTCATGAAAATATTCCAAAGGGTGTTCGAGTTATGCTCTGGACAAGAAGTGTCTGCAGCGGATGCGGCACGGTGTCAAACCCATAGTATCCCCCGACGAAGTCCGGGGGATACAATTAGACAGGTTTATAATGAGGTCTCCTGAGTATTGGTTGCGATACTAGTCAGCGATTGGCTTAAAAAATAGAAATTATAAATATATATATACCCTGTATATATTGCTGTAGGCATTTATATTACATGTACGAGTTGTATAGCGCTATATGCGAGTTTGACATTTTGGCATGTGCTAGGCATGACTGAAATATATGAGGGATAAAATGTGATTTACCTTATTATTGTGGTAGGCACTTCACAATTAGAACTAGAAACTGTGTTCGAAGAACATGGATGCCCCACAAGGGTTAGGGTTTGATAACCTGCTTTGATAGTAAACAAGGCAAAATTCTAAGTCCAAAATGGGGAGATAATCAAAATCAAAAATAGAAATTCAATTTTTGCATCTACACACCATAAAGAAGCTACATACCAAGTATTGCATCCGGCTAATGCAGTTTAATAGGTTTAGAAATTGTAAGGTAAAACGGAGGTCGATTGTTTGTTTGTCGGGATTTAACAGCCTATCAACAGCTACGGTCATTTAAGGCCGGGTCAATGGGGTAGGATCAGTAATAATCTTATTACTTTTATAATGGGCAATAACCCAATTCAACTCTCAGGTAACAAAAGAGCCAAAGATAAAACGTACCAGTGGGCCAAATTAGGCAAATCGTGATTCCTATAAGGAGGAACCCCTACCGCTGTCACGGTCCCCCGATCAAACACCCACGACCGGAGGTCGAATCAAAAACTGAAAATCACTTTGCGTATCTACACAACAAAAGAAAGCTATACTGTAGTAGTGGACAATTTTACATATACCTTGCGTTAGTTTTAGCGCTCCATAATGTTTTACACATGGCGCTGCGAGCAGGGTCATGGGTAACAGTCGCGTGGTAAGGCAGGTTCACACTACGGGCCGTAATAAATAACAAGAGTGCTGCAAGTCACAAAATACGCCCGTCGAATATGGACCAGACAGCGAAGATGCAGAAATGTGAAGCTGTCACGAAGGCAAGAAACATTAATGAGAATTTGAAAGTCTATAGCATTATTTCTTCATCTCGTTGTGCTAAACATGTATACTAATTTAGGCAGAGATAGAAAAGTAGAAATGATAGGGAATTGGATACAATAATGTAGAAAAAGTGGCTAAGTTAAAAAGATGATATTTTTGTTAAAACATATTTTTTCGGCACAAAAACACCAAGATGCACATCTTCAATATGTGTAGAAGACGTGGGTATAGTTTCAGAACGATCGACTGAACAGTTTCGGAGGAGTTGTGTACACAAACTCTGTACCGTATATAGAAATGTATAGAAAAATGTAGAAAAAATGGCTAAGTTAAAATGGTGATATTTTTGTTAAAAAATATTTGTTCGACATAAAAACACCAAGGTGCACATCTTCAATATGTGTAGAAGACGTGTGTATAGTTTCAGATCGATCGACTGAACGGTTTCGGAGGAGTTCAGAGCTCTCCGTAAGTGCTGGCTGCCGGCGATTTAGCCGACTACTCGCTCAGTTGGCGCCGGCTACAATTCATAATGTCGTAAAAAAAAATCACACTTTCTTTTTACAAAACATGGATTTAGCGCTATTTAAAACATGCCTGGCGTATCCCACTATCGTTATTACACATAATTAGCTGTTAGTGTAATTTCTATAACAATGATAATACCACGTCTGTAAACATAATAGTGACTCTTCAAAACCGAAAGTACCATTGACGTTTACATTTACACAAATAGATTCGGCCTGAATCGTAAACTGCCGAGAAACCGAAATTTTGTAATTTGAGTGCGCACGGTTGAAGAATTTTTGGTTGTTTAGAGCGTGTGACCGATAAATTTTGGGTCAACCTGCTATGCTCTTGCTCTGTTAATTTATTTTCACTCGTACCTGACCCCACCCCCCCCCCCCCCACCTCACCCAGACCTCATGTTGTTGGAAAAAATAACAAAAACACATTTTATCCCACCTTCTCAGGTCAAAAGTTTCTTGCGTGTCGACTTAATTTTTTTTCTTCATTCGTACCCCCCACCCCCACCCCGTTGCTGGAAAAAATTTAACATTTTTGCAACAATATATGCAGAAACTACAAATATATGGCCCCAAACATCCCCCTCCCCCCCCCCTGATGGGAGGGGGTAACCCTCCCCTTCGTCGCCTACTGCGACTCAGTGGAAGTCGATATAGCTGGCTACTTTTTCAAACAAGAGGGCCATGATGGCCCTAATTCGCTCACCTGACTCCATGAACACCAGAAGAGAACGTGACATGGGAGTTCATGTGTTTTAAAAACATTGTGCTATTTTTAGATGACGGTCATCTTGGATTAAGCGATGACTCATTTTACCAAATCTGGAAATGCTTCACCCAAGGATCTTAACTTACTATGATGTTTGGCCAGCATCGGCCAGCATCGGCCATGTGGTTCCCGAGAAAAAGACGTTCAAAATCTTGAATAAATGGATCTTTTGGCAGCCATCATTAATGACATTATCATCCGATTCCAACAAATATTGCACCAGAGCAATCACCTCATCGATACCTTCAATTTGTTATATGACATGAGCATATTCGGTCAAAAATAAAATTTGACCCCATGGGCCACACCCATTTTTTACCTCGGGGTCACCATTTAAACACCTTTGAAAGAGCATTCTACATCGATCATTCCTACCAAGTTTCGTCGAAATCCGGCAGGCGGTTCATGAGAAATATTTTTAATAATTTGCGCTATTTTTAGACGGCGGCCATCTTAGATTAGCGACGACCTCCGTTGTAACAAATCTGAAAAGGCTTCATCCATGGACCATAACTGTGAAAGTTGGCCACCATGGGCCAAGCAGTTCGTGTGAAGAAGAATTTTGAAATCTCTAATAAAAGAACGACCTTTTGACCTTTCGGCGGCCATCTTGGACGAGATGACCATCCAATTTCGACAAAAAAGTGTACCAGAGCGATCGCCTCTTTGATACCTTCGATTTGATATAGACATGACCATATTCGGTCAAAACTAAAATTTTACCCCACGGGCCACGCCCATTTTTGACCCTGGGGTCACCATTTTAACAACTTTGAAAGAGCATTGTACATCGATCATTCCTACCAAGTATCGTCGAAATCCGGCTGGCGGTTCATGAGAAGAAGATTTTTATAAGAATTTATGCTATTTTTAGACGGCGGCCATCTTGCTTAAGCGATGACCTCCATTTTAACAAATCTGAAAAGGTTTCACCCATGGACCATAACTTTTAAGTTTGGCTACCATGGGCCAAGCGGTTCATGTGAAGAAGAATTTTGAAATTTCTGATAAAGGAACGACCTTTTGGCGGCCATCTTGGATGACATAACCATCCAATTTCGACAATAAATGCACCAGAGTGATCGCCTCGTTGATGCCTTCGATTTGATATATAACATGACCATATTTGGTCAAAAATAAAATTTGACCCCAATTTGACCCCACGGGCCACGCCCATTTTTCACCCCGGGGTCACCATTTTAACAACTTTGAAAGAACATTTTACATCGATCATTCCTAGCAAGTTTCGTCGAAATCCGGTTAGCGGTTCATGAGAAGAAGACTTTTTTAAGAATTTATGCTATTTTTAGACGACCATCTTGGATTAGCGATGACCTCGATTTTAACAAATCTGTAAAGGCTTCACCCATAGACCATAACTTTTAAGTTTGGCTACCATGGGCCAAGCGATTCATGTGAAGAAGAATTTTGAAATCTCTAATAAAAGAATAACCTTGCAACATTTCGGCGGCCATCTTGGATGACATAACCATCCGATGTCGACAAAAAATGAACCAGAGTGATCGCCTCGTTGATACCTTCGATTTGATATATGAGCCGCGTCACGAGAAAACCTGTCTTCGGGAAATTCTTGGTCAAATTAACATTTTGTTACTATGACGATGGTATTTGTATGACGAATTGAATGCTTTTTATTTGATCATGATATCTGCAATATTCATTAAGATATTATATTTTATACAACACCACTATTCAGGTCGTTTGAGCAAATGAGACGTCACGTAAAAGCCACGTCAAACGACGTTACAGTATATAGTAAGTATACAGGGATCCTCCAGATTATCGGACAAAAATGGCAGTTTTTAACAATATTTTTCTTAAAATAGCAGCTACGGGCATAAACTTTTCACAAAACAATCGTCGGTTCTTGCTTTCTCAACGCATGTAAACTATTTAGCAAACTGTGCCATCTTTCTCGCTTAAAATCGGGTCAGATCATCAGTCGTAAGATTGCCCCAAAATTAACATTGACAATCAGTTATCCGGACAAACATATAGACTAATCGTCTTATATAACTTCTATTCTCACGTTGAAATCATAATGTTATCACGTGTAAACCAGTGTAAACAGCATTGTGTATTTCTGCAGAAAAATCAGTCACCCTTCGTTTCTTGAAAAACACCGTATTTATAGAATGTATTGTATTTATAGAACAATGACGTAATTGGGCGCACTCGATTGAGCCCCCGCATGACTTTTGTCATTGTAAACAACTTCTGCACAGAGTTGGGAATGTGTTCAGCAAATGTTACTAAAATTTTACCATGCCGACATATGCACACTGGCATGGAAAAAGCATGCACCTGCCTGACTTAGATGCATTCGTTGCAAAATCGGATCAAAAGAATGCGCTTAATTAACAGGTATTTTCATTTGTCCGATAAACTGATTGTCCGGATAATTGGTATGACCCCTGTATGGTTAGTGCCGTCGAATATAAAATATATTCGGCTGAAACCGAATATATTTTATATTCTACGGCACTAATCATATATTTAATTTATACCGCATACTAAACGTAATTGCTTGAACGTGCGTGACGTCATGTTTTGACGTCATTCCCTCGCCATGCATCACAAATCCAGTGACGTGATTCAAAGCAAAATGGCGGCGTCCACGCTAGGTAGATTCGGTATTGTATCTGACTAAAGCTCTGATTTATTTACAATGCGCTTCAATATTGGCGCGAGTTAGACTACACAGTTGTCATAATAAGCATTGCAATCATAATGGACATGTCCGTGTCGTTGGTTACGTCGCAAATACTGTTACTGTAAAAATGGACAAAATTCAGCTGCACCGACAGCGACTTCGATTTTAAAATTCGCCGCCATCTTGAATTTGCTGTTGAGACTCGACTAATATTCGGCTACTTCAGGTATAACATATTCGGTTACTTCAGATATAAACAGCATTTATTCAACCCCCTTGATTATGCTTTTCAAATAGTCATGGTCGTGAAAATAAGTGTAGTGTGTCGTCTTATTTTCATGTTAATTTCAACTAAAAATAGTTTCTTCCATTAATCATGTTGATATTCGATCAGACGTTTTGTTGTCCGTGTCCAGGTCCGGATCCTGTAATGCTAGACGATATTATTCATACAAAAACGTGATCCAACTTATTTATCACATCCTCATGCAGTTTTATATCTGTTTTTGCTGTCCATAATGCAAATTTTCTATTTATATTATCACAATACACACTCATGATTGTATTTGATCAAAATCCGAGGATTTTACTTGATATGTATACTATAATAGACTGTGATACACAGGGGAGATACTTCATAAATTAAATGAGTTAAATACCAGTAATCACACGTTGTGCATGCGTCAATCCATCCGTCCGTCTGTGAATGTCTTAGACCAACTGTACAGTTAATCCACCAAGAATTTGATATTCCGAAGATTCATGTGGATATGATATTAGATTTTTAAAAGTTTGTCCATACTGCTATTTTTTCATTAACAATGCTGCTACAACCTTTGGCGATTAACATGTAACCCCCTAAGTAACTGAAATTAACTGTTTCGTGTTAAGTTTGAGACTTCCATTATGCAGAAAAGGGGGTCATTTTGCAAAAAATAAAAAATATCCTCAAGTGGTGCAGATCACTTTCCATGATGCTAATGTCTCCAACATATGTTGCCTTGAAATATCACCCCACCGTATCTATTTCTTATATTAACATGACTCACACGTCAGTGTGCATTCAGATTTAAGCTTTTTATGTTCACACAACAGAAATGTTCATGACATCGCCCCGCTTACAGCTGTACTTGGACCACCTGCTGAAAAACGGACCTTATATACTATCTGCATGGCTGAAAGTATGAAAATCTGTCAATACTGAAAAGTGCCAACGGCACATAACGAGTGCCGTAGGCACGACCGGGGGGGGCCGGGGGGTGGGGAGGGAAGAGCACGACAGGGGGTGCTAACCCCTTCTCGTAAGGGGCGTACGGGGGATCTCCCCCGAAAATTTTGAACATTCAGAGTTGCTTAGACAGCATTTGATGATATTTGTGACTTGTCAAATTGCAGGATTATAGCAATTAAAACTGCTTTAAACCCAATAAAATTGAAGCAATATTCATAATTTTGCAGTGAGAAATATTCACTGGCATGCTCTATGTTACATTATTCATGGTGCATGGGCTGTGATGTTGACAGCTACGGGTACTACATAAATGTTCAGAAATATAATTTATCATTTCCAACCAGTGAAAAGAAATTGAGCCGACTGTAAATAATATTTGTTATTTAATGATGTAAAATAAAACAAATGCATGCAATAAATGCGTAATCATTGCCTTTAGTACATATGGGAATTGATTTTGGACTGTAGGTGTAACAGGTAGTGCGAAATGGTTGAAGGTCGAAGTGTCATAGGGCCGAGTACCCCGAGATGTCACGTTACCGTTTAAACAGATTTGGAAGAAAATAACCATGTCTATTTCCATTTATTTATAAGCATGTAGTAGTACCCTCTACACCATTCTACCCAATGTATACTCTGTATTTACTAATTTAGCATGATTATATAGGCCACGGGTGTGAATTTCCATGTTTTGGAAAAAACGTTTGTTGTTAGGTCGTAAAGCGGCACATTTTCCAACATATTAAATTACGACATATTAAATTACCAAAATAATTGTTGATCACAGTTCATATATTGAAAATATTGCAGGTAGCATGTACTAAATTTGAATAGTGGGCAGATGTGTGAAAATAAACTATATATCATCTAGACCAATTTATTTTTTTACACGTGTTGTACGCAGATACACCGTACCGCGAACTCTCCGTGAGTCTTCGGTAATTTCCGAGCGGCCGTCTCCGAGCTGTTGTTAGCTTCGGTACGGTGCGGTAAGGCGACTGACTGAATAATTGGTGCCCGGTTTCTAAGCGCCGCTCTAAAATGGAAGGTGCATATTATTATATGAATATACAGGCCACACTCACTTACTCGAATTCGAAGGGAGATAAAAAAATACTTTGAGTTAACCGTAGTTTGACGTATCCGTAGTACGCAACCTGTCGGACAACAAACTATGTTATTGACAGTTAGAACCAAATGATTACTTGCTGATGTAGCCTTGAGTAGTAAATATGATTTATTTTAGAAATTAAATGTACATGGATACATGTTAAATGCTGTTTCTATTTATTTAAACACTTTCGGTTTGTTTACAAATACACATATGCATGTCTGTTTGTAATTAATAGATAACCCGGATGTAGCACACGTGACATGTGCATGTAGCGATATGTACATATTCAGTTCACCAATGAAATAAATAATAACAAGAACATAATATTTTATGAATTATTTTAATAAATTATACACGGAAACAACACAAAACAACAATAAATACTGATTTGTAACACTATTATAAATGATTATTTCTGACCAGACTTGATTGTACAAACTAATAATGTTTAGAACATAAAACTCGCCCATTCAATGTTTCGTCCCTATACTGATGCTGTCACATTCGGGAGATATATACACACGATTGAGTGTGAAATATTTCACTCATTTCTAATCGCGCAACTTGTGTTCACTTTAATTAACGATCGAGTAAAAGCATTTAATGCCAGTCCAATTAAAATAGTTGCCATTTATTGCTCACCACTTAATGATCACCGACGGTCATTTCGGGAGGCCTGTTTAATCAGTGTCAACGCAAACACCTTTAACTACGGTCTGAATACCCGACTTTGATCAGGTAAACTGCAGGTGACAAACTTCTACTTACCTCCGCAAATTGACATTTCGACTTAACGAGTGTGAAATACAGTAGATTTACGTTTTCGGGACCTAAATATACCATTGAATAAACGGAAAATTTGAGTTATCGAAATTTGACTTAACCGAACTTAGTTATATGGAAAATAATAGGATTTTAACCCTTTACTCCACAGAAGCGCCATTGGACGCCTCTATCGACTCCCACATGCAAGCGCCTCTGGACGCCTCTATCTATTCCCCCATACAAGCGCCTTTTGACGCCTCTACACGATTTCCATGGAAGCGCCTTTCGACGCCCCTCAATATATTTACGTGTAGCATTTTTCCCACGCTAGCGACACCTGTCGGGACTTTTTCATTGGATACTTCAAACATTTATAATTAATTTATTCACAAAGGTTACTACACTTTCCTAATAAGGAAATAGAGTAATCTTGATTTTAAAAATAGAACCCACGCTCGATTTCGCGGGAAAAAATATTGAAAGTACGTCTAAACAATGGCTTCCAATTTCTTCGAAAGCGATGACGATGCGAGCGATTTTGAAGGTTTTAATCCTTCAGACGTTGGATCAGATATTCACGTTAGTGAAATATCATCAGCAAGTGACGACTCGTCCGACAATGAGATCTCCGGCGACGAAAACATGATGACGGATGATGACGGATGGACACGACAATTTTCCGACATTGCGGTGCGTATTTTCTTTTGTTGAAAATCAAACTTCCAAGTTATAGTTTTGCATATTTAGTGACAAAACCGACATAAACTAGCAAGAAACAATGAATATATTCAATTGAGAATGTGTTTCAACCAAAAATTTACTTTGATTTACGATCGAAAGTGAGTTTTAAGCTGAAAGAAAAATGGTCTTATCGATTGACACACGAGTCGAGTCGCACCCACATCGTTTCGGACCTAGCATTGAAATCGTGAAAAAGGATAAATTTCACCGTTTTTTCATCATTTTAAATATATTAATTGGTAATAAAATTAACTATAATAAAAAAAAAAACATGCGATAGTGTCTGTGACGGACCTGCTCAATAGAATCTGCTGTTTTCTGCATTTTAATGAATTTATATTGTGTATTACTGGAAATTTTTTTTTAAGAAATGTACAGTTTGTACACAGTCATTTAAATGACACAGAATGTGAATACAAATAAATTAGTGCTTACTGTTAAGATATTGACATAAAAATTATGACATAACTTATTTATATTTGCAGATAGAAGACTTCACAGAAAACTCCGGGCCTAATCTACCAGACGGATTCGATGTATCTACAGCAACACCACTCGATTATTTTTGGCTTTTGTACAAGCCAGAGATGTTCACTTCCATGGCCAGACATACAAATAACTACGCGAGATGGAAGATGGCTCAGTCTGGCGAGGTGGATAAGAGGTGGACAGAGACGAACGACTTGGAGCTCCGCGCCTTCATTGGAATTAATATTATAATGGGAATTTCCAGCCTACCAGAAGCAGACATGTACTGGTCCCAAAATACCTACATTAGCAATCAGGGCATACAATCCATTATGACATGCAACCGGTACCAGAAGCTGGCACAGTATTTTCATGTGTCAGACAGGGCAGCCGAGCCACAACCGGGACAGCAGGGCTACGACAAGCTATGCAAAGTTCGACCAGTAATCGACCATCATCTCCAGACATTCCCGTCAGTCTACAACCTGTCGAGAGAAATCGCCATTGATGAGGCGATGGTCAAGTACACTGGGAGACTTTCGTTCCGACAGTACATGCCTGCCAAAACCCATAAAACGAGGCATAAAAATTTGGATGCTCTGCGACTCCAACACATCATATCTGACACGATTCGACATCTACTTAGGACGACAGAACAACACGACGGAACATGGACTGGGCCACAATGTAGTTACAAAGCTGACGGACAACCTTCACAATACCTACAGACATGTGTACTTCGACAATTTTTTCACCGGTGTTCCCCTTTTGGAAAATCTTTTGGCAAATGGTTTGTATTCTTGCGGCACTGTACGCGTGAACCGTAAGCAGTTCCCGAAAGAGCTGAAAAAGCCTCGCGACTTGAAGACCAGGAGACAGTACCAGATCGTTCAAAAGGGGGATACAAACCTGATGGCATCAGTGTGGGACAAACGACTTGTGCACCATCTCTCGACACTCAGCGACCCAACGGAAGAGATGGACACACAGCGACGTGTTGGCCAGACTGTGCACCATCTGAAGCAGCCACAGTCTGTCAATAGCTACAATAAATTCATGGGGGGTGTGGACGTTCACGACCAATATAGAATGAAATACGACGTGGGACGGAATTCAAAAAAATGGTGGCGATATTTATTTTGGTTTCTGGTTAATTCTTCGATTGTAAACGCGTTCCTTTTATATAAACTTTCATCTCGTCGACCAACTAAGAAGAAGAGATTCAACCACTTGGACTTCAGACTGGAGCTGGTACGCGACCTCATAGCTGGCTTCAGCAAACGCAAACACTCCGGAATCGAGGCAGGAAATGCTGGACTTGTGGATGCCGACAACATCCAGGGACACATCCATGGGCGTCTTGATGGGCCAAAGCGTCGTTGCAGATATCATTTGACGGTTTTGAATCAACGCCACGAGACTGTCTATGGATGCACGGTCTGCAGAGTTCATCTGTGCAAGGATGGGTGTCATGCCAGTTACCACAACCAGCAGTAGTGTATAGTGAAAATATATAGTGGAACACATGGATTATCATCACAGCAACAATAGAATCAGCTAAGTCTGCATGGCATGTTTTATATTTGGCATGCTACATGTAGAATCTTGGACTAACATATTTTATTTTCAGGACACCCAAGTGACCTTAGGATATGTGCGACCAGTGTATCCCCAGATCAGACTGCGCAGGCTGATCTGGGGCTACACTGGTCGCACAAGTCGTAAAGTCCCTTTTGTTAGTCATGGGCCCAATTTTTAATAGTATTTCATATTTTAGTGTTATATATAGGTAAAATAAATAACAAAATACATGAATATTTTCTACATTTTATTTGTTTACTCTTCTATCACAGAGGATAGCAACAAAACTGTAAAAAATATTCCATAAATATTTACATGAATACAAAGGAAAAATTTATCCTCTAAATTTCATACATACATTGCTAAGAGATGTACACTTTAGAAACAACAGTAAATACCATTGGACTAACATATTTATTTTCAGGACACCCAAGTGACCTTAGGACATGTGCGACCAGTGTAGCCCCAGATCAGACTGCGCAGGCTGATCTGGGGTTACACTGGTCGCACAAGTCCTAAAGTCCCTTTTGTTAGTCATGGGCCCAATTTTTAATAGTATTTCATATTTTAGTGTTATATATAGGTAAAATAAATAACAAAATACATGAATATTTTCTACATTTTATTTGTTTACTCTTCTATCACAGAGGATAGCAACAAAACTGTAAAAAATATTCCAGAAATATTTACATGAATATAAAGAAAAATTTATCCTCTAAATTTCATACATACATTGCTAAGAGATCTACACTTTAGAAACAACAGTAAATACCATATTTAACAAGTAACTACATAATTCATGAAATTTCACTAAATGGCTGTATGGAGATGGTGCAGGTAATCTGGCCAGTGCTGCATTCACTGCAGGGTGTAATTTTACACTCTGCTGCATGGACACAGCATAGCTGATAAGCCTACTTGGCTGTGGAGTAAAGGGTTAAACGGGACCGTGCTAGTAATTCGACGTAACCGGTGATTTCGACGTAAGCGACTTTGAGTAAACGAGCGTAGCCTGTATATAGGAGGGACCAGACAAATTGCCGATGCGCGAAACGAAAGTGAACCTAATTTTGACAGCGCATCAAAGTTATCGCCGATTCGCCAAACATCAGTTGGCTGAATGAAAAATGAAACATCGGTGTACCGAATGAGACACCCTCACCCCTGTGGTCGATAGCAGTTAATGTGGACAGTTATCTGTAAACTGTGTCAAAGAAAATATTATATGTCAAAATAACGGAACATAAAAAACACATATCAATAACAGACAAACATTTTTATATGTGATATCAGCAACAAAATAATAAAAAAAAATTACCCTTACGCCATTATTGTTAATAAAAACATAATATAAGATGTGCCAGTTTTGACTAAAAATGGTGGATTTCGATCGTACGACCGTTAGTACGGCAGTTTAACGTTCATCCAATACATTCTCAGACAGGATCCATGACAGATCGAAGACTGTTTCGTTTTTTTTCAAACACATACGCCAGATTATAGATATATTCTGTTCGTTAGATAACTTTTAACACAACGGAACAAACCTAACGTGGCGGTCTGACAAACGTCGATAATTGGAAATCTCCGCTGAAATTACGTCAGTTAAGTTCACGACGTCATATCTTGTGACGTCGTCAGACTCCCGAAGACAGGTTTTCTCGCGACGCGGCTCATATGATATGACCATATTCGGTCAAAAACAAAATTTGACCCCATTTTTGACCCCGGGTTCACCATTTTAACAACTTTGAAAGAGCATGTACATCGATCATTCCTACAAAGTTTTGTCGAAATCCGGTTGGCGGTTCTTGAGAAGAATTTTTTTGAAGAATTTGTGCTATTTTTAGACGGCGACCATCTTGGATTACGTAATGACGTCATTTTAACAACTTTGTAATCCCCCTACCTAAGGACCATGACCATGAAGTTTGGTGACTATAGGCCCAATAGTTACCGAGGAGAAGACGTTTGAAAATGTTCACGGACGACGACGGACACATTGCGGTAACAATAGCTCACATGAGCTTCGCTCAGGTGAGCTAAAAAGCTGACTACTCTCAATTTTACGGAGACCTCTGGGAGTTGTGTACACAAACTCTGTACCGTATATAGAACTGCATAGAAAAATGTAGAAAAAATGGCTAGAAAAAATGGCTAAGTTAAAAAGGTGATATTTTTTGTTAAAAAATATTTTGTTGGCATAAAAACACCAAGGTGCTCATCTTCAATATGTGTAGAAGACGTGTGTATAGTTTCAGATCGATCGACTGAACGGTTTCGGAGGAGCTGTGTACACAAACTAGGCACTTTTTCTTCAGCCGCCCGTCCGCCTGCCCGCCCGCCCGCCATGCGGTAAAACATAATACGTACCGTTTTTTAAAAAACGTTTTTTAAAAACGGTCGTATAAAAAGCGCAAAAAAAATACACGATACAGTTAATTGTTATACAAACAATTTATGACGGGTGAATATAAGTATAGGAAGAAAAGAATCACCAGGTGTTTATCTGTCTATGAGTTGTCATTGACGGAAATTAATAAAACAATGAGTAAATATGATCAATATGTAGTGTGTTTTGGGAATGGATTCTTGTAGAAATTTGTAGAGTACCTATTCTCGTGTTAGTACGCTAACACCAACACAAGAAGATACAGAGATAATTGTCTACTACTACAATACACCAAGTATCAAGCCACCAGCTATTAGTTTAAAAAACCTGTGTTACACGGCAAAATTGTCAAATTCTAAGTCCAAAAGGAGAAGATAATTCATGACACCAGGATCCAATAAAAAATTAAAATTAAATTTGCACATCTACACATTATAAGGAAGCTACATACAAAGTATCATGCCTCCAGTTTAAACATTTCATGAGATACAAGCTGTAACAAAAGTGTTAATCAATGGAGAAATAGCTATGTAATTATTGGTAAAGGTAGGTAAAGGTCACATGAAGGTCACATGAAGGTCATTTGTTTCACAGTGGAATGAGGTGTACATATCTGACTCATGATATTGTGCAATTACGCTATATGCCTAATACTACTGAAGATAAAAGCTCAAACAAAAACTTCAACCTTGCGATCAAGAGAAATAACAACCGGTATGTAAATATAACATTTGTAGGTCACAATCAAATGGACGTCATTTATGTCACAATGGCTTGCACTGGCTCATAATAAGAGTGCAAATATGATGGTTGTATGCTTAATACATGTATTGAATGTATTGAAATACAAGCTCACAAAAAAACCATGAGAAATACATTGTAACTACATGTATGTAAATATGGCAATTGTGGGTCAAGGACATACAAATACCAATGTCATTGATCTGACATTGGTTTTCAGTGCACATCACTGGCTCATGATAGTGTGCAAGTATGACGACTGTATTGAAAGTAATGCAGACAAAAACTTTAACCAAAGGAAATAACTATGTAAATATGGAAATTGCAGGTCAAAGTCGCATGAAGGTCATTTATTTCACAATAGTTTATGGTGACGATCACTGTCTCATAATGATGATAGTATGCAAGTATGGTGGCCATAGGCTTAATACTCTAGAAGAAATGTAAAATGAATATGTGCATAACAGTCGAAATGACAGTCAACAAACTAGCCACCATTTAAGCCCATAAGTTATGGCCCCCAACAGTATGCAGAACTCCAGATACGTTTTGTATTGTATTATACCCCCAGATTTCAAACTCAATGCATATTTTACTTTTACTTTTACAAATGTATTATTGATTTTCTTCTTTATTAAATAGGGTACGAATGATAAAAATAAAACAAATTTAAACATTTACTTATTTCAGCTGCAATTTGCTTTTTGCAGCATAATAAATAAATTTTCAACTTTATTACAATAGATTCACTACTCAATTTGAAAATCGATGCGTATATTCACATTGCTGTGAGTACTTTGTACTCTCACTTTTGATAATCAATGTGTATTCTGCTAAAGTAAGTGCGTAAAATATGCCAATAAGCACCTTATCTGGAGCTCTGAGTATGGTAGATAGATTAATGTTATGAAGTGAGATGTCTGACAGTGGTCCTTTGTGACACCTTTACAGAAACTAACTGATGAATTGAGTAACTGTTAGCAACACTGGCCAATGATTGGTGCCTGTATTGGCACAATCACAGGCGGATTATACTCACCGAGATGTCGCTTGTCCTGGTAGGTAGCTCCCGTCCAGTCAGACACCTGTAACACAGCAGAGCAGTTTCAGCCACCGACATGTAAGGCCGACTGTTTGTTTCACGAAACCTGCCCAAATTTTACAGCTATATAAACAATGCAAAAACAACAATTTTTTTTAACATATTACAATTCATCAAAATTTAAGAACAAACCTTCTTTTTATTTCGTGAAAGTTGGTCAAATATTGATTTTATTACGAAAAATTGGTTTATCTATGGGAATTTAACATGGGGGAAAAAGGAAGTGGAGGAGCTGGGGGAGGAGTCACAAAACAATTTTTTTTTTGGAAATTGACTCTGAAACCTGGTTAGATTGCTTGGATTCGATCTAACGAAGCAAACAAAAGTTAGATTTTAACGGGCGTGTCCGACGGACCGATGACTTTCGTGGAGACTGTTAGCAGTGTCTCACGTTGACTTGTTGACTTTCACCGATATTACCAATCTACAAGGTTTAACGGGAATACAGAATACATACAGCGAACCCGGCTATTTGTTACCGAGACACAAATGAAAGCAGTGAACAATCAAGATATTGTTCAGATACCAAGAAAGCCAAAATGTTGAATGATTTCTTGATCGAAATGTCCACCAAATACATTGGTTGAACAGCTAAAACATCACTTTACCCCATTCCGACGGGCCAAGTGGTCTCTACCCTACCAACACATATTCCAGAGCCATCCAACACACTCTCGACTTACTGACGCTGTGTATTTAGGGAGCAACTATTATTTCCTGTGCAGTTATTTTTAGATCCAGCCGCCGACTTTTTGGCACATTCCCTCCCAGGCAGAAAACAGTAGGATATTAATGTTAGTATAGTATAATAGTATCATCGGACGGTGCGATGGTGTTGGTGTCTTGTCAATATTTGTTGTTGTTTTTCATACACGGTGAAACGTGTGAATAGTAATTTGAATGTGTTGACAGTTGGGGGCAGAATATCATCATTTAGGGCGACTTCATAAATATTTAGTTAATATGTACATATGTATTCATTATTTGCAAATATAATGGATTGATACAAAAACCAATTTTAAAATTATATATAGATGCATTAGATCGGAAAATGTTCAGGTGTGCGAAGCCATGTACACCTCCATGTGCTTTCACACTGATTTCTACAGTACAAAAATGGTGGATCCTTTCAAGCTTGCATCAACTGTCCGACAAGAGTCAAAATACAAAGTTGAACTTTATTTGTATACTTGTTTTTGATAATAATTAAAATATATATAAAGTGTGCGAAGCCAGGTTCCACCACTGTAACGGGTTGAAATTCAATCTGGACGAGTGGAAAATTAAAGATTTGTCGAGGCCTCATACATTATGAACCCGTGTTCCCCTAAACCCATGGAAAGGCCTCAATAATGCCGCCGCTCGTGTTTAGTAAATAGCATAACTTCAATCATCAAAGACGCCGGTCTTGTTTACAGCTCCGAGGCGCGTGCATTTCAATGACAGATGACATAATAATTACGCCCAGTCTGCGAAATTAGCCGGGTACAGTAGAAATGTGTTTCTAAATTCTTTAAAATTACGAATTGTTTACACCGGAATTGAAAATCGTCTAGAAGCGGACAGGTGTAAATTCGCGTTTTCGCTTACTGACATCTCGGCCCTATGACGAGTCGGCCGATCGTTACCTCGGGTGCGGGTCAACACGTACCCGATACCCCGGTATGACTAGAAACCGGAGAGGACCGGAAAGGAGATTTCTGTTTCCTTGCCCCGGGTCGTTTCGTCCTCTAATTTTTTTGTATATGGGCAAGAATTCGCTATTCTGGAGAATGCATATTTTTCTTGTCAATTCCATTTAAACACTACATACAAAGAGAAATGTTGAGATGGAACACTTTTACGACTTCAGTTATATGAATACACATATGGACTATCTAGCAGTACCAAAAACTAGGTTATTGAAGTTGATTGAACAAGCTGTACAGTTCTTCAATATGTATGTATCTCACACTTTTTAGGTGAAAAAGGGGGACATTTTTAACATGTCCTAGTATGTGCAAGTATTTCATATTGATCTTGCCCTTTTCATTGCGTCGAAAGAGATCGTACGTTTCTGTGAGCAGTCTAACTATATTTCAGTACAAAAATTATTTGTCCATCGGAAGCATAACCATTGAAAAAGTATAACCAGTCCAGTAGCTTACATTATGGAACCTGATTAGTTTCTTTACTGACATATTGAACCATCTGGCGGTGAGTCTTAAGATGCAAGCAAGATTTTTGTTTTATCTTAAAAGAAACAAAAATGGTAAAAGTGTATTTAATATTTATAATATTTCTTGTCAACAAACTGTTACATATGCAGAAGTTGCTTCATGTAAACATAGAAAACAACAATCAACAGCCAGGTTTATTTTACTACATTTGTTAGAAATCAGCATATTCATATTTGGCCAGTTAGAAAAAAAATGATAGGAAGTATAGTTTTTCATGTTTTTCATGTCAAAATGTTACATACTGCTGTAAATCAGATCAAAGTGTTTTAACGGACTGGTCATGGCAATATATAAGCAAAATCAATGCATTTAACATAAAGCTGCTCCTAATAGATTTGTTACAAACCAAACATCTTTTATAATCTTATTTACAAAATATGTAAAGGAATTTCAATAATGTGTATGTAACATTGACAAAATTGACAAAATTGTTACATACATGTACATCAATTGCCTCAAATGTTGAAATAGTCCATTCATGATAATAATTAATTTATAAAAAGTTTATAAAATAAATCCTGTCCCTGTAGGTTTATTATAAGTTGTAAATAGCTCATGTAGTGCTATTTGCTGTATAAATAAAGGAAGGTATATGATATGTATGTAATATTGATGAAAACATGTTACAGTACCTTAAAGATGTTGCAATGGAGTATTCAGGGTATTTTAAATTATCAGATTGTGGATTTAAACAAAATTTGGTGATAATGGGATGGTTGCAAACTCTAATCTGCTCATGTAAACTTATTACTAACATAAATAAATAAACCTGAAAAATGTGCATGTAACATTTACAAGAATAACTTATTGCAATCTATTTATTTATTACACATTAATCGAAACATTTTCTGTGTAAACTGTTAACACTCATCTTATCTTTATACAGTTTATTGTCTTACAAGAAGAAATTCCAGTTGCCACATAGTAATAAGCATCCAGTCTCTAAAAAAAAAGTATTGCTTGGCATATTTGTCAATGTTACATACGCGACTTCGATCAAATGTCACAATATACTTCTCAAGGTAAGGCATGATTTAAAATAATGCCTCTACAACAAATAAGGTCCAAATAGGTTTGTTACAAGCCATAAACATATAGTATAATCTCATTTCTAACAGTTTAAAATGAGCATGGAATATGTGTATGTAACATTTGACAAGAAAAATATATTGTAGCCATTTTTTCATCAACCAATTGACGAGAAAAATCAATGCATTTTCTGGTAAAGGTGATTGTTAGTGCACAGTAAAACACGTCTTTACACAACAAAGAAACTAAGATCCCATTTGAAAGCAACATAGGATCACCAAATACATATTACCTCTTTGTCAATGTTACATACACGAGATTCAGCACATTTCTATCTCTCCGTAGTCAAAGGCATGTATATTCTGCAAATAACTGCAATTAACCAAACCCTAGTGGCTTGGACTATGTCACGTTGTAGTTTTTCTAACAAAGCATAAAATCCAAAAAAAATCTCTTAAATGTCCCCCCTATTAGGCCAAATACTGAATTCTGGCCCATATGTGTTTATACTACAAGCCTATGACGAATTGGCAATGTCCGCTGACGTAATTACTGATGTTTTAATTAGAGATTGGCGAGCATTGTAAACCATGGTCAGACTACGTGAATCCACTGCCTGGTCTGGCCGCTAAAGCAGTAAGCCGGGATTTGTCGGAGATCGAGACCCAATTCACATAAACACGTTTGTTATGTCACTTTAGACTGGTTCCCAGTAGTATTGTTTCGCTAGGCTGCGCATCCGACAGGGTACCAGTCTAGTGTGGACTACGTGACTGACGTCAGCAACCGCGTGTATTGATCTTTGATATGGCCTTGTGCCCCGCAGTGTGAAATTTACACGTAGTAATACATGTACTTGACAAGCGCGGTGTGTTTGAAGTCTTAGTCTTGTCACTGTAGACAAATCAGCATCGTGTAAACACAGTTTGCCAACTAATGATGGAGTTTTATGACTTACGCGGAATTGCATTTTGCCTATCGGAATACACGACACGGAATACCAGGGCTGTACAAATTGGCACGCCCGACGCCCGGGACAAGTCGGTTTTAATCTCGGGCAAGTGCCTCTATGCTGGAATTTAGTCCCGGGCAAGTCACTATTTTCTGTTAGAACGTCCCGCCACAAGCCCGTTTTTTGGAATCGGACTGTCATAAACTTAATCCCAAAACTGACCACTTTATCGATCGATAACGCTGCGGGCGTCCTGGCGATTCGCAGCTACTGTGTTACACAGTACCTGTGTATCGCAATAAAGTGATATAGCAATCTACAGCGACCCTGATTATATTAATTTAATCGAATTTGAAAGTAATTAGCGAATTAGTGAAAATATTCTGCGGCAATCGATGGTTATTGATTTATTTTATGTATGTTAACGTGTTCGTCTCACTGCGTCGACAGGCCAAGAGACCTGACTTTAGAGAAATAAATGTATGTTCCTTCACAGGGTGGAAATGGAATTGAAGGTTCTTAATTTAAATTATCGTTTCTACGCGGCATATAAACGAAAAAAAAAAACAAAAAAAGTGAAATTGAATGGGATGGACATACTATGAAGATATGTTTGATTCCCAAGGCGATGTTTGAACCCACAACCTCCAGATTGGAAGTCGGTGTTCTAAGCCCTAGGTCACAACCCATACCTTATAAACGAAGGAAAGAAATGCTCCTAACGAGCGACCATACGTACTTAGAATAACAGCTGACGTAACGCGCGGTAAACTGAAATGGCCTACGTGACAATTGACATTTACGTTCCAACAAGATTTTCACGGTGTGTAATCGATCGTATTTCCTCGCCATCATATGAAACCCGACTCGAGAAACACAAATTAAGTTGTGGATTTCTGAATTTGTCAATTGTTTGTACGGTCTAAGAAATCAAACAAATGTGACAATTCTTTTTACAAAATATTAGAATCGTCTAAGGAGACAATTCTCATGTGTTGCCAAAACATGTTTTATTAAGACATCGGACAAATGTGAAAAGAAAACCCGAATACATTGATATTTCTTTACAAAAACATATTTTGACAACATTTGAGAATCGTCTTAGGAAACGATTCTCATGTGCTGCCAAATCTTGGTTTTATCAAAAAATCAAACAAATGTGAAATTCCACAAGCTAATGCGTAATTATCAATTCATCGGCTATGCGATGACGTGAGCGACTACATAGCGTGGTTTTGGTATGTTTGTTTCCACAGAATTCTAAAGGTCAGTCACACTTTGCACGTGAAACTGGATTAGCGACTGATGATTGTAAACACCATCAGGTGTGCAGCTAGACCGAAAATGATATGTCGCAAATGTGCTAATTGGGGATGGGTGGGTACGGCCATATTTCTTTTTTGTTACAATCTCGCGTTTTTGCGATCTCGATCTCGCCTTCCGCTTTTGGAAATACGATTTGCCCATGCATGTGTAGACAGCATGCGTGTTGGATTTGCGTTCTACGTAAGTACATGCATATAAAGCATGCTAGTTCGAATTGCATTCTACGTACGTACGTACATGTAATGTATGCGCAAAACTCAATTTCAACACGCATGCATTCTACACACACATATTACAGGCCCGTAGCCAGACCTGTTTGAAGGGGGGGGGGGGGGGTCGTTTCGAAGGTCCAAGGGGCCTGAGGTATCTAGGGGGTCCGGCGGCATGGGTGGGTACGGCCATATTTCTTTTTTGTTACAATCTCGCGTTTTTGCGATCTCGATCTCGCCTTCCGCTTTTGGAAATACGATTTGCCCATGCATGTGTAGACAGCATGCGTGTTGGATTTGCGTTCTACGTACGTACATGCATATAAAGCATGCTAGTTCGAATTGCATTCTACGTACGTACGTACATGTAATCTATGCGCAAAACTCAATTTCAACACGCATGCATTCTACACACACATATTACAGGCCCGTAGCCAGACCTGTTTGAAGGGGGGGGGGGGGGGAGGGGGGGGGGGGCGGGTCGTTTTGAAGGCCCAAGGGCCTGAGGTATCTAGGGGGTCCGGCGGCATGCCCCCCCCCACCCCCGCCCCCGGGAAAATTTGAAATATAGGTGGGTGGGTGGTCTGAAATGCAATTTCCTGCATTCTCTGCAACAGCCGAGCTTCTAACTGTCACCTTCCATACCCGATTTTTTTTCTTCTGAAAATATTGGTCCTCGAGGCTGGGGGGGGGGGGGGGGGGGGGGGGTGGGGGGGGGGGGGGGGGTCCGACCGCTCCGACCCCCCAGGCTACAGGCCTGCATAATGACTTGAACAAACGTATTTCCAAAAGCGGAAGGTGACATTGTGAAAAGGCCGAGGCGAAAACGCGACATTGCGGTCTCGAAAACGCGAGATAGCCAGGCGAAAAAAAAAAACGCGAGAATGAATACAATAGAATCTCACGTTTTCGCCTCGCGATTTGGTCTCGCGTTTTCACGATCTTGTGTATAGGTCGACGATGCGATGCAGTAGCCTAACCAATAACACGTATCGAAATATTTTTTTCTTGCTCAATAAACGTGTATTGGCAGCACATTAGAATCGTCTCCTAAGACGAGTATCATTTTTTGTCAAATTATGTTTTTGTTGTCAGGAAATATAGATGTTTGTCCACATGTGTTCTATTTCTTAATAAAAACGTAAAAATGTTTTTGCAGCACATGATAATCGTCTCCTAAGACAATGTTTACGTGTCCTATTAGGGACATGTGGCAACCTCGCGTTTTCGAGCTTTGGAGACGAAAACGCGAAATTCTATCATATTCAATCTCGCGTTTTGCAAACACGCCGTACATGCACAAGCGAAAGGCGAGATCGCGAAAACGCGAGACGTTTCTCATTATTTTAGGAAACGATTTTTATGTTTTATTATTGTCGATAAATGTGTTTTGAGTATGCACTTGTTGCAACGTTATGTCCGCGGTGGCACAGTGACAAAAGACCACAAGAATAAATATGTAGTATACAATGTTTATTATTATAGATATTTAATATAATATGTATATGTGCCAAGTGCTCAATTGTATTATTATATTTAACAACTATGATAATAGTTTTTGTTTTGGGACAGTTTCGTATAAGAAATCTTATGAGGACAAGTCACTTTTTCAAAATTACTTGCCCTGAAAATTATATTGTCCGGGCAAGTCACTTTTGTCAAGTCACTTGTCCGGGACAAGTGGCTAAAAAATCAATTTGTACAGCCCTGAATACATATCGGGAATTACCGTTAATGGCGTTATGCAATATTTTTCATGGAAAATGTTTAACTCATTATCCCCTACTGCTCACAGCACTGATAAGCCCCAACGCCTGCAGGCTAGTTACTCCCTGCAGCAGATATTAGCACTGCAGTACCTGTCTCCCTGTGGCCAATTTGGAAATTTCTCAGAAATCAATACACTATTAGCAGGTGCTTCTCTTTAAAAGCCTATAACTTCATAAATAAATAAAGCATGAAGCTGAAATTTGGCACTTTTATAGAAAATTGAATTCTGTTCGCAAGTTATTACAAAAATCAATAACCAGTGCCCCAGATAAGTTGTGATTATTGCATTTGTTTTCTCATTTCTCAACAGAACATGCATGTTTTGGTTTTAAAAATCACTCCATAGAGACGATTCTAAAGAAATCTAAATTTGGATGATATTTTGTGGATAAACATGATAAAATAAGAAAAACAGACAAATGTTTGTAACTTGAAATAATGTTAAGAATCATGCAGAAGTTACATGTTTTCTAAAATGACTCACCTGAATTAAGTCAATTGTAGCCCAGAATAATTCAATATTTTATAATCCACTTTTTACATGATTTAATATTAACCCATTTCAGACAGGATACACAATGACATTGAAATGTCAGATGTTGTTTTTTCTAACATTTGAATCATCTAATTAGAAGGCTCAAACCGTGGTCCCAGCATATGAAATAAGAAAATTATTTTGCTGACAAAAATGTGTATTCTGGGTATGAAAAGAAAGTTAATTACACTATTTGAAATTTTGTAAATCCATTCTATGTAATCCAATAGAAGTTACATTTATCCACATTTATCATCCAAAGACACACATCAGTTATATACACGTACATTGTATGTACATTTACTTGTTCAATGCCAAATCGCGATGGAATGGTTGAAAACAGTCCGGGCAGAGATGGATATTACATTCCATACAAATGTATGAAATTTCTCTGCGCCTCCCATTTTTTCTGCACTGACGACACCTTCCTCTCTTCTCTGCTTTTTTTACATCGTGGCCGGCACTGATGGTGGCAAGGGCGCTGCCCTTTCATTGCCCGCATAGTCACCAATTAGCAGTTTCGCCAAATTTGTGCGGAAATCTACCACCGTTCTTGCCTTGTCACGGTTGTTTTTGGTCCTACGCCTGTGATTTTTGGATTCTCTCATGAGAACGAATCCATTTGTGACAGCTATGTCAAACAGAAACCAAAAAAGGTAGCACCACCATTTCTTGGAGGTTCTGTACGTGCTATACTCCGTCCGCAACTGGTCTGCGATGTCGACGCCATTCATATTGTCGTTGTAATGGGCAATCACGGACGGAGCAGACACCTCTTTTACTTCCCCCCTTCTTGATTTTCTCTGCACAGTGGTCGCAATTGTTGCTGGATTTTCAGACGTTGACAGAGTTAACGTTGGCTTCTTGTCCATCCAGACACATGCCGTCATTTCACCTTTCTGCGCCGTTTTGTAATCGCCCTGATTCTTCACATCTTTTTTCCCTAGTTGCGTAGGGAATCCTTTTCTATTTGCGCGGACCGTCCCTCTGGCATAAGTACGATGACTTAGTAGTTGCTGGCACAGGACTGGCGACGTGAAGAAATTGTCCGTATTTACGATGTGATGTTTGCCGAACAGTTTTCTCGTCAAATCGATCACAACGCGTGTTGCCAGACCAACTTCTCTGGTGTTTTGTTCACGCCCCGTATACACTTGGAACTCGTGTGTATACCATTCTCAGGATCTGAACGCATCCACACTTTTATGCCATACTTCGTAGGCTTTGCGGGCATATATTGTCGAAATGCCAGCCGCCCGAAACTTCACCATCGCTCGTCCACACTGACATTCTGGTGGTGGATTGTTGTTGGCCAAGCACTGCGATAGAACCTGAAGAAAAAAATTAAATAATTAGATGTTCTAGTATCATAATGTCATAATTGGCAAATTGATTTTTTGACAAAAATGATTTGAAAGTAAATGTTGTATGTTTTTGACAACACTGTTGAAAGTAAATGGAATATATCAAATCAAATGTGGAATTCCATTCCCCATTTGATGAACAAATGTCACTGCTTCCGGATTATTTTTATTTTCAATTTCAAAATATTTATGATCTAGACGTAATACGTACATTGTACATCATATTATCGTCTGCGTTCTTTAGCATGTTTAGTTTGTATACATTTTACAAAATACAAGAATACCGAGTCAAAAACTGTTAGTCAAATATCATGAATAATTCATACACTTGTCAAATCCAGTAAAATTACGTTTTTATATTGATTTGTGACAAGGGTAGAGCTAGATCAGATGGGATTTTCAGACATACGGGTTATAAATTTGTTATCATTTAGTTACCTCGGATGGCTGGCCTTTTTCTGGATTTTGGCGCCGGTCGTTCACATGGAGATACTGTGAAATTTTGTCGAAGCGATCTCGCTTCATCACACGTCTGATGTTCAGATTGCCAAACAATGTGTCTTTGGACCAGTACATGGCAGTCACAGGCAGGTGTAATATACTCATGTAAACACGAATGCCGAACCAAGCCAATAGTTCCCTTTCTGTTACTTCAACCCAGTTTGACTGCAATTTTCTGTCTGGCATACATATTTGTTTGGCGAACAACTTCTTCCACCAGGTGGTTTGGGAAGAACAAATGGAAGAAATCCAACTCATTTTCATCCGGTCCCATTATCACAGTAGCACCCGGTTCTGGACCACTAAACGCCCGTTTCAGTATGGGTGTTCTATCATTTATTGACCAAAATTGGGGTCTTTGCATCTCGTCATCGCTAAATTCGTCGTTTTCCCGGTCACTTTCCCAATCGGACAAGTCATTTGTTCTGACGCTGCTAACGTTAGAAACATTAGAAACATCGCTGTTTACCGAAATGTCACTGCCTACTGAGTCACTATTCCAGCCAGAAAACTCCGAATCTGAGCCGTCGCCATTAAAATTTGTAGCCGCAGCAGGTCGATTTTCGCGATTTTCCGTCATTTTCAATGCAAATTTAGAGCCCTTTGTCTTCCAACAATGTTTACAAATTTATTCGGATAACTTCGGCTATTTATCGATTCGACTTGTAACAGGCGATTTCATTGGTCTAAAGTACAAAACACGGTTATTTTGTACGATTCTAAACCAATGGTAAGTGGCGTATTTATGTGGCACGCGGTACGAGAACAGGAAAATAAACCTGCGCATTTCTGTGGCATCCGGTGTATCGGTACAGGTAAATGCGACGCGCTAATGCGGCTTGCGGGATAGGAGAGTCGTTATCGCTGCCACATTAATGTGGCGTTAGGGGGTGATGAGTTAATGTCGCCAAAATGACACTGACCATATCGGGCAAGGTAAATGTTTTGAAAAGAGCGTTGTGTCAATGTATGCGAATGTAATCAATGACTAATTGGATACAACCAGTTTCAATTCAAATGATAGCGGCCAGATTGGAATGAAAGGAAAATAGCGATTGTGGTGCTATTTTTTTTTGCCGACAAAAACTTGACATGGCCGCAGTTCACATACAAAAATTTGTTTGTGAAGACTACGCCTACAGTTATCGCTAGACAAGGAAACTGGTCGTAGCAGTGACAGATTGACAGGTCATATGTTTAAGCTCCGCCTGTTACGTCCAGCGGGAGATGTTTTGATAAACACACCGAATTTCTGTAAAACTTCCAGATGTGTTGGACGTCCGAGATTACTCACTACATGTATTAGTCATCTAATTGTGGTGTGTTTATTACAAATATTTACTTCTGTCATATTAAAAATTATGTTTTGAATGATTTTGAATAATTTTACTCAATTATTTTAACACAAGATGGCGACCGAGAATATGGCGTAAATATCGCGATACGCGAAAACCGTACCGCGATACGTATTGTCAGGATGACATATCGCAATATACCGGTATACCGGTATATCGTTGCACCACTAGTAAAAGCTTTAACACAAATTTTAAAGTCATTTGACCTTGATCTTAGGCATGTGGGCCGCATGGGTGGGCTATAGCAGGGTTCAATTTTGGGGGCGACTTGGGCGAAGTCGTCGCTTTTTTATCGCCCAAGTCGCCCAATGTTTCCGGCAAGAAGTTCACTTCGCCTTAAAAAAATCTCGCAAAATATCGGAAATTCTAAAAAAAGCTGGAACCAAATTTGTTCAGGTAATCCCCATTTCCCACCCAGTAACCTAAATCTCGCTAATTGCAGGCCTGCTAACTGTTTACAATACCATTTGTTTTACGACACCCGATTGTTTGACCAAATTTTCATCCCATCATTACGCAATTCACTAAAATTATGCCTACCCGCTGTGACAATAAAAGTCATGGGTCGGTAGTTTCAATAATCCCCTAGCCAAACATTGCTTCTGGCTACTATAATTGTCAGTTAAAAACACATGTTATTTTCGTGGCGACGTTATTTATACAGTACAGCCAATCGCTGGTAAGTAAAGGCAGCCCTTAGTGGCATGATTGACAGGTTACTGTCGTGAAAGACGTCGGCAATAGATCTATCAGCGATTGATTATGAACTCCCTCCAAATACTCTCAACCAGACAAACAAACACATGCAAACACACGTTTTAACGGGTGCCAGATGCGAGTCATTTCTGGGTCGGGCTAGCAGTAAAACCCTATAGTAACAAGAGTGCCGCAAGTCACAAAATACGCCCGTCGAAAATGGGCCAGACAGCGAAGATGCAGAAATGTGAAGCTGTCACCAAGGCAAGAAACATTAATGAGAATTTGAAAGTCTATAGCATTATTTCTTCATCTCGTTGTGCTAAACATGTATACTAATTTAGGCAGAGATAGAAAAGTAGAGTGTAAAGTAGAAATGATAGGGAATTGGATACAATAATGTAGAAAAAATTGCTAAGTTAAAAAGGTGATATTTTTGTTAAAATATATGTTTTCGGCATAAAAACACCAAGGTGCACATCTTCAATATGTGTAGAAGACGTGTGTATAGTTTCAGAATGATCGACTGAACGGTTTCGGAGGAGATGTGCACACAAACTCTGTACTCTATATAGAATTGTATAGACAAATGTAGAAAAAATGGCTATGTTAAAAGGGTGATATTTTTGTTAAAAAATATTTTTTCGGCATAAAAACACCAAGGTGCACATCTTCAATATGTGTAGAAGACGTGTGTATAGTTTCAGAACGATCGATTGAAACGGTTTCGGAGGAGTTGTGTACAGAAACTCTGTACCGTATATAGAATTGTACAGAAAAATGTAGAAAAAATGGCTAAGTTAAAAAGGTGATATTTGTTAAAAAAATATTTTTTCGGCATAAAAACACCAAGGTGCACATCTTCAATATGTGTAGAAGACGTGTGCATAGTTTCAGATCGATCGACTGAAACGTTTCGGAGGAGTTGTGTACACAATCTCTGTACCGTATATAGAACTGTATAGAAAAATGTGAAAAAATGGCTAAGTTAAAAAGGTGATATTTTTGTTAAAAAATATTTTTTTGACATAAAAAAACCAAGTTGCACATCTTCAATATGTGTAGAAGACGTGTGTATAGTTTCAGATCGATCGACTGAACGGTTTCGGAGGAGTTGTGTACACGAACTATGCACTTTTTCTTCAGCCGCCCGCCGCCCGCTCGCCATGCGGTAAAACATAATACGTACCGTTTTTAAAAACGGTCGTATAAAAATTATAAGCTGGGTCGCCCAGTGGCGAACAAATTTCGTAGTTGTCTACACACATTTTTGTCAGCTTATGACGCTTTATGGGATACCATTTCCGAAATAAAAATAGCATCCAATCGTTAGCTACGATTGTGGGTATACCCACTAGAAGCGCCACCTGACGAACCTAGTCGTGGCCTACACAGCGGATGCAGAAGGCCCATGATTGCAACTTTCTTCTTCGCCGAAAAGTGTGAAAGAATTAAATACGAAATCGATATATTCTAGTGAAATCCTTTGATGCCAAAAACAAATATTGTTTATTACATTACTAACAGTTAGTTTAAACATATTTTTATTTTTATTCTGGTAAGTGTACGTTGTTTGTCAATATGTAAATATTCATGTAATAAACTATTTATGAAATGAAATAGATGAAATAATGAAACAAGAGAATAGTGTATACAGTTGTATACACAATGCAGAAAACATCTTGACCAGTTCTGATAGAAAAAAATACTAACAGTTAGTGTATGAACATATAATAATAAAAACCAACAGGAGATAAAGAACAATCTTTATTGTTTATTATTGTCATTAGAACACATCAAAACAATGTGTGGGTCAAGGTCTTTGCCCAGGAACTGCCCAAACGGATGACATTAATGATTATTTCTGGACAAGAGGAAATTAGGGAGAAGAGACCAAAATCATATTTTCCCTGATTTTTTCTCTTACTTATAGTTATCGCGTAACTGTATACATTAACTCTATGTTTTCAAAATCATGCATATCTATTAGAGGGGTAGAGGCATCAACATGCTGACCCACCTCGTCGAGACGATTTAAGCGAGCGTTAACAACGCATACTTTCATTGAGAAATAAAAAGACACATTGGGGGGTGAGGATGGTGGTGGGGGGGGGGGGGGGGGGGGGGAAGGGAAGCAGGGATGGCTGGGAAGCAAATGTAGTAGATTGTAGAATTCGAAAATAGATTGTAGAATTTGAAAAAATAAAAATCTTTATTTCATCTCAAAAGTATATGTTGTTACCACCCATTTGAACCTCTTTAACCGATGACATAAATATCGTTTATGAACTTGGATGTGCATACATTCTGTATACATGTATTTACTTAATACCAAACTTAAATTAAACTGTTTATTTCAACCAAATATGGCTAACTATATTGTCAGAAAACATGAAAAAGTCTGTAAATATCACGGACAATTTCGGCGATTTCGTACCTACGTAGTTTCGTCCTTTTTGCAACTTTTTCCAATCGATGTTAACGTAACCCGATTTTTATGATAATTCACTTTGGTATCGACTAAATATACAGAATTTATGCACATCCATGTTCATAAACGATATTTATGTACACAGTTAAAGAGGTTCAAATGGGTGATTACAACATATACTTTTGAGATGAAATAAAGAAAAATAAATAACAAGAAACGAGGCAAAGCCACGAAGGCCAGGTTTTTTCCAAGCATGGACACTTGGATAACATAATTACGGTATACCCACTTTTTGTAGACTAGATGGCCGTGGCCTGCATGTCGCGCCTTGGGGCGAGGCATGGACACTAAAAAAATAGATATAGTAGATGGAAAAACTTTAAGGAAAAAACTTTAACCGGACACACGGACGTACGGACGTACGGACGTATGCCAAAATGCCGACGATATCGCGCTTTCCGCAAGCGGGTGCGACAATAATGATAAACACCCATGTGAAGTATCAAGGTAATGGGTGAAGCAGTTGCAGAGATATAGTACATGAAAAAACTTTAACAAATAAATTCAAAGTAATTTGACCTTGACATTGCGCACAGGGGCAGCACGGTTGGGGGTTAGAGTGAAAATATGGACGATGATAAACACCCATGTGAAGTTTCAAGGTAATGGGCGAAGCAGTTGCAGAGATATAATATAACAAAAAAGTTTTAACCAAAAAATTTAACCAGACGTACGTTAAAAATTTAACGTTGAAAATGGCTAAGTCAATTACGTAGAAATAATAGATGAAGGTAAAACAAGAAACGAGGCAAAGCCACGAAGGCCAGGTTTTTTCCAAGCATAGACACTTGGATAACATAATTATACCCACTGTTTGTAGACTAGATGGCCGTGGCCTGCATGTCGCGCCTTGGGGCGAGGCATGGACACTAAAATAATAGATATAGTAGATGGAAAAACTTTAACAAAAAAACTTTAACCGGACACACGGACGGACGGACGGACGGACATATGCCAAAATGCTTGGTAATTTGACCTTGACATTGCGCACAGGGGCCGCACGGTTGGGGGTTAGAGTGAAAATATGGACGATGATAAACACCCATGTGAAGTTTCAAGGTAATGGGCGAAGCAGTTGCAGAGATGTAGTATAACAAAAAAAGTTTTAACCAAAAAATTTAACCAGACGTACGTTAAAAAGTTAACGCTGAAAATGGCTAAGTCAATTACGTAGAAATAATAGGTGAAGGTAAAAAATGGTCACATGTTGGATAGTTGTATGTGGTAGGCACCCCTTGGTTATGAAGCTGTGAAAGTTTGGTGGTCCTAGGTGGTTACAGTACCAAAGAAATGGACTTAAACACGAAAAACAACTTGTAAACGCGAAAAGTTAACATTGAAAATGGCTAAGTCGACTGCGCGGAAAAAATGGGTCAAGTTAAAAACAAGAACGAGGCAAAGCCACGAAGGCCAGGTTTTTTCCAAGCATAGACACTTGGATAACATAATTATACCCACTTTTTGTAGACTAGATGGCCGTGGGCCTGCATGTCGCGCCTTGGGGGCGAGGCATGGACACTAAAAAAATAGATGTAGTAGATGGAAAACTTTAACCAAAAAACTTTAACCGGACACATGGACGAACGGTACGGACGTATGCCAAAACATGCCGACGATATCACCATGCGTGGGTAACGTTTCCAGCAGCAGGTGCGACATGATGATAACACCCATGTGAATAAACTGTATCAAGGTATTGGGTGAAGCAGTTGCAGAGATATAGTACACGAAAAAAAAATTAACAAAAAAATTCAAAGTAATTTGACCTTGACATTGGGCACAGGATCGCGCTTTCCGCGCAAGCAGGTGCGACAATGATGATAAACACCCATGTGAAGTATCAAGGTATTGGGTGAAGCAGTTGCAGAGATATAGTACACGAAAAAACTTTAACAAAAAATTCAAAGTAATTTGACCTTGACATTGGGCACAGGATCGCGCTTTCCGCAAGCAGGTGCGACAATGATGATAAACACCCATGTGAAGTATCAAGGTATTGGGTGAAGCAGTTGCAGAGATATAGTACACGAAAAAACTTTAACAAAAAAAATTCAAAGTAATTTGACCTTGACATTGGGCACAGGATCGCGCTTTCCGCAAGCAGGTGCGACAATGATGATAAAACACCATGTGAAGTATCAAGATATTGGGTGAAGCAGTTGCAGAGATATAGTACACGAAAAAACTTTAACAAAAAAATTCAAAGTAATTTGACCTTGACATTGGGCACAGGATCGCGCTTTCCGCAAGCAGGTGCACAATGATGATAAACACCCATGTGAAGTATCAATGTATTGGGTGAAGCAGTTGCAGAGATATAGTACACGTAAAAACTTTAACAAAAAATTCAAAGTAATTTGACCTTGACATTGGGCACAGGAGCCACAGGTTGGGGGCAACAGAATGAAAATATGGATGATGTATAAACACCCATGTGAGTGTCTTTAAGTAATGGGCGAAGCAGTTAGCAGAGATATAGTATAATAACGAAAAAGTTGCATACAAAAACTTTAACTAGACGTACGTTAAAAAGTTAACGTTGAAAATGGCTAAGTCAATTACGTACGTGGATTTGGCACAGGGCAGTAGAGGACCATTATGGCAATGCATATATGAAATATGAAGCTGATCCGTGAAAGAAACGAAATTGATATTTACCTGAGCGTTAAAGTTTTTGAAGCACTAAGTGTGATGTTACCCTGGGCTTGGCAGAACAACGTGGATTTGGCACAGCGGTAGCCATTAGAGCAATGAAATATGAAATATGAAGCTGATCCGTGAAAGAAAACAGAAATTATGATACCTTCCCGACGTAAAGTTTTTGAAGACAAGTATGTAACCTTGCCCTGCGCTTGGCGGGGGCAGGACGAACGTGGATTTGGCACAGGGCGGTAGTGAACCATCAGAGCAATGTGTATATGAAATATGAAGCAGATCGGTCGAAGGATGAAGAAATTATGAGACATTTACCCGAGTGTTAAAGTTTTGTGACGGACGGACGGAGGACGGACAGACGGACGGGAGGACGGGACGCACGTTCCTACGAATGAATACTTGTTGGGTTTTTACTGTATGCTCTGGATACAAAATCAGAGCACGAAACAACAAAGGGAGATAAGTAAACAAGAATTCCACGGAATCAGATGCCTCGCCTTGTCCCGCCTTGACATTGAGCCTGGGCCCGAAAGCAATTTTCACTGGCCCGAATATATTATACAATTATTGACTAGTGAGCCATAGAATATCAGATTATATTCTATGGCTCACTAGTCAATAATTGTTTTATTATATGATAATAGTCTGTATATAGCACTTACGACCTTATGCTACTAGACAAAAATTGAAAAAGAATTTGAAAAAAAAAATGTTTTTTTTTTTTTAAAAATTAAAAATAAAAATGCTTGCTACTGGAGCCCAGAATTTTTTTAATAGTCCTATATTTATCTACATATATCTGCACAGGTCCACATAATGCCACAATTTTTTCAACACAGTTTACGGAAATGTAATATACAAAAAATAAATAAATAATAATGCTCGCTACTGGAGCCCAGAATTTTTGTTAATAGTTACGGAAATGTAATAATGTACCTGTAATGTACCTGTATAAATTACCTGTAATAAGTTAGTGGTCAGTTAAAAAATTGAAAAAGAATGTAAAAAAAAAAATGTAAAAAAAAAATTTAAATTTAAAAAAAATAAAAGAATAATGCTCCCTACTGGAGCCCAGAATGTTTTTTAATAGTCCCATATTTATCTACATATCATATTTATACAGGTCCACATATTGCCACAATATTTTCAACACAGTTTACGGAAATGTAATATAATCATTTACCTGTATAAATTACCTGTAAGTGGTCAGTGGTCAGTGGTCAGTTGCACATGCTAGCACATGCACAGGTGAATAGTCTGTATATAGCACTTACGACCTTATGCTACTAGACAAAAATTGAAAAATAATTTGGAGAAAAAAAAATGTTGAAAAAAAAAATGAAAAAAAAAAATGGAAAAAAAATGGAAAAAAAAGAATGAAAAAAATGGAAAAAAAAAATGGAAAAAAAAGTTAAAAATAATGCTTGCTACTAGAGCCCAGATTTTGTTTAATAGTCCTATATTTATCTACATATATCTGCACAGGTCCACATAATGCCACAATATTTTCAACACAGTACCCAATGTAGTAATTTACCTGTATAAATTACCTGTGGTCAGTAGTGGTCAAGCACTGGACATTTGCACATGCAAGCCCATGCTAGCACATGGTTCTCCCAGTCTATATTGTTCTCTCTACAGGTAAGGTGTACAGAGCACACGAGAAAAGGTGTACAGAGCAGACGAGAAGACGGGTCTTCATGCATTATTGTCCAATTTGTAGAGTGCGCAAAACAAAAAAGGGAGATAACTCAAAAATTAGCTACGCAAGAGTTGTCATTCTTGTGCGCAGGGACACCAAACCTTCCGGTCGTGTCTTTTTGTGTCTTATTGAACACCAAACACTGTCGTGTTCTTATTTGCATGTGTGAAGTTTCATGAAAATATTCCAAAGGGTGGTGGAGTTATGTCCGGACGGAAATCAGTGTGCAAAAAAAAGGGAATCTCAAAAATTGCTATGCAAGAGTTGTCATCTTGTGCATGACACTTCGGTCGTGTTATTGAAATGTGTTCAAGGGATAAAATTATTTTAAAGTGGTCGAGTTATGGTCAATCATGGCGAAACAAAAAAGGGAGATAACTAAAAAATAAGCTATGAAGATTGTCATTTCGTGTGCACGAAAACAAACATTCGTCAAAAAATGTCTTACGGACACCTTCGGGTCATGGTCATGCATGTGTGAAGTTTCATGAAAATATTCCAAAGGGTGTTCGAGTTATGCTCCGGACAAGAAGTGTCTGCGGCGGACGCACTGAACTATGTGAATGTAGTGGTGAATGTGTTGATACATGAAAAGCAGACATTGATTGCCTAGTTTTAGGAATGTTAATTCATGAATATAATATATATGGGGCCCCAGCTGAGAAAAATTACATTACGACATATGCTACCAGCATCCGCAGAGTCTGATCAGGGCCTACACTGATCGCAAGTCAGTCAAAGTAGAAGTATTATTAATGATACAAGCAGAACTATGAAAAATATTATTCAGAATGCATATGTATTCAAGAGTTTAAATCTCTAATGACTGCCAAGTATGTAATGGCCTTTTTCTCAGCATGTGGCCCATATAATCTGCATTGAAATGACAGGAAGTCGGCATTCCCTAATTCAAGTGTAGCTATGTGGAAAACTGTCAGTACAGCACTGACATAAACGAACATTATATTTACAATACAAAACAATAAAACAGAAAGTGTTGAACACGTTATTATTAGAATGCAAATGGAATTAACGTCCTGAAGACACATGATGTTGTAAGAGTCAATGCCAGTGTACGACATATCTAGTTGTACGTTTACATGTACATATATTCATGTATCTACCCATGTGGAAGTGTATTAATGGTAATAGCTGAGTTTATTAATTATGTAACACAATAAATATGATTGGGAGCTCCTATGGTAAATGTGTATCATTCACAGAAGCAAATTTATTCAAATTTGCTATATTCTTGGCGGCCATCTTGAAAATACAATTGATTGTGATGTATTTTTTGTTTTTATGATAACCAAACTACAATAATTTACATAAAGTTGTTAATTATGGCGGCCATTTTGTAATTCAAGATGGCGGCCATTACCAAGGAGATATCAATGGGTACCCAATCTTTAATGACTTTAATAGTATACTTCAAAGGGTATGTGTACCAAATTTCAGGCTTTTGTCACAAAGTGCACAATTCTTCTTGATTCTACTGTATAACTGCCACACTACTTGTGTCACATGTATATATGGTTTATAATAAATGTATAAAATACTTCACTATATATATGTAATTTGAGCATCATACGTATAAAAACACCATTATTTCGACTAACCTTCAAACACACATTTAGAAATACTACAACGTCATAACTCTTATATAGTAGGGATGTCGGAGTTTTTTTCAAAAATTGAGATTTTTATGGATTGTTTGGTATCAAATTAAAGCTGAGGAATGTGGTTGTACAATGCAAGTTATTTCATCAAGATATTTTGATAAGCTAAGAAGAGATTTGTTTAAATGTGTAGAATGGAGTGTTTGGTATCCAATTAAAGGTATTGAAGAATGCAAAACAATGGAAGTTCTTTCATCAAGATATTTTGATTGGTTAAGAAGTTATTAAATGTTTAATTTCGAGAAATCAAAAAAAATGCAAAAAATAAAATAAAAATTAATTTAGCGGATATTTTTTCCGAAAAAGTGTGCAGTATGGAGTGTTTTGTATCAAATTAAAGGTATTGAAAAATGCAAAACAATGGAAGTTGTTCCATCTTGATTGGTTAAGAAGTTATTCCATTTTTTATTTTGAGAAATAACAAATTTTCTAAATAAAATATTGCCAATTTTGAATGTAGTGGATATTTTTTCCAAAACAAAAGTGTGCATTATGGAGTGTTTGGTATCAAAGGTATTGAAAAAATGCAAACAATGGCAGTTGTTTCATCAAGATATCTTGATTGGTTTAGGAGCTATTCAATTTTTAAAAAATTTGGGGAAAAAAGAAGCAACGTTTTTTGTGCCGAGAAGTAGTATAGAGGGAGTCAAAATGATACCACCTGCGGTGGTATCATTTATAACCCTCTATACTACCCCCACCACCCCCGAAAAATCAAAAATTGGTTAACGAGGAAATTGTCTCCCGACAGCAAATTCATAAATTTGCAACCCCCTATAATACCCCCACGAGGAAATGTATGAATTTTTGAGAAAATAATTAATGCAATACCAATTCACGATTGGATGTGCCCACGAGTGATAGTTTATATTCCAATATAGCTAATTTATTTCGCAGATCAGCAACTAATTCTACCAGCTCTAGTCTACCACGTTCACCTTTAGCCACCTGACAGCGTAGTTGCTTATGTCTACAAAGAGTTTGGGCACTAACGAATTTACAAGGGAATCTGGGGCATTGAAATTGTGGGGGGGCACAAGGAAACTTTCTACGTCTCGCTAGATGCCTTCGTAGATAGTCTTTACGCGTAAACGTCTTACAACATGTCTCACACTCCATTATATATGTATATGTATATGTTTATATTCAATTGGAAGTGAAAAAAAACATAATGTTTTCACGACCAATTGAACAGATAAATTTCATAGGTTATACAAAAAGTATATTACAGAAAATATGATAACGCCAGAAATCGAAAGTTTGAGAAGAGAAGCCGAATCTCTAGGGATTACTTACAGTAAACGGTTGAGAGTTAGGGGGTTGACAAATTTGATAAACGCCACAAAGAATGAGGCGTTTATAAAGCGGTTTACCCGCGCCTATAAAAGAGGAGCATTTAAAGACCTCTCACTAGCGGAGGAAGTTGGTAACAGAATTCAAAAAGAAAGTATTGCGGAGCTAAGGGCTAGTGTAATTAATTCTAAAGAATTACCTTCAAGCACAAATAATTTGTCTCAAATTAGACACACAGGTGACCAAATACCAAATAAAAGATCTATAGTTCGCGCGATAGTGGAAAAAGGTGAAGAAATATTGGGGGCTCACGATGAAACATTGGAAAAGGTAGAAAATGGAAGACGGGTAGTTACATTATCCTTTCGTAAAAACATTAACATTAACGAGTCTGAACGCATGTCCGATAAACTCGCTCCGTATCTAACAACAAATTTTTATTTGAGATATTCATATTCTTACAAGCTAGAACATATGGAGGAAACTAAAAATGGAAAACCTATAACTCTAATATTTCACAAAAATCTCGGTGGTAGCGAACCACTATCATCAATGAAAACCGTTAAAAAATGGCTGTCAGATAAGGAGCAAACACGAATAATGTCCGATAACATAGACAGACCGAATACAAAGTGGAAGTTTGTAAGATGGGTAGAGGTTTTCGTAAAGCTAATACAGGGCAGTAGGGGAATAGATTTGGGACTACAATCCAAAGAAGCAGCAGGAGGAGAACTTCCAGAATGGTTGAAGAATAAAAAAGGTATGTATTCTTTAGATAAGTATAATGACGACCTTTGTCTGTTCAGATGTTTAGCGATGCATATGACAGGTAACAGACCCGACAGATGTACGGACAAAGCGAGAGAATTTAGTAAGCAATATTTCGGTAATAATAATGTGGTTTCACCAATTCCTTTTTCAGACCTGAAAAAGGTTGAAGAGTTTTTTTAAAATCGGTATAGAAGTATATCAACCGACCGAATGTGACGTATGGTGGTTGAAAAAGGTGCCAGCACACTACAAGGAAATAGGTAATAAACCAATGACAATAGGACTGTTTAATAATCACGCATTTCTGATAAAAAACCTTAAAAACCTATCTAAAATTTACGCCTGCGATAATTGCAAACAGAAATTCACGAAAGCGAGTAATATGAAGAGACACGGACCAAAATGTATGAAAGGTGAGACAAAAATAGTATGTGATGGTAATATTTAGAGCGCCCGCGTTCGTCGTTCGAGAAAGCGTTTTACCCAAAAAGTTCTAACAGTTATGGGGCGATCGATTGGATGTATTCTGTGGAAAAGCGGGAGGGAATTCACATTCACCACGAACAGTGCGGACACGGGGGTGAAAGATGGATTTTAGGAGCTCCAGTAGATGGATACTGCCAAGAAAACAATACCGTATATCAATATCACGGCTGTTACTGGCACGGGTGCGAGATTCATGCAAAGCATAGAAAAAAAGAACGCGAATCCACTATGAGAAGAGATACATTTACAGTACAGGCACCGAGGAACCCGCACATTTTTTGTAATTGCGGCAACCAATTTACCTTTAGCGCGGAATATTGCCGCAATCTCTCGCAAAACGTCCCGTGGCCGTTTGCGGCATAACGCGAAACTCCGCAAATTTTACGCGGTCGTTTCGCGGCGATCCTCGGCAAAACTCGGCAAAACTTTTCAGTGTGTACAACGTACATGTACATGTTATCGCACCTTTATCGCCGCGTTTTGCGGCAAAATGGACGCGGTAAATTGCGGCAAAACTCGGCAATTCACTACATGAAAATGTGTACATTGTTTGATTGAATGAAGTCAGTTTTACCCTTGTAGACATGCATTTCGCATGAATCGATTTGGTATATCTGTCAATATCATGTTCGAACATCCATGGTCATACCGATATTGATCAGATCATGTAAGATGTAGATATCAAACAGGCATATTCAGAATATTGATCATGTAGGATGTACATGTTGATATCAAACAGGCATATTCAGATTTTCACAGTGTGTAATCGATCGTATTTCCTCGCCACCATATAAAACCCGACTCCAGAAACACAAATTAAGTCGTTATTTCTGAATTTGTCAATCGTTTGCACAGTCTAAGAAATTAAACAAATGTGAAAACAATTTTGTTTAAACAAAATATTAGACACGTCTAAGAAGACGATTCTTATGTGTTGCCAAAACATGTTTTATTAAGTCATCGGACAAATGTGAAAAGAAAACCTGAATATATTGGTATTTCTTTACAAAAACATATTTTGACAAAATATGAGAATCGTCTTACTTAGGAGACGATTCTCAAGTGCTGCCAAATCTTGCTTTTATCAAGAAATCAAACAAATGTGAAACTGCACAAGCTGCATGCGTCAATTCGATGACGTGAGCGATTACTTAGCGTGGTTTTGGTATGTTCGTTTCCGCCGAGTTCTAAAGGTCAGTTACACTTTGCACGTGAAAATGGATTAGCGACTGATGATTGTAAACACCACCAGGTGTGCAGCTAGACCGAAAATGATATGTCGCAAATGTGCTACAGTCGAACCTCTCTAAACCGAACACAGAGACAAGTTAGTTGTGCTTAATTTTGACATAGTTCGTGTCCATTTATCTCCGATTATAATTTCTGTTCATGAACACAAAGCACCCACGCGTGTCTTGAAGTAGTTATATACATGGTTCACATTGGAGCCTCTCTAAACCGGACTCCCTGGGATGTGCCCCAGGGTGTCCGGTTTAGAGAGGTTGCACTGTAGTTGTGGATGGGTGAGTACGGCGGTATATTTTTTTTAATGTAAGTACATGTATATGTATTAATACCTTTAATAAATTAGCTTTTGTACCAACATTAATACTAGACATTATGTTTGTAAACATGGATGTGCCCCTCTCGAATACTGGACTCTAACTGGAGAAACTCTTACAAACTTGTTGATGTAAATGTACACAGACGGACGGACTTACGGAACATCAAGAGCAAGGCAATATGCCCCCCCCCCCCCTGGCTATCGCATAGGGGCATGATTAACCCAGGCAATCAGTTTTGTTAGAGTTTAATACGTGTTTTACATTTTACGTTTCAGCTCTCGCGATCACGCTTCGCGTTCGCGATCTCGATCTAGCGCAAGATCGCGAAAGGAACGATTCTCATATGCGTACTGCATGTTTTGTTGTGAATATATTAAATTTTCGTTTCGCGATCCATCACGCTTTCGTTTTCGCGATCTCGGCCTAACGAAGATCGCGACGGAAACATGTGTTGATATCAAATCGTTTCTTCGGATTGAACATATGTACAAATGTGGAGCGATTCATGTGCTGCCAAAACATGTTTTTATTAAGAAATGGAACAAATGTGGACAAACATCAATATTTCTGACAATAAAAACATGGTTTGACAAAACAGGAGACGATTCTGATGTGCTGCCAGTACATATTTATTGAGTAAATGAGGATTCCGTTACCTTTTTTTTGAGATTCCACACCTTCTCTCCGACCAATAAAATGGAAGAAATATTTGTATCAAACGCGGTGAAAACCGCTATGCTATAAGAGAGATAAGTTCAATTCCATTAATAAATATGTAATTGATCGTAAATGTGCTGCTCTTGTGCACAGGTTGAAGTAACGGACCGAGGTCTATAAATACATTAAATATGCCTAAAAGCATCAATAAATGAAGAAAAAAACAAAAAAATTTAACCCCTCCATCTAATCATTATAATGATTAGATGGAGGGGTTAAAAAGAATATTTTTTTCTTCATTTATTGATGCTTTTAGGCATATTTAATGTATTTATAGACCTCGGTCCGTTACTTCAACCTGTGCTCTGGTGTCGGCGTGTTTCAAAGATCCGATCGACACAACTTAACCTTTAGATGTCATTTTGTAACCTTTCATGTCCCACTTTCCAATGCCGACACACGTCCCAGTAGGTCACCGCACGTGCATATGATGATGTATGACGTGATCGGTACACAAAACGGGCTTATTGCATATGTGTCTAGCGAAGACCAACACGTGTTCACATCAGTAGATTGTAACAGGACACGTAAATTCGTTTTAGGATGACGATTCTCATATGCTGCCAAAATATGTTTATTAGAAAAATAATATTATTTTTTTTTGACAAAACATGAGAATTGCCTCCTAAAACACGAGAATTATAATGGTGTTCTGTTAGTGTCGTGTAACTCGCATTTACTCGATTTCGACCTCTACACGAGATCGCGAAAACCCTTTCATATGTATCCGACATATTCCCCAATATCCACATAATTAAAATAATGTTTTACAGCACAAGATTATCGTTTCCTAAGGCGATTATGATACTACAGTGTCCTGTTAGGGCATTTAACAAACATCATTGGAACCTAGATTTGCAATTGATAAAGCATAAAATAATAAAGCAAAACATCGCAAAACGCCGCATTTTCTGTCCATCAAAACGCCGCAAATTGTGGCAAATGTGACGGTGATCCGTTTTATGATTTCGCCGCGTTTTGCCGCAATTGACTTGGGTCACGATTGCGGCAATTTATTTTAACAATTGCGGCAATACCTGCGAGAGCTTTGCGATGCTTTGCGGCATTTCGCGGCAAACCAGCGATTTGCCGCAATAGGTAGGAAATTCCGCGCTGGCGAAAAACTCCGCAAAGCAAAAAATGTGCGGGTTCCTCGGTGCCTGTACTGTATTAGAAGAAGCAAAGAATTCAACCTAGTAGTTATGTAGGAATGCGAATTCCAAAGAACGGGTAAAGATATAAATATCGGTTGCGACACTACTCTTTATCCATATCAGATAGTATATGATTTTGAGGCGTATCTCAACCCAGAATTTAAAACGCTAGGTAATAGTTTAGAGTACGAAGCTGAGCACGTTCCGGTAAGCGTTAGTATACGAGATAATTTCTCAGGAACAGTAACTCATATTTGTGATAAAGATCCCGCAAAACTTATATAGAAAAACTTCGTAGAAGATTTGAAAGTCAGGGGAAAAGCTATAAGAGAAGAAGTGTGGTCAAGATATGGGTTTAATACAGAACATTTACGTAAAAACCAAATCGCCAAGATCGAACAGTGGATAGAGCAAGTACCGGTTATAGGTTTTAACAGCAGTAAGTACGATATAAACTTAATAAAGAAATACTAGTAGGCGAACTGGCATCAACAACAAAGAAAGTAATGGTCGGAAAACGTGCAAACGCAACAATATTTCTATTTACTCCAGAGTTTAGATTTCTTGATGTAATACTTTATCTAGGACCTGGTGTAAGTTACGATAGTTGGATAAAAGCCTACGAATGCAAAGGACAGAAATCTTTCTTTCCTTACGAGTGGTTCGATTCTCCAGACAAACTGGATTACCCAGGACTACTGGATATAGAGAATTGGTATTCCAAACTATCTGGGAAAATGTTACTAGATGAAACAGAATTAAGTAAATGTCGTAGAATTTTCGAAGAAAAGAATATGAAAACTTTCAGAGATTGGTTGAAATATTATAACGATTTAGATGTAGCACCGTTCCTAGAAGCGGTGGAAAAAATGTGTGAATTTTATAAACACAGAGGTGTGGATATTTTCAAAGATGCGGTAACACTACCGGGTGTGGCTATACAATATTTATTGAGAGGAACCATTAAGGAACAAAAATCTATAAAGGTGGTTATACCGGAGGGGGCTCTATATGCACCAAAAGAAGAAACATACGAAATGATGAAAGACGCTCTAGTCGGGGGTCCATCAATCGTATTTACACGCTATGCAGAAGCCGGTGTTTCAAATATTAGATCTAATTCCTCAAATGAAATTAACAAACCTTGCAAGGCTATTTTGGGGTATGAAGCAAACGCATTATATTTATCTACGTTAAATAAAGATATGCCGTGTGGGAGAGAAACTATACACCATATAGATACCCCACATAATCCTAAATTTATTAAAAAGTTTTGTAAAAGAGTTTTATCTGGAGACTGGTTTGGGTTTGCGGAGGTGGATATAGAAGTTCCACACAACTTAAAAGATAAGTTTTCTGAAATGTCTCCACTTTTTATAAACAGAGAAGTAGATGTTGATGAGGTTCCAGACACATGAGAAAATATTTGGAAGATACTGGAAGAACTAGAGGAAATGGAAGAAAATTGGTGGGATCTATGTCGGCCACCAAAGTACTGCTGTACGCGCCACTATTGAAATGGTATTTAAACACGGCCTAGAAATAACGGGAGTTCATCGTGTTATAGATTATTAGTGGTAAACCCTTCCGAATGGTTCGCAAAAGAAGTTACAGCCGCAAGACGAACAGGCGATGTAGAACCAAATAAGAAACCAGTAGCGGATATAATGAAATTATTAGGCAATTCGTGTTGTGGAAAAATGATAGAGGCAAAAGAGAGACATTTAAATACGACATTACACAAGACGAAACCTGTGTTGACAAAGCGTTAAGATCTGCATTCTTTGATGATTTGGAAGAGATAGGAGATGCGTACGAAATATCTTCCCGAAAACCCCGGTGTGCAGTAAAGAGCCCCTTCCACTGTGGAATAGCGGTTTATCAACTAGCTAAATTGAGAATGTTGGAATTTTACTACGAATTTCTAGACAAATACGTAAAAAGAGAAGACTGAATTAATACAGATGGACACGGATAGTATGTATATAGGAGTTATTGGAAAAACGATAGAGGAATTGATTAGACCTAACTTACTAGACGAGTTTGAAAAAGAAAAAAAGAAATGGTTGGCTTGGGATAAATGGAGCGAAAGAGAGCGAAAGAGAGCCAGGACTTTTCAAAATGGAATTCAGCGGAGATAGGGCGATAGCGTTATCTAGTAAGTGTTATTTCGTAGAAAAATTTAATTCTAAAGATAATTTGGAACAAATTAAAAAAAACTCTGCGAAAGGAATGTCCAAGAGAACTAACAATTTAAATTGGGATAGATATAAACGAGTACTAAGTGAAACTACAGAAGATGGAAAACACATTATAGATGTAGCAGAAAATAGAGGATTTAAAATGAAAGATGGCGTTATGAAAACGTACTGTCAACAAAAATTAGGACTCGGCGTACTACGATAAAAGACGCGTGTGACGGAATACATACAGAACCTCTCTTGATTTAAGCAAACAAAACCGCGAGATGGACCATCAGCCAAATAATAGAGCACGGGCTCATCGGGTTTGGTAATAGAGCGATCCAGATGATATACATTCAGAGACCACACAGGGATCAGTCGCGCGGCGGCCGCCTTCGAGCTCTCCCGGTTGATAGAGGTACCGGACGTCAACATCCGATGGAAGCGCAATCGGCGATTGCTGCTCCTCTAAACCAACGGGTCGCCCGCGCGAGACGGCAGAGGGCTTGCTCGTCACCTTTTTAGACTTGATGGCATCTACGGGCTTCCTACCTATCAATCTGGTCACCTCTCCGTTCAGTGCGGAGATCACGGCGGGCAGTCTGGCCACCCACTCGGTCGATCGCGAATGAGGGTCTACAAGTTCTTTGGCATATTGGTGTCCGAACAGCCTCTCAGCCAGGGTTCGATTGAACCGCTCCACGATCCCCTGGTCCCGGTGGATGTTGACGCGGCCGCGTCTGATAGAAACTTTGTGCTTAGACTATAGCTGAGAGACCGCGCCCATGAACTCGCGGCCGGGATCGACCTGAAGAAGATTCGGCCATTTGAGAGGACTCCTCTTATATATTCGGGAAAGAGCCTCGGCCACTTCCTTAGACTCTTTAGTGGCCCCAACGGCTCAGCCCCCTTATAACGACTCGCTACGTCAAACGATTGTCAGTGCGTACTTATACGTTTTGCGACCGACGCGATCGTGAGGGAGAAACAGGAGATCCGCTTGGTGAACTTGGTTCGGCACCGGCACGTCGAATTTCGGGCGCGGAATATTGTGAGGCGCGGGTAAATAGATCTGCCAGATGGCCTGCTTCTTGAGCCATTCCTTGACAGCGTTTTCTGAAACCTTGGTCGCCGCCGCGAGGTTCTTGATGGCCGCGAGTCCCTTCCAGTAGCCACGTGGGCTATAGTATGTATTCGACAGCTTGCGCGTTAGTTTGGTATCAAGTTTGCGCGTGTTCATCGTATGCGAAGTATTCTAATATATCGGACAATCTCCAACATGCCCTCGCCAGTTCGTCCGGCAACTGCGTCGTTAATAATAAACCTTTGTTGGAAGTTTCGCTGCAGCCCCAATCGCGTTTGGGTTGGAACAGGAGAGGGAATTCTGGGGAATCGAACTCGGAGGAATCTAACATCCGCTTTGCGAAAAGGGTGGCCGCTTTTTCATCCTCGCGCCACGTCTCGAGACAATCTCGGGCCAGACGAATCATACTCTTTGCACCAGGTAAACAATGTTTTTGGGCAGTGTAGCCTACATCGATCATAGCGTAATAAAGTTCGTCAACTAACATCGTTCTATATATATATTTTTATAAAAAAAAATGTTTTAATTAATTAATTAATTATTTTATATAGTAGCCGACGAGACCCACCACACCCATTCCCACGACGATGAACGCGATCTCGCGGTCTTTTTGGGGCTCTGACGGTACATAGAAATCTGAAAGTTGGGGCTCGCGATCCATTGGATCTAGACTTTTGTGCGAATATGCCAGCGCGTACTCACGGTTGGCTTCTTCAACGTGCTGAAAAGTTTGCGCGGCGTGATTTTCGCGGCGAAGCTCTTCATTGACCCAGTCCAGATGGGCGGTTCATTTTTTCGACCACGCTTCCTTTGCGCTATTGAGTTGTTCTACAGCTAAATCGTGACGCTTACGCTCCTCATCCACGTTCAAGCTTTTCATTTTAGAGAATATAAAGTTGCTACCGCTGAACGCCAATGTGTTTACAAGCGCACCACCTACTATTACTGCGATTGAAGCCATTTATTTCCATATATTAACTGGTAGAATTCCAGCTTTAACTAGATAATCTCGGGTCCAAACTGCGGCCGCTACATCTAAGGTCGCGAGCCCTACGTCTCTCACAGTAAAGTCCAATTTGGGAGCGGTTCCTCCTAGGGCTATCTTTGATAGTCGAGCATACCCGATACTGAAACCCGATATCACCACGGCATGATAAAGCGCATTCACTAACATTTTACCATCTTGTTCAGCCATTGTTATAATTATTGCATATAAAAGGGGTCGCGATCAATGTTTAAATGGGGCGCATCCAATCGCGATTGGTGTTTCGTAACTTTCTTCTGAACACTGGCTGGTTGTTTTTTCGGGTATTTCCACACGCACAGGGCACCAACAACTGCCAGACCACCACCAACAACCCAACTCCAATTCACGAATTTGGGTTCAATCGGATTCGCCCAACTCCAACCCCCAATTCGTGAATTGGGTGACAAATTCAAAGAATTTGGGTGTGCTTCCAATTCGTGAATTGGGGGTGTTGTTGTACTCAACTCTGTCTTCAGATGTTTTGTTGTCTCCGTCCCCAATCTCGATTGGAGTTTAGCCTCTCGAAGCTCGGCGAGTATTTTATCTTGTTTAACTTTTCGGGTGGCAGCCGCCGCCCGCCCAGCTGCCTGTCTTTTTGGGATTTTTTATATGCCGTATGTCATCCAGTGGCGGAGTAACACTCGGGTTCGATTGGGTTGGAGCAATCGGGTTCAACTCCGTCACTCTCGCTGGTGTCTTGTGTCATCATTTTCAAATTTATATTTTGTATTAGGGCTTATAGTTCGTGGGCATATATGTCCAAATTGACAGTGTTTACCCGTAGTCAACGCGGTTGTCAGCGGAGCTAAGTACATTCCAAACTTGTGATAAATTGAGCAGCAGGCTGTTCTAAGAGTGTGACCTATAAAAGGGTCAGTCTCTAGATCGTCAATCAACCCCGCGGTGTTTGGTATAGGGAGAAGTATACTAACGGCAGTTGCGTACAAATGAATAGCCGCCGATCCGAGAGTTTTTGTCATCTCCGCACCTAACCTAGATTCGTATCGCTAATACATTTTATCGATCTCCGAATCTGACATCTTATCCACCTGAAAAATTGAGAGACGCCTACCGAGATAATGCTCCGATTGTCCCCCAGCAACCAGCGCAGCTAGCCGCTCTCGTCGCGCCGCATTTTCATTCGTATCGGCCCCAATCGCGATTGTCAACCCTGATTGCTCTGTCGGATCATTATCTTTCAGGATGTCAGCAGTCGGAGTTGAGGTTTCTTCCATTAGCTGATCGAGAAGTTCGTCGCAGTTCATTTTTTTCAAAATTAATTTAACTATTCTAACAAGTCTCATCACTTTAACATATTTATTTCTCAATTTTTTCAAAATTATTAAAATAATAAAAGCGCACCACCCGATACTTATGATCACCATTATGCTCGCAACAAAGCTCGCAGCGGAGCACCAAATTGTTAACATTGTTAACCATTGTTCAGCATTTGTTCAGCATTGTTCAGCATTTGTTCAGCATTGTTCAGCAATTGCTAAATTAATTGTTAAGCATTTACTTGGCAGTTACTAATTTTCTTAAAATTAAGCGTTAAGTAATTGCTAATTTTCTTAAAATTACTTTGTAATAAATTAATTGATAACTTCGTAAGCAGTTGGTTGATCAGTCTTTAGCAAAAGCTTGGCGTGGTTAGTTTCCGAAAGCATCTGTCGAACCTCCAGGCGCTCCTCGCGCGTTGGGATAACGTCATTCTCTCTAAGACAGTCATCGAATGAGTCTCGGTCCTTGCAGTGAAAGAGGGCGACCCATTTCGTTTGCTCGCGCAGATCCTTGAGGACGGCGTTGTACTTTTCAGTGGATATCCATACGCTTTGCCTAGAATGGCGGCCAGAAAATGCGAGCTCGGAGAGCATGTCCTTCTTTTTGGTCATCGCCGCCTTGGCTGAGCAATCATCAATCACGTATAGGGTGGGCTCACCCTGGAATTTTTGGTATAAACCACGCAGCCAATCGTGAAGCCTATCAGCGGGGTCAATAACGTATACCTCAGGGTCGGTCCATATCCACGGGCGCCGCTGATAAGTATCGTTGTGCCGCACAGTGGGACACAGGATCACAATATGACGAAAGGCATCGCGGTAGGAGCCCTCGAGCAAGTCTAGGATGAAAACCGTTTTTCCACATCCTGTCTGCCCATATATTATGGCAGAGTGGGCATCTCCAATCGTGAATTGGTATTGATTGCTAATTTTAATTTGTTCCAAATTATCTTTAGAATTATTAAATAAATCGTTAGATGATTTTTTTATTAATAAATCGTTAGATTTAGTAGATCGCTGAGACGTATCGACCATCTTCGATGTTGAGTTGTGCGTCTGTAATTATATATAAGTACACGTTCAATGGCCCGGCTCCGTCCGCCTCTTTGGGTATCTGGATCGTCACACCCTCGCTAGCGTTCTCAACTTGGCGTCCGCTGCCGTGTATTTGGTCGTCGTCGCTGGCTCGCATGTCTAGCCATAACGCGTATTTGGTATTCAGGAACTCCGCGAGGGAGACGGCCGAGAGATGCAGGTCTTTGGCAACTGCTGCAACCTCCGGAGAGCGCTTAGAGCCGGCAGCAAACTGCTTTCTTACTTCGTCCCACTGCTGGTGCGCGCGAAGACCTGCGCTGTAGAGTTGATTGGGTACTCCCTCGATCGTCACCTCTACCTTCGTGATTTTGGGGTTATAGAATTTGTCGGTTTTTCGAGCATCGAGCGCGAACCGAGCATCCTCGAACAACATCAGTATACCTTTCATCGAGCGGGCGGGCGGGGACGTTGACATTAATATTCCACAATGTGTCGCTTTTGTCTTTCTTCATCTTGCGGTGGCGAAGAACTCGGTCGTAAAGTATGGCAACGCGCCCGGCGTACTGGGTTCTGATCAATCGCGCGAGTTCGGGCATCGTGACCATGTCGTACTCCAGCGAAACATTGTCGATCGTATACGTCGATAACATGTCGCTGGCTATGAGAACTCGGCCGTAGTCGTTGAACGTTAGTTCGTATTCGAGGCGGTCAGCCAAAGCACTCTGATAGTAGGGCATGTGGCTCTCCAGCAACTCAAAGTCGAGCGGGATGTAGAAAGCGGTTGCCGTAAGCGCCCGCGACCAGCGTTGTCACTCGTGTTGTTATCTGCCTTGTTAGCAGCCCCGATTCTAAGTTTGGTTACGTTCTTATTTTTGCTGGTGTCAATACCCTGATAGACAGCGTTTTCGCGCTCTTGTGCCGTCTTCCACAGGTCCTGATAGCAATGGTAGACGTCGCTGTCGTCGATCGACATCACCTCATTACCAGAAATCTTTATCATAGTCTTCTTGACTATGGCGCGACCCAGGTTCTGAACGACGGTTCGGTCCTCGTCCGTCGACGTTAGCGAAATAGTGAAAGCGAGGCGAACAGTACCCGGCACAATGACGTCGTGAGTTCCGAGGTTGGGGAAGCGGACCAAGAGCTGCTGGTTCTGTTCGATCGTCGATGGGTTATTCGTAATAACGACACTCTGTCTCACGCCTTTTGCCCCGAGGGGCTCACGCAGTCTGCGGTATGGATTTAGTTTGCGACCGTATTGACTCGAAGACATAATTAATAATTTTTTCAAAAATTATTGAAACTATTAAACCCGTATGGTTTTGTCTTTAATACACAATTAATATGGCTGATTACGATGTTGAAATGGATGAAATCGGCAGAGACGATTACCTCGATGGTGATGATGATAATTTCGAGGATTCCCTCGAGACACCCACCATAGAGACTCCAGTTCCAATCCAATCACAATTGGGTGGCGCTACCACTAGTCAAAGTCAGGAATTACTTGAGGGAGCTGTAAACGACTACTACAACAATTTGGCAGCAGAAAAAGGTCTGGTCCCCTCTGTCGGTCGCGACTACTCCAAGTTCAAATTTGATCTGAACGGTAGATTGCGACTAAGAGCAGCACTAAATCTCCCAATAGTCAACACGAGGACGGTAAAACCCTAGCGCTGGGACCATTGCGGAAACCCGGGCGGTGGCCGAGTCATAAGAAACGAACTAGGATTCACGGATTGGAAGAGGGGTAAAACAATTATACCGGCCCGCGCTGTAGAGGCCCTACAGTTTACCGACGAAACAAACTATGGCGAAGACGGCCACCGCGATAGAAACGGTCGAGCTCAGCGAGGTCCCTCAAATAGCCACCGACGTTATTAACACGATGGAGACCACGTTCAGCGTCCAATCGCAATTGGGGGAAATACTCAACGATGACCCACCGTTACCTCTTCGCGAACTCCGTGGACTCGATAAGGCTCTGCAAACGGTCCGGGCGAACTGGTCCTTAACCTCTCCAAACTCACGGCGCTGGATGAACATATCGCGCTAGAAGAAAGAAAACTGGAGGAAGCCGGTGACGATAGAGAATCTACCGAGCGGATCGCCGAACACGACTGCGGTCTTTGCGGGACGAAAGAGAAGCTCGCTTGGAGGCCGCCTCGGCTAACCGTGAGGCTCTCCACACACAAATAAGTCGGATCCGCGAAACAATATCGAGGGTTCTGCACGAGGACACGACACTCGGTGAGCGTCTTCGCACTCTGTTCAGAGAGCAGGGCGTCACGATAGCAAGCATCCTCACAGCTTTCGGCATGACTATATCAACCATAGTTCTAGCTTTCACTGGTGGTGCGGCGCTACCACCCGCGCCACCACCAGCACCCGCGCCAGCACCTGCGCCATCCGGTGGAGCCAAGGAGTGGGTAAAAAAACAACTAAAAGCCCTCGCCAATCTTCTAGCTAAATTAGCTGGGAAGGCGGCTGCCGCACTACCTGGACTGATCGGAAGTATTGTTTCTTACTTGTTATCTATATTATCAAAAACGGTCGGATGGCTCGCCAATAATACTTGGGCTTTAATCGCGGCAATCGCCGGTCTCCTACTATTCTCTGCCACCAATCGAGATTGGAAGTTCCTACAACCAAAGCGCGAGTAGTCCTATCGCCACGAGGGCGACGACGAGCCCTAATTTCTCCTCCTCGTGTGTTGTGCTTCCAATTTCACCCAATTTGCGATTGATTGGTGTCGCGATTGGTTTGTTGACGATTGGGGGTGTGGGTGAAACAACGGGTTCAAATGAACTTGATGGGGTGGCCAATTCGTGAATTGGGGGTTTTATGAAATCTTTTTCAAATTTATTTGAATTTACAACTGATTGGCGGTGGCGATTACGATCTGATTATTGTAACCGTCAACCGGGTCGTCTCGTAGTATCATATTGCTTGGCGCCATATAAAGACCTATTCCAAATACATAGTCTACTGGGGTGCTGGCATTCTGCAAAACGTCTTGATAATTCTGGATCGCCTTCTCCAGGTCCACCCTAGCTGAGATGGCGTCCTCTACAAGTGCCAAGAATTGTTTTTGTGCATCAAACGCTGTTCCCATGCCCAGTATAGAACTGCGAGCTTGCTTCTGTGCGCCAAGGATGGCCCAGACGAACGTGCGAATGGAGTCGTTGACGCGAGTAACCCCGGCCTGCGTGAACCCTAGACCCGTATCTAACATAAATGTACCCCACGCGTTCTGAACCTCAGCAGCCTGCTGTATGTAATCGACGTGAGCCCGTTTTGGAGGTAACATTTTACAAGAAAACACGCCGCAGTGCCGACCTCCAGACACTTCCGGCCCGAATGTCATCATCGCGGGGTCAAAATTCCCGGCATTCCGACTGACGATGTGGTCGCCGGAGTGATCGTGTCTAAAATCAGTCTGCGTCCAATTCCCGGACTGGCCCCGAATGAGAACGTCCCCGAGGCCGGTGCTGGTAGGAAATGCTTTCTGTCTCCAGTCCGCGTCTTTTGAAACGTTAAATTCGTTACACAGTCTTTCAAACGCCATACGGTCGTATGCGTTGGAAATGGGATGCCAGGCGTCATCTTGAGGTAGTGAAATACCTAGTTCTTTGAGAATCCTCCTAATAGTATAATACGCGTGAAAGTTGTAGACACTTCGGAGCATGACATTCTTGGATGTCAGATGGTCTTTATGTGAAACTCCACACCCGGCTGTTGCGCACCATACAGCGAAATTTATTTGGTTCTGCCAAAACTGCATCGGTGTTGCTTTCCACCCGTTCACCGCCTCCATCGTAGTAATCTTGGGCAGCCTATATGGTTCAAAGATGTCGGGGAAGTTGGTGGCAAAGCCACTGTCCGGTCTAACCGTTACGGTTGGGTGTACAAGGCAGTTAACAACGTTTTTTTGCGTGTATTTACCTCCGACCGCGTACTTTGCATTACAGTTAAAGCTAAATGCTTTGGTATCCATTGAAAGATATTATTATGTTTGCTACTATCACTAATGTTCAAAAAGGGAGTTGTGAACTTCAAAAATTAATAGACAACTGCTGCGGAAAACGCCGGGTGGGCCTCAGATCAATCACGTTCACGGTCGGGTGGAAAAACATTGAAATAGAACAGCCAGAGGCTATCTTTTCCGGAGATGGTATAGATCTAGAGACCGCGATTAGTCCTGCAGAAGTATTGAGACGCCTTCGGGAATCAGTTGCCGCATTACTTCCTGGCCTTTGGGGTTTCGGAGATCTCCAAGCTTTAATCGCAAGGAATATGCCTGGTATTTGCACTCTCACAGTCTCAAAAGCCACGGGGCTTGCGACATTGTCCGCTGATAAAAAAATAAAGATCACTCCGAGGTTGGCCTCAATGTTAGGATTTAAATTTGCACCACCTTACAACGAGGAAGAAGGGCGAACGCCAGGGTTCCCGGTGTTTGTCTTCCCCGTGGGCGAGCACCGCGGCGATACCCCAGTAAACTTTGCCTTCACGAAAACTCTCAGGGTGCACCTGGATCGGGTGAACACATCGTACAACACGGTAGACGGAGCTCCTAGCACATTACTGAAAACTGTGCCCGCCAGCGATTGTTTCTATGGCGAGACTGTTACCTTAGACTTCCCACACCCCGAGCTGAAAGTTTTGGAATCGGGACATATCCACGAGTTGAAGATTTCTATTCTTGATGATAAAGGGCGAGAGTTGAAGAACGATTACCCGATTTCGGTCGTCCTAGAAATTTCAAATTAATTTTAAGAAAATTATTTAGAATTAAACGCATGTTCGTAATATATATTATCAACATTATGAGTATATACGGACCAGGTAGTTCTTCCGATTGGGTGACAAATTCAAAGAATTTGGAACCGGCAGAAGGGGGATTCATCCCGACAGAGGGCGACTTTTTAACTACCCAAAAAACAAAGGCCTTGATCAATAGAACTATATCGAGGGCCACGGACGAGATTCACAAGAGTCTACTATCACAACTTAGAGAATATGCCCTGGCTGTGAATACACAGTCGTGAAGAAACGCATACGGAACTAAACGAACTAGGTAAAAAAATAACCAAATTTCGAAAAGAGGCCCGGTTGGGGATTGATAAAGTCCGAGAAGACCACCAGGCGGACCTTACGGAGGCTTATGATGCGTTGCTCTTAAAGGACTCTCTCAGTAAAGAAGCGACACTTACCGAACTAGATGGGAAAATAACCAAATTTCGAAAAGAGGCCACGTCGGGTATTGAGAAAGCCCGAGCAGACCACCAGGCGGACCTTATGGAGGCTTATAGGGTGTTGCGCTTAGAGGACTCTCTCAGCAAAGAAGCGGCGGTTGTTGAACTAGACGGAAAAATAACCGAATTTCGAAAAGAGGCCCGGTCGGGTATTGATAAAGTCCGAGAAGACCACCAGGTGAACCTTGCGGAGGCCATTGCGGAGGCTTATGATGCGTTGCGCTTAGAGGACTCTCTCAGCAAAGAAGCGACACTTACTGAACTAGACGGGAAAATAGCCGAATTTCTGAAAGAGACCAGGTCGGGGGTTGAGGGGGTGTCCGAGAAGACCACAAGGAGGCCATTGCGGAGGCTTATGGGGCGTTACGCTCAGAGGACTCTCTCAACAGAGAAGCGGCACTTACTGAACTATACGAAAAAATAACCAAATTTCAAAAAGAGGCCCGGTTGGGGGTTGAGGGGGTCCGAACGGGTATTGAGAAAGCCGCGAGAAGACCACCAGGCGGACCTTACGGAGGCTTATAGGGTGTTGCGCTCAGAGGACTCTCTCAGAGAAGCGGCGGTTGCTGAACTAGACGGAAAAATAACCGAATTTCAAAAAGAGGCCCGGTCGGGTGTTGAGAAAGCCCAGAAGACCATCAGGCAGCCCTTGCGAAGGCTTATGAAGCGTTGCGCTCAGAGGACTCTCATCACAGAAGAACGGCGGTTGCTGAACTAGACGGAAAAATAACCGAATTTCAAAAAGAGGCCCGGTTGGGTGTTGAAAAAAGCCCTAGAAGGCCACCAGGCGACCATTACGGAGCTTATGATGCGTTGCGCTTAGAGGACTCTCTCAGCAGAGAAGCGGCACTTACTGAACTAGACGGAAAGATAACCGAAGTTTCCGATAAACTGAAACATGATCGTATAGCCGCGACCAAAGCTCTTGAGGATACCTCTGAAAAGATTCGTACTGAGGCATATAACACAAACAGTGTGCTTGCCGGAATAGTGCAAACAATGAAAACGCCAAAACGTGTCATAACAGTTTGGGCTGAGAAGCGGGGCCCATTGGTTGAGGGGCACTATGAATATTCGTTCGGTGCCAAAGCGAGTAATAAATATGGGGGATACACTATGACAGCTGCAGGTGAAGTTATCCAAATGGCGGTCTGCTCGGTTAATGGTAGTGGTAAACCTGTGGGCGCGGTCGCGATAAATATTGTAGTAGATGGGGAAGAACGGGGGGTTGGAGTCACTAAAATCTCTGGAGATAGTTCGACGGTGGTTTCGTTCTCCGGTTATGATCGAATTAGACTTTCCAAAGGTAGTGTTATTAACTTTGTTACGAAAATCGGTGACCCAGAGAGTTCTTCCACTATTGTCTCATTGTTAATTGAACTTATTTTGTAAATACTAATATATTGAAATAAATTTGTAAAATTTAAATATGAACGAATCACCGCTTCCAATTGTCAATACCGATCCATCAACACTGTATCCAACTCTCAATACCACTACAGCAACACTGTATCCAATTAACGAAAGAAGTTCAGATTTTAGGTTGAATAATATCGTCGCTATGCAGGATATTTTAGTTAGAGAATGTGCAAATAGAAAAAGACACGCTAACAAATATAAGCGCGCGGCGAAACATGGCTAAGAAGCATCTAGTTACGGTTCTGGCAAGTTTTATCTGTAATGAGTGGTGCGGGGACTGCTGCAACGCTATCTACAATTGTAACGGTTCCACTTACAGGGGTTTTGAGTGGAATTACCGTTTTATCTGGAATACTTTGTATGGTAATTAGGGCGGGCGGCGGGTGGAAAACTCGAGAAAAAAGTAGAAAACATGATAGAATATCCGTTCTCGCTAGGTCTAAGAAAAATAGCATCGACGTTATGGTGTCCAAAGCGTTGGCCGATAAGAAAATATCAAATTTAGAGTTTGAATCCGTGGTGGAAGAAATGGGGTGATATGAAGAATTAAAAAATGATATAAGAATCAAGGCGCACGCCACCATGCCCAAAACTGAGTGTACTGATTGGGATAAATTTAGGGTAAAACTTGGAAATAAAGTCGGAGGAAATGTTACAGCACCATTGTGATATTTTATAAAATAATAAAAAATAATTAATTTTAACTTTTTAATTTTCTTAATTTTATAATTTTCCTAATTTTTTCAAAATTATTAATTATTAATTATATTGGTTCAGTAAACAAATTTACATACCTATACAACATGTGTTTTTCACTGAGAATTACAAATTCAGTCGAGGATTACACTGTACACACCGTCTGTGTAATTGACACACTCGGCTCTGTTTACCTCGGCTATCAATTTACGCATGGTTCATAACCCGTGTAATTGAAACATTGTCGTAATTGATAATTGTACAACACTAGGTAATGTTTATCATAACAGCCTACGTGGTCGTGTGGGTTAAGGAGATACTCTATAGAGACGAGGGTCGTGGGTTCGCGCCGCGGTTCGAGCTAAACATTTTTATTTATTTATTTCTATCCCTACAAATGTGGTCGCTATGGTAAACAACTGCATGACAACGGCGTTCGGAGTCCGACCGCTTGAGGTTGATGAAAAATAAATTGCCAGTTTTTACAAAAAAAAAAAATGAGCAGACAACTCCGTCGTTGTCATGACACCACGTGTATTAGACGATCTTTGACCTTAGCAGGTTCATGGGGATAAATGGACGCGCGGTTTCGGGGAGATGTTATTTGTCTTAGCATCAACATTGCTGTTCAATAATAATTTTTTCATTTTCTTTATAAGCGATATCGTAGAAATGTATATTCGTAAACGAATCGTTGGGTTTTAACAATTTTATATAATACACCTTAGTTTCATATCCGATACGCATTATCCGTCTTAATGTTTGTATTTGCCTCTTGTATAGTTGACATAATTGCCGGTATAATATTGTAAATGCAACGTTTTTATCGGAGCGTAATAAATTACGCTGGTAATTCATGTATTCGATATCGCCTAGTGTTCTCATTTTATAGAATTTATATATAGGATTATAACCCCCCCATAAGCTTCGTAAACTTCTTCAACACAAGTTATTAAAATTTTCAATTCCAATTGTATTGTATTATCCATTTTCTCTAATAATATTGGTAGTTGTTTTTTTCTGTTCAATTTCCAATTTCTTCTAATAATTTTCCAATTTCTTCGTTAAAAGCGATATTGTAGAAACGCATATCCGTAAACGAATCTTTGATTTTAAACTGTTTTATAATATTAGTTTGATAATGTTTCGGTAGTGTTTCTCCGACCCTATTTAGTCGCTTCATTACATAAATTTGATACTTATACCGGCGACATAATTGCCGGTTTAATATTGTAAATGCAACGTTTTTATCGCAGCGTAATAAATTACGCTGATATTTCATGTATTCGATACCACATAGTATTGTCTTTTACCGTGTTTTAATACTGTAGAAACAGCGGCGTAAAATTCTTCATCAAAGTCATTACAAAATTCCAATTCGTTGCGTATTTTATTATCCATTTTGTTATAATATTTTATTATAACCTATTAAATTTATATGTTCAATTGGACGTGAAAAAAACATAAGGTATTTATGACACCAATATAATTGGACTACAATTCGACATCGTAGAAATAAATTAGCTATATTGGAATATAAACTATCACTCGTGGGCACATCCAATCGTGAATTGGTATTGCATTAATTATTTTCTCAAAAATTCATACATTTCCTCGTGGGGGTATTATAGGGGATTGCAAATTTATGAATTTGCTGTCGGGAGACAATTTCCTCGTTAACCAATTTTTGATTTTTCGGGGGTGGTGGGGGTAGTATAGAGGGTTATAAATGATACCACCGCAGGTGGTATCATTTTGACTCCCTCTATTCTACTCGAGATCTTAAAACTGGATAATATACATGCACCACTTGATAGTAAGTAGCTCAAATATTGTTTGCACAAATATGTTCATGTCAAGATTATAATGTGTTGTTTGGTGTGTTTATAACATGATTCGATTTAAATATTACTAGTTATTCACAAACTAAATATTAATGGCCGAACTAATGAATGGACCGAATTACAAAAACTTTTTATCTATCCAAAATACAAGGTCGGCGGCGGTGGGATTAACTAAGATAGTGCGCTCTCATTTAATTAACCAACAATTAGTCAACAGTGGCTCTCATACACGGATTGATTGATAATTTGTGTTTAACGGCATATCAACAGCTAAGGTCATTTAAGGCTTGGCCAACGGGTCTATCCAGTATTTAATGTGTCCATAATGAGAGAAATTCCCAAAACCAGAACAGAATATTTACAGAAAAATCAATATTCCGCCATGAAATTAGAATATCCTATCCTGGTGCTAGGTCCATTCCCCACCAGTCACTTAGCCAAACCACAAAAGTAGTATGATCAACACTAAAGTAATTTGATCCGACATGTGGCTGCAGAGGCAACAAGAAAATGTGGCTTGTCGGCACACAAATGCCCACGGTGGCAGATTGGAGAAACTGTTCAAAGTTAATTAACCAAGTGATACGTATTCACAAGCGTAGTTGTGAAGGTCAAAAGGTCAGTCATATTAAGGCCAGCATGGACGTGTGGCATTTGTCCACATGTACGATGTATTAAAATATTAAAGTAATCCAACAAGAAGTGACGTCAGAAATGAGAAACTCAGGCAAATTTCTTAATGTGTGAAAAAGTTGTGACGGTCAAGGTCATAAAAATGGCAGCATGGATGTGTGGCATTTGTCCACAGGTATGCTGTGTTGAACTGTTTATGTTCAAATGATATAGAAGTTATGACAGTTTGTTGGTGTTTAACGGCCTATGAAGCTGCATTCAAGCAGCTATATAAGGACATATAAGGTCGGGCCAACGGGTTCGATTACGATTAATCATATTACTCAGATAAGGGGTACAACTCTCACATACAAGAAAACCAAAGACGTACATGAGGGCCAAACTATGTCTCCGGTCGGGATTCTGGTAAGGAAGAATCCCGATAGTTAAATTACCGATCGCATGCTCCCACCGGTTACCCACGAAGAAATGAACAACTCTGGCGAACTTCTTAACGTGTGAACAAATTCAAAGTTGTGAAGGTCATATTAAGGGCAAAATGGATGTGTGGCAGTTGTTCAGAAGTATGCTGTGCTTAAATATTTAACTAATCTAATCCTATCTAACTAATCCTTAAAGTGATATAGAAGTTACGACAGAATTGACCAGCGAACCTCTTAATGCAAACTGGGGACAGGGGGTCAATATTTTAGCTGTAAACTTCTACCTACATCTATTTGTGCCTGTTGGGAGAAAGGAAGAATAGGAAGCTGCCCCACCCGCCACCGCTGTACAAATATATAATAGAAATCCCAACCACCCGCCACCGCTGTAGAAAAAGTAGACATTTTTCTTGAATACAAAATAGATCAATTAGTTATATTGCATAATTAATTGGCCTCCAGACGGTTTTCAAATAATAAAAAGAAATGCCCACAGAAAGAGGTGGGGCTGTGGTGAGGGGGCGGGGGCGCTTGGGTAGGGAGGATTGAAAGTCTAGTGTCTCAAAAAAAAAGATCGCTAAATACACAATACTGAATAATAATGATGCAGCTCAATTTGATTGATAATAACATTGTGATTTGGAGTTGAATTTTTTTTTTTTTTTTATTGAATTGTTATTCAAAGTGAAAAGGACCCACAAACACACAGACGCATCATTAAACAACAACTTTGCACCTTTAATTTTACACCAAAAATGGCCAGCTCTACTGTAACGCTGCCTTTTTCGATGTGGAAGTGAAAAAAAATGGTCGCGAAAACCCATGACACAGTTCGTTTTCCGAACTTCCGGTTTGATATGAGGTTAATAAAAAAAAATGCCATCAACTGCGCACAAGCCAAACGGTTAAATAAAGTGTTTTTTTGGCACATTAATGATTGTTAAAGAAACTGTCGATGTACTAGGATTTTGAATCCAGAGGTTCCTATAAAAATCACTGTTCAAATATTTACCTCTTTCTAGCACCAAAAACGCGATTTTCCTCTAAAAAAAAACTCAGCATCAGAGAACAGAATCGTGTAGAGGGTGCTTTTTTCTTTCTGTTGACATGCCCAAATTAAATATCCATCAAGAAATGATCGCGTTATCGAAACTAAGCTACACCACCTATCACGTGATTTTTTAAAATGGCAGCGTCCACAAAAAAAAGTGAAAGCGCAAGTGATTAGAATTTATCGATTAAAAGTCACCCGCATGTTACATATTTAAAAAAACAACATTGTAAGTCATAAAATATACACTACACAATGTGTGTGTATGTTTTTTATTAACTAAATCGTCCAATATTGATCAAAAATCGACTTTGAAAACGGCCAAATTTAACATTGGGTCAGAAGGCAAACCGTAAATCAGGGAAAACTCCGACATCCCTATATGTACTGCAATGTAATTAGAGTTATGTACTCAGAACAATTCCTGCACCTGCTAAGCCCAGGGTCAAGGTCACAACTTGTGTTGGAAACTAGGGTGTCTTATAATGTATGTCTCCTTGCATGGATCTGCTTGATATTTCACACACCCATTGCTCTGATCCCGGTAACTGGAATTATTGGAAAACAATTTTTTACCGAAAACCACTGAAATACCGGAAACCCCTGTAAATCACTATATAATAACATAAATATGTGTTTGTTGTGTGATAAAGGTTTGTTTACTATATTATAAGATTAATGCAATATATACAAACTATTTGTGTGTGTAAATAATACGATTTTGGATCATCTTGTTTGGTGTTTAATTCCAAATTCAAAACGACTGAAATTTACCGGAAAACACTTGCAGTTGAGAATGGACAGTACTAAAAGTCTGTTCCTCACAAATAATAGGTAATAATAATAAGAGTATCTTAGACCTTTTATCACACAACAAACACATATTTATGTTATTATATAGTGATTTACAGGGGTTTCCGGTATTTCGGCGGGCACACGATTCACCCAAATCCTCATTTTCCCCCAAATCCTCCCCAAATCCTCATGTAATGAAAAAGTTATCCAATTAATATGTCTCAAAACCTTTTAATATCGTTCTTAAGAAGTTATTGAACCCGATTTGAATACGTTTTTATGGTAAAGAGTCTTATTTCGATGTTTTAATTTAACTTAGGCATTCTAGCAGCCAAGGGAGATCATCCAAAATAAATTATGAGATAAATGCAAGGGAGATAAATGTTGTTTGACCCATTTTGGTCAATTGAAACATGCAAGTTATTTACCATTCCAAATGTTTATTCATCTGTTTTTTTTATCTCAATCAATCAATCAAATTCAGCACATACAATACACTCAGAGTGCTTTGTCCCTTTTCCCACTCGACACCGTGATCGGATGGAGAGTGGGCATAAACATTCCTCCCACCGTGTCGGGTGGAAATCCCACCCGTCACGGTGGAGAGGCAAAAATCACCACCGTGGGAATATTTTAAAGACCGAATCTGCTGCACACCGCGTTCCCCCGTGACCCACCATATTAGCCCATGGCGCATCACCGTGCCAGCGTACAGGTAATGTGGTCAGAGAGGAGTGCATATATGGCTGACAAAACTTTGAAAATCGTCTCATACAGTACAGGCACCGCGAAACCCGCATATTTTTTTATTTGCCAAGTTTTTCGGCCTCGCGGAATTTCATACACTTTGCTGCAATTTCTTTAAGGTCACATATTGTCACGCGAATCGGCGTAATATCTCCAAAAATGTGTATGGAAGTAAAGGAACATATCTTCTGTATCGTAACATCGGCCTATACACATGTATTACATTGCCGACGTCACGTTTATATATATATATATTATATTTTTCCAATCGAAATTTAAATACGGTCATAAGTATTCATTTCCAATAGATCGGTAAATGGAAATTGCGATTATTACCTTAGAGGTAATTAGAAATCGTATGGGTCCCGTTAGTTTTCGTTGATTTTATGACCGACGACTTCCGTTTCGGCCTTCAACCAACTCGTCCGTCAGCCAACTCATAATAATACACAATAGCGACATGTCCAATGTAGCCGGGTGGAATAAGTTGTGCACTCGAAATCTCGCGATCACGCTCGCAACCTATGCGAGAAACCGCGAACACACGAGGTTGTCACATGTCCCTAACAGAACACGTACACATTGTTTTAGGAGACGATTCTTATGTGCAGCCAAAACATGTTTGTATTAAGAAATAGAACAAATGCGGACAAACATCAGTAGTTCTCGACAACAAAAACATAATAAATGTCTTAGGAGATGATTCTAATGTACTGCCAATACATGTTTATTGAAAAGAAAACATATTTCGATACGTGTTATTGGTTGCTGTATCGCATCGTCGATCTATACACAAAATCGCGAAAACGCGAGACCAAATCGCGAGACTGCAAAATCGCGAGGCGAAAACATGATATATATTCTATTGTATTCAATATCGCGTTTTCGCCTCGTGATCGCGCGTTTTTGTGAATGCGATGAGTTCCGTTTTCAAACGGCGCATAAAGAAATATGCCGCCGTGCCCACCTATCCCAAACTAGCACATTTGCGACATATCATTTTCTGTCTAGCTGCACACCTGATGGTGTTTACAATCATCTGTTGGTAATCCAGTTTCACGTGCAAAGTGTGACCTGGTGACCGACATTTAGAATTCGGCAGAAACAAACATATCAAAATCAGAATTTTTCAATGTAAAATTAGTTTCTGTGAATACTTACCTGTTATATGTTGCTATATAGCTTCTATTGGGGCTACCCATTCCGAATACAATTTATTGACCCGCACTTACACCTGTCCCATCCCATATCGACCGCGCATGCGCGCACGGGAGACTTCCTCTTTGCGATAGAACAAATATCTCACCTCGCGGGATGGGAGGCAGGTGTTAAATACATATAACAGGTAAGTATTCACAGAAACTAATTTTACATTGAAAAATTCTGATTTCTGTATCATACTTCCCTATTATATGTTGCTAGAATTTGTCTCCAAGGCGGGAAGGTAAGGTGATACAGAAACCAGAAAAATAACTTAATTCGCTCTGTGAATACTTAACCTAGGATCAATAAATTGACTCACCAAACAACTTGTAGACTAGACCCGGGCACCGTCTGAGCAGCACCCCCCCTATTCCTGCACCCAGAAGATAACTGAGCCGCCAGCTAAGTCTTCTGGTCTGCTTGAGTACTGTCCCCAGTCGCAGTTTCACACACACTGAATGTGACTAACTCATATCATGTTAGCCTCATGTCATACACACTGTTGTGCCTCACATCTAAGACTCACAGCATCTACACTGACCCTTGTCCATGTCCACAAGTCTCTTAAAGTTCTAACCCACATTACTCACAAATAGTAATGCTAACATAAAATACCCTATTCATATTGACACCCACATACTATCAATAATTACCAAACATGGCATTCATGACCCTGGATGAATGATTATGTGTTTTCGAGTGCCATGATACAATCATTGGTAACACCAAACACTGCACACATTATAGTAAAATATGTATCCAGACTGGTATAACCAGTCATGTGTAATCAAGAAAACACTCTACTAAAACTTTCCAGGCACAAAACTTAAACTAGCTGATAACTAGAACGTTTTGTAATGCCAATGTGAATATACCAACACTGTTATCCTGGCCTAGATCCACTTGCCCAGAATAACAACAGGCTAGAAAATTGAGCCTTTTACACATGTTTGACCCCCCCGTGATATCCCTGCTAGCCGCGACTAGGGGATCCAATGTGTAAATATCTGCGCTCTGCGCAGTCCGTGTACGTATGTAAAACTGATAAAAGTGGAATGAGACTTCCCTGATGCCAGTTCCATTATCTTATCACCAGGATCACTCCATAGAGGAACTCCGAGGAGGTAAATACTGCTCCAACCTCATGGCATCGATTATAACCTTATGAGCCGAGCCCTTAACCGAATTGGATCGATATGCTCTGCGTGTTGCGAGATATATCCATATGTAAACTGACGATTTGGATATAAACTGATTACCCACGCCTAGAATAAAATCCATTGCCTACCTCTCATTGGCTAGTCATTGAGATGTAGTGCCTAATTCACCACGCTCTGGCCTTGCACAAAACAATTCCGTGCCTTATGGAACTAAGCCTTGGATACTCCCATCTCTGAGTCTCCTTTCCCAAGGCCGAATTCTCTATGAGCCAAGTTTATGTAAGCATAACCTAATACTTGAGCCCCTGATGTTCCAGCAAAGTACTGGCTTTAAGAAATCCAACTTAGTTTTGGGGTCAAACACTGTGCCAAATCAATTTCTCTAACAGAGCTCCTACAGTGTGGGTCTGAGGCAGTCTAGGCCTACCCTTGAAAGCAGTAACCTATTCTGCTTCACACAGAGACTTAGCCCTCGGCACCTGCGCAGGTTAAACAGGACCACTATCCCGAGACAAATACTGGTATACCGAAGCTACTGCCTCCGGATAAGAATGGGAACTGTTCTTCCACAGCTACACTAGCTGCCGAGACCAGTCCCACCTGATGCCATCAGAGGATTTTAACATTCACCCGTACCGGTGAAGTGCCCTTTTCCTCTGACAAGCCTGGTGTATTTTGTCTTATGAAATTCACCATCATCTAGCCGAATGTCTTAACCGATTGCGCCACGAAGCCCACCTTATCATCTGATCGTGACCTTGATCTATGTGCCAGGGCATAGCGTGTTTTCCGTCTCGGTTAAATTTGGTATGTTCGTGCTGGGCGAGAGATAAACTCATATTCTGGATCAGTGCGAATGAATTTTAATCTATTGACATCGTTGTTGTTATTAACCGGAAGAATGTGCTTTTACCAAGTTAAATTACGACAATTGTACATTATAGAATACGTAAAGTATATAATGTCACATATAACCGACTCGATTTGGCCATGCCTGGGATCACGAACGGTCGGTTATGCCTAACTGGGACCCGAGACGTAGTAAGGAACCCAGTCTCGCAACCATAGTAACGGGATCATTATCCAATCCAGATTCTGATCGCCCCTGTACAGGCCGCGTAATTCCCGCCGCCTTTTCGTTAAAGCGAAAACGAGGATTAACCCATTATTGACTGATCAATCAATAGGGAAGCTATCCCATGGCTCATACTGATTTGTCGTTAAATCCCATCTAACCACTGTTAGATTCCCTTAGGTTAACTATTCTAGCTACTGATCTTTCTCTAGTGAAGAATGAAATCAGCGCCTATAATTGGGGTCTGAACCTATGATACGTATCGGCACTGAAGTGAAGTTGAAACAGTTGGCCAATGCCTACCTGTACCCTGTCCTAATCGACTCTGACGATTTCGTTTCCTACAACAATTACTTAAGGAAATCGCCCATTTCTCCTACCGCTGGACTGACTGGATTAATTTGCCTTACTTACAGCAATTAACCCAGACCTCCCATTCGCGTCTTTGCCTGTGCAATGATTGCCGTAGCTAGCCGCGAAAATATGTCCTTCCTTATTCCCTTCCTGATTGACTCCAGACGTGAAGAATCAGAACGAACGTATTCGCATGAAGTGTTCACCCTGCATGCTGTGACAGAAGCTTGAGAAACACTGGAATGCCCACCGTATGGTACACTAGACGTTCCAGTATGCTGGAGAACCAACTTGTCATTGGCCAGCATGTTGCCACTAGTGTGACCCGAATTTACTGATTGTGGAAATGCTCACCCGTATACTCATTTCCATGATACGGACATGCACCCACCGCTTATGCCAACTAGTCCAGAACTGAAGACACATACATTGGGCTCTGATTGTCCATCATGGTCGCAAACAGACACAACCAGGGGTGGCTCTACCTGTTGATAACCGCGTTGGTCACTGTTCTTAACAGTACGGACTTTCGAGCCCCCCTCGACAGGTAGTCCACATTACATTGGTAGATGATCTACACCGCATATCTGCCTCTGAATTCAATACCCTAGCAGCTAAAATAGCTCCCTGGCTGGTAGTTGAATTGGATACACAGCTTTGACGATCACTCTCAACATGATGTCTACTCTGTACATATCGGCACTGTCCAAGTGTACCCTGACTATCCCCATTCTGGTAAGGAACTCATCCCGACGTATCAGATGTCCTGTTTCGGTACTAGTTCCGATATCTCTATGTTCGGCCTGAGACCTAACCCTGTGAGATCCCAGAACAAACGCCGCTTGAGTAGCAGTGTGTCTCTAGACTGATCGTGCAGGAGCCAGTCGTCCAAGTATTGAAGTATGCAATAACACACATCTGGACTGTGCCTAGATTACCTCTATTAGTTTTGTGAACGCCGTGGCTTTGAAGGGTAGGACACAAAACTGTTATACCATGCCTTGCGAATGAAAGCTTATAAAGTTTCTGGACGCATGGCATATCGGTATATGAAGATAACCTTCATGTGGTTCGCTGGAGACTGCCCAATCGTTGACTCTAATAGTTTGACGTATCGATCGAGCCGTCTCTATCTAGAATTGATCTGTCTGTTGGTACAACAAACCGCACGCTGTAGAAGCTCAGATATTGCCAATCTCTGATTGCGTGTAGTGCCCCGCTCTGGTAGCCCCACCTATGGGGCTGTATAGGTGTTATGGGTTGCTTAAAGCTACCCATTACATCACTCGTTGGTTTAGGAGAAGGGGATATTGAAGCTTGCTTATGCCCCTTTTCCAGCCCAAGTTGCGCTTCTATAAGCGAACCGCTTGGCTAAAGAGACCACTGATAGTCTCGCTAACTGCCGACTCTGTCTTACTGCAGCGTCAGCAGCAGTCACCTGCGAACATCTGTTTCCAAACAGATTCGTGGCCTGAAGGAATGCTTCCCGAAGGAGGTCCCTTCCCCTATGCCTATGACGACGTCAATGATCGTACCTAGACACAACCTAGAACGTCGTTTGTGTTCATGGATATACAATCCCGCTTCCTGGTAGACGAGCTACTGGAAGATTGTGTGCCCTCCAGTCTGACGTCATCAGACTCGCATCAGGACTAATCCAGTGTGTCGGCAGGCCAATGTCCTATACCGTTACACTGTTGTATATTCATAACCTTGAACAGATATTCCGCTGAAAACGGCGTGGTCAAGACCAGCGTCGCCGTTATCAGTGGCTATATTTTACACTCTGTTGACAGGAGGAATACGCTTGCATTCCACCGAGGCGCTCCCAATTGGATTTGCGTGTATACTACCCACATCGCCTATCCGATTGAATCTACCTGTCCCGTGTCCGGTGTTCTTGCTCAGTGGTTAGCTAATAACCCAGAGCAGAACTAGTGGCCGGCGTTCTTGCTCAGTGGTTAGCGTATAACCCAGAGCAGAACCGGTGTCCGGTGTTCGTGCTCGGCGGTTAACGTATAAACCAGAGCCTAACTGGTGTACTGTGTTCTTACTCAATGGTTAGCGTATAACCCAGAGCAGAACTGGTGTCCGATATCCAATGTCCGTACTCAGTAGGTAGCGGACCACCCAGAGCATAACTAGCGACGTTGGATGTCTCAGTCATAAGAGATACCCTGCCACTATTCGGACTCGTACTTGGCTAGACTCAAAAACAGTCGTTAGCTTATGAATCTTGCCGAAAACCGACTGGTGTCCGGTGTCCGGTGCCCTTACTCAGTGGGTAGCGGACCACCTAGAGCAGAACTAGCGACTTTGGATGTCTCAGTCATGAGATACCCTGCCACTATTCGGACTCGTACTTGGCTAGACTCAGAAACAGTCGTTAGTTTATGAATCTTGCCGAACACCGACTGGTGTCCGGTGTCCTTACTCATTGGGTAGCGGACCACCCATAGCAGAACTAGCGACGTTGGATGTCTCGGTCATAAGAGATACCCCGCCACTATTCGGACTCGTACTTGGCTAGACTCAGAAACAGTCGTTAGTTTATGAATCTTGCCGAACACCGACTGGTGTCCGGTGTCCGGTGTTCTTACTCAGTGGGTAGCGGACCACCCAGAGCAGAACTAGCGACGTTGGATGCCTCAGTCATAAGAGACACCCTGTCACTATTCAGACTCGGACTTGGCGTAGACTCAGAAGAAACAGTCTTTAGTTTCTGAATCTTGCCTAACACAGACTGGCGTCCGTTGTTCTTACTCATTGGATAACGGACCACCCAGAGCAGAACTAGCGATGTTGGATGCCTCAGTCATAAGAGACACCCTGCCACTATTCGGACTCGGACTTGGCTCAGAAACCACTGTAGTTTCTGAATCTCACTTATTGATACTTACCCTGATACTTACCATAATAGTACCTAATGGTCAGGCCCCTCCATAGAGGCCCCCAAGGCCTAAGACAAGCCCGGTTTCTCATTAGAGCAACCGTTATGTCTCTAGCAACAACGGAAACAAATTATCTCATGAGAATCACAAGTTCCCGTTTTGTGACCACCACCAAATTCCTGACCCGAACTGGGTTTAGGTTTCCCTTTAGTGAACGTGTTACGGAAAACCTATTCAAATATCGAACTAAACAAAGTTGAAAAAAAAATAATAATAATTTCTTTGTCGACAATAGGAACGTCCGACAATAGGAAAATCGCAAAGTTCGCGCCTGTGGCCACACTAAGAAAAAAAACTCAAAATACTTTCAAAATGAAATATTTTCGACTAGCAACTTATAGAAATGAATAGCCCCCACTCTATTACAGAAGATATTGCCTACTTACGGACAATAACCATGAATAGAGTGTATAAAACAGCCAAACGAAAATGAGCACCAAAAAGGATACTTTCACGCCAGCCGTCCGAAGCAAAGATGAAGTCTCCCGTGCGCGCATGCACGGTCGATATGGGATGGGACAGGTGTAAGTGCGGGTCAATAAATTGTATTCGGAATGGGTAGCCCCAATAGAAGCTATATAGCAACATATAACAGGGAAGTATGATACAGAAACTACGCTATGTAGTCGCTCACATCCATCGCATCGCCGATAAATTGATAATTACGCATTAGCTTGACATAGTGCATTTTCACATTTGTTTGATTTCTTGATAAAGCAAGATTTGGCAGCACATGAGAATCGTCTCCTAAGTCGATTCTTTGTAAAGAAATACAAATGTATTCATGTTTTCTTTTCACATTTGTTGATTTCTTAATAAAATAGGTTTGTCGACACATGAGAATCGTCTCATTAGACGATACTAATGGGTTTTTTTTCTTCAATTTTTTTTTTTATTTCTTAATAATCAGGGTTCAAGCTAGGCCAAAAATTTAGGGAGAAGTGACTTCTCCCTCCTGGCAAAATAGGGAGAAGTGAGGCAAAATTAGGGAGAAGTGATAAAAATCATAATTGCACTGAACATTTCTCTTACGGTTATCGCGTAACTGTAAACTCTATGTGTACACACCAGGGGTCATGAAACAATCGATGCGATCCAATTTTACACGCCTATTTGGTGGGATTAGCGCATTTATGACATGCACTCGCCCCTAGGGTCTGAAATCCATAGTAAAAAAAAATAGAAAATTCCAGGGCGACTTGACTTCCCCCTACAGGAAAAATAAGGCGACTTGGCCAGAAAAAAAGCGACCACTTCGCCCATGTCGCCCTCAAACATGAACCCTGATAATAACACATGTTTTGGCAACACATGAGAATAGTCTCCCATGACAAAACCATTTATATTTTGTACGAATATTAGCATTATTGTCAAGCCCGTCTGCGGAAAGCGAGACATAATGCACTTCTCACAATGACGTGTAGGATACACTGTCAAAACATGTTATGTTGAGAATACGTCATTTTCGTTTCAGCTCTCGCGATCACGCTTCCCGTTTTCTCGATCTACGCGCAAGATCGCGAAAGGAGACGATTCTCATATGCACAGTACTGTCAAAACATATTTTGTTGCGAATATGTTAAATTTTCGTTTCACGATCCATCACGCTTCGCGTTTTCGTGATCTCGACCTATGCGCAAGATCGCGAAAACGTGAAACATGTTTTGTTGAGAATATGTTTCATTTTCGTTTCGCGAAATTGTAACATATGTACAAATCGTCTTAGGAAACGATTCTCATGTGCTGCCAAAACATGTTTTTATTAAGAAATGGAACAAATGTGGACAAACATCAATATTTCTGACAATAAAAACATGGTTTGGCAAAGCATGAGACGATTCTGATGTGCTGCCAGTACATATTTATTGAGTAAATAAAGATTCTGTTACCTTTTTTTGAGATTCTACACCTTCTCTCCGACCAATACTTGTTTTCGACACAACTTAACCTTTAGATGTCATTTTGTAACCTTTGATGTCTCACTTTCCAACACCGACACACGTCCCAGTAGGTCACCGCACGTGCATATGATGATGTATGACGTGATCGGACAAAACCGGGCTTATTGCATATGTGACTAGCGAAGACCAACACGTGTTCACCATCAGTAGATCGTAACATGTCCCTAACAGGACACGTAAATCGTTTTAGGAGACGATTCTCATATGCTGCCAACATATGTTTATTAGAAAAAATAATATTATTTTTTGGACAAAACATGAGAATTGCCTCCTAAAACACGAGAATTATAATGGTGTTCTGTTAGTGTCGTGTAACTCGCATTTACTCGATCTCGACCTCTACACGAGATAGCGAAAACCCTTTCATATGTATCTGACATATTCCCCAATATCCACATTTCTTCTATTTCTTAATTAAAATAATGTTTTACAGCACATGATTATCGTTTCCTAAGGCGATTATGATACTACAGTGTCCTGTTAGGGCCAGTTACATTCTCGCGTTTTCGCGATGTCGATCCATGCGCCAGATCGCGAAAACGCAAAGTGAGATCGCGAGGTGAAAATGGGACATTATATTATATTCAGTTGTGCGTTTTCGCGCTCTCGCCTCGCGTTGGAATTGCGTTTTATTTGCATGCATGCGCAAAGCGAAATTTCAAGACGTATCCGTTTTACACACCATGAGCAAACCTGTTTATTAGAAAAAATAATATTATTTTTTTGACAAAACATGAGAATTGCCTCCTAAAACACGAGAATTATAATGGTGTTCTGTTAGTGTCGTGTAACTCGCACACAGGTATTTACAAAAGTTTAAGCGGAAGGCGATTTCGCGATGCCAAAGTGCGAGATGATTCTCAGGTGTTTAGGAGACGATTCTCATGTTTTGTTCTTGTTAAGAAATATGTTTGTTTGAAAGGAAAAATGTATATATTTATAAAAAAAACACAAACGTAAGTCAGAATAAGTGTAAATGTTTGGGTACTACGCTACGACTGTACAGGTAAGCCAGCCTGGCGTCCCGGTGGAATGCGGGGTCGTATCACGGGGGAACACCGTAGCCGTTTTATGGCTATTGCAAGTTCATTCAGCTTGGTCTCCGTCCGCGGTGGTAATACAGGTAAAATATATGGTCACCGTGGGAGGCACATAACTCCCACCGTGATTTTCCCACTCGAGAAAATTCCTCCCACCGTGAGAGAGTGGAAAAGGGACAAAGCACTCTGAGTGTACTGTATAGCTTGAAAATATGACCACGTCCGTAAATGTCAAGTGTCTATGCAGTACGGGCCCGATATGCAGCAAATCATCCCCAAATCTTCCCTAAATTCTCTTAATTACTCACTTTGTGATGTAAATACCAGCTTAAATTGTTACTAATCATTGAATAATACTATTTTCAGGTACCTAGCTGATGCAAGGAGTTTGGCTAAGAACGTGATATTAAAACGAAGCTCGCCAGAAAATGTCATGGGTGGCCAATATAAATGGTCTTAAATTTTCAGAATTGTCTTTCTTGTATATATGTTCCCATATAAATGTTTGTTTGTTTGTTTAACGGCATATTATATATCAACATCTAAGGTCGTAATAAAGTGGTTATTGTTTGCGACTGTCTGTCCGTCCGGCTTTGTCACAGTTTTGATAGTAAATTATACAAATGATCTCTCTATTTCTCCTCCAATGACCATTCAACTGATCAGAACCGTCTCGCCGAGACACTTGAAATGGTGATCACAGCATACACTTTGGGCGAGAAATGACAAAAAAATATCAAAATCTGCGGATGTACATTTGAAACATTTTGGTCCCGTTTATTCTATAATAATAATGATATAATTCAATCATTATAATACAGTACCGGGTTGAACATGCAATTAAAACACATTTATATTAATTTCGTAAAACATATATCTATAAGTTTTTAAATCATCCAATGTTGTTGTTTTTTGTAACAATAAGACATTTACGGACGTGTTCATATTTTAAAGCTTTATATGTGCGGAGGTTGGTTGATTGATTGAGATAAAAAACAGATGAATAGTCAGGGTTCATGTTTGAGGGCGACATGGGCGAAGTGGTCGCTTTTTTTCTGGCCAAGTCGCCTTATTTTTCCCGTAGGGGGAAGTCAAGTCGCCCTGGAATTTTCTGAATTTCAGACCCTAGGGGCGAGTGCATGTCATAAATGCGCTAATCCCACCAAATAGGCGTGTAAAATTGGATCGCATCGATTGTTTCATGACCCCTGGTGTGTACACATAGAGTTTAGTTACGCGATAACCGTAAGAGAAATGTTCAGTGAAATTATGATTTTTATCACTTCTCCCTAATTTTGCCTCACTTCTCCCTATTTTGCCAGGAGGGAGAAGTCACTTCTCCCTAAATTTTTGGCCTAGCTTGAATCCTGATAGTATTATACACATTTGGAATGGTAAATAACTTGCATGTTTCAATTGACCAAAATGGGTCAAACAACATTTATCTCCCTTGCATTTATCTCATAATTTATTTTGGATGATCTCCCTTGGCTGCTAGAATGCCTAAGTTAAATTAAAACATCGAAATAAGACTCTTTTAACCATAAAAACGTATTCAAATCGGGTTCAATAACTTCTTAAGAACGATATTAAAAGGTTTTGAGATATATTAATTGGATAACTTATTCATTACAGGAGGATTTTGGGAGGATTTGGGTGAAAAATGAGGATTTGGGGAGGATTTGTGTGAATCGTGCGGCCCGTATTTCGGTGGTTTTCGGTAAAGAATCGTTTTCCGGTAATTCCAGTTACCCCTCTGATCCACGCTTCTCTGGCTCCGTTTTTAAATGTGTATGGTTTTCTTTGGCTGCCAGCGGTAGGTAACCACTACACACTGAATGGTATTTGGCATATGGCTCTGTTAACGGGAGTGATTGGGCCATAGTGCTATGTCTACGAAACCAAGCTACTTTCAACTTATAATTATTACCCCACCCACTTTTTCAACATGAATTTTTGGCAGATGTTTACAAATATCATACTTTTCCGAGTCTATCCCCCTTGGCAAAGGGTTGATAAGGCATGTCTTTGAATTTATCTGGTACGGCAGATGGCCCCCAGCCGGTCGGGTTGTCTTGTATCATAGGAGGATCAAAATGCGCCATGATAGTCGTCAAAATGTGTACTTGCAACGTGATAAAAATAAATGGAGGACCGGTGTTTTAGCCTCGTCTTGGGAACTTCCGGTTAACTCGTACACAACACATTTCGTACCGAATAGTCCAGTAGCCGATTTCACCAACATTGCAAAGTATACTTTTCTAGCAAAGTATACTTTGAGGGAGTAATCATTTATTTTTTCTGAAATGCATTATTTCATATAGAACTAACAACTGCATATATTTGGGATGATTAAAAGTATGCAGAATTATTATACTGAATGTATTACATTATCACCGGTCTCACTAAAAAGTGACAAGAACATTATTAGCGACAAGAAGCGACAAGAAGCGTCAAGAAGATAACAAAGGCAATAAAAGTCAAATTAATCACTATTTAATATCATATAATGTAATATAGTAATGTAATGAACCTAACAGAATGATATTTATTGAAAAGATTCATTAATTCAATGATATATAGCAAATAGTATCAACGACAGATTTCCTGCCCGAGCGTCAAAAACTGAGCGAAGACCACATGTGGACAACAATTTATAAGACGATAATTACTATTCAAAATACAAGCAATAGTAGTAAAATCTTACCTTTGGTCACCAATTATTCATTGTAATCCTTTTTATATTTGTTATTATATAATAACAAATTTAATATCCATCACATTAATACACTATTTAACTACTGTAATGCTCATCAATATACATGTAGTATTGGCAAGCATAAACCGTGTCGACTTTGCTATTCGAAATTGCAAAATCCAGAAATATCCATCACGAACTGAATATTAGTCCATACTTTTTTGGAATAAAATAATATGTAACATTTTTTACGTATCGAATAACACAAATATGACGTACAGGTAATTTACACAACTTCCGTAAATGTTCGTACCAATGCTTCGCATAGCCCATCCATACACCCGCGGGTGTCATAAAGTCGCTGTACCCAACCACAATAGCTGGTGGATCAGCCACCATATTTTAGAGTGATTGGTAACACAGAGAGATAGGAAAAATAATATACTTCCCAAATAGCTTAATTGTAGATGGGTGAGTTTATTCCCCGGAATATGTATTTAAGCACAAATGCGGTCATAAGTTAAGTGATATACTACTGATTTTGGATTATGAAGTATCAAATTAAAGGCAATGCTCCTAGCTTCAATATGATATATAGTCCTGCAAATTTGGATATGTCCAAAAAACAAAATTCGTCCGTTGAAAAAATGTATTTTCGCAGTTCAATTTTCTCAAAATGTAGGCATCCTACAGTAAATGTTACCTTCATAGCTTTAATTTGAGATATTGATGTGTGAATTCGGTCAAAGAAAACGTATTTTAAATCTAAATTGAAAATACTACTTTTTTTATTTATTTTATTTTTTAATTTCCAAACATAGTCATATGTATAAACACAAATCAATTACAACATGTAAACATACAGAAACATACCATCAAATGTATAAATTTGTATATATGTGCCTAGTCATGTGCATGTATCACTATGCATCAATATGCATTGATAAATGATTATGTCAGAGAAAATAATAGTTTAAGGATATAATGGGAAAAACAGAGTCAATAAGAAGAGTGAAGAGAGAGAGAGAACATTTTTTGAGAGAGTTTAGAGAGAGAGATAATTTAGAGAGAGAGAGAGAGAGAGAGAGAGAGAGAGGAGAGAGAGAGGGGGGGGGGGGGGAACCGTAAGGAAAGCGCATGAGATAGAGAGATAGAGAGAGCTGAATGTTTGAGTTGAGCAACATCGCAATGAATATATATATATGGTTTTTTTTCAACTTCGGATCTGCATATAATTTAATCTATGAAAAAGTATTAAATTAAAACTGTATCAGTAGACAGTGAAAAATCAAAACAACAAAACAAACAACGATATTACTCTAATTGAATGCCATCCCATTTTCGTACATGAAAAGTAACTTTATTTTTATTAATTGCTATTTCTCTTTCAATATCTTTTGTTTTTCTTAAATATACTTTAAAATCAGAGTAGTTCGGTTCCATATTTCTTAATTTGCAAGAATAGATGAAATGTTTTCCTAATATAATGCAAAGGTTTAAAAATATTATTTTTGGTTCATTCTGTCCAAAACATATTAAATGCCAATCGAGATTACAGTTAATATCGTGGTCGGTTAAGAAGGTTCCTAACTGTGACAAAAAAAATGTTGACTTTTAATGCATTCCCAAAACAGATGTTTATTGGCTTCCTGAGCCATTGTACAAAACTTACACGAAGTAGAGCTGACAATATTACATTTGTATAAATAAGCATTTGTTGCGACAATTTTCATTAGAAATTTATACTGAAAATTTCGAAGTTTAGAACTGATTGTGCTTTTATAATGATGTGTATTTACCACCTTCCAATTTATATGTTTATCTATGAATTCTGTATTACATGTATCTTTAGCTTTATAAACGATATTCTTTTGGTTATTAAGAAACATAGTATATAACATTTTGTTACATTATTTTGTAGATTTTATTGTTTCTAATAATGGTGTGTTTGTGATTACTGCATTTATTTCTTCATTCCTAATCCGCCTTCGCCAGTCTTGCGTGATGCTTGTAATTATTTTTAAATATTTTAAAAAGTCGTTTTTACTGATATCATATAACTGCCTTACATGCGAGAAATAAAAAATGCTTTACTTCTATAGTCCTATAACTGTTATATATATTTAATCCCACGAGCATACCAATCCCTATAGAAAAACATTCTGCCATTTCCTTTTAGTTTCGAATTGTTCCACATAATTTGCTTTGATATATTTTCTGGATTGTCTATGAAATTTAATTTACTCCAGGCTTCAAGAATTTCCGTTAAACAATTGTTTCTTACTAATACTATTTTTACTGAGCAGACCAGACAAAACATTTACCACAAGAATCCCCGGAACTCAGGGGCGGCGGAAGCAATTGATATTTGGGGGGGCGAACTTTGTGAGGGCCCGAAGGGGCCTAATTCGCTAGGGGGGTCCGGGGCATGCCCCCCCGGCAATTTTTTGAAATCCAAGTGGTGTGAAACACAATTTCCTGCATTCTCAGCAATGTTTGAACAATGTTTGATTAAACTCCGTGGATGGACGGTTAGGCCGGATCGGCAGGTCCCAACTGCTCCTCCCTCTCTTAAATGAGTTGGCTCAGTCAGAGTCGGGTTCCCAGTAATCATGATTACACAAATATATTACAGTAAAAAATAATTTTTTTACAGAATTATTGGGGGGGCTACGCCCCCCCAACCAAATTATTGGGGGGGGGGGGCGACCGCCCCCCCCCCTGCCCCCCCGCTTCCGCCGCCCCTGGAACTTACGGAACTCTTCATAAATGACACAGTTATTTGGCGATTGTGATATATCCTATATAATATGGTAGCAGATCCTCATAGCTTTAATATGATATAGTAAGTAAAGTAAGTAAATTATTTATTATCGTGACCTGTGTATACAATAAAATATAAAGTTTATCACATGGTAATGAAAACACACGGCCCTATGGGCCTATACGTCACTGTTGATAGACAAGGTTTTACGTGGCGAATTGTTTACAATACAAATTTTAAAGAATTTTTTTTTTTTTAAAGAATTAATGTTGGTTCATGTTTCCTCAAAACTGATCGTGGATTTTGTTGTTGGAGGAGGTCAATATACCATTACCATTACCAACATGACAAAAAGCCGCATTTACATATTACTATATATATATACATGTTGCCGTATGGGAAAACCAGGCTTACTGACTTTACTAGAGTAGATGCTTTGGAAAGGTGTCTATGACTGATTATCAAGTTGTGATGCGATCAACATATACCATGATCAGGCTGTGCGAATGCGCAGTCTGATCTGGGTATACACTGAACGAATATGTCCCTGGCCCTATTTTGTCGTGTTGTGTCACAATAATGTAGATACGACGATATGCCATGCCGGCATCAGTGTGACTCGTACAGCCTGCATCGGATGAAGTTTAATGTATGTCATTTCTGATGCTGAATGCCGATAACCAATCACGTGGTTCACCGCATTAAGCATCAACAATATTGTTCCGTGCAGGCTGCACATGTCCCAGATCCACGGTGCAGGATTTTATCAATGGTTTTAAATCAAGCATGTAAGTATAAAGTATGACTTATGGTAAAATATGTCGCAATATATTGATATATTGGTCGATGCATTTGGAGATTGTTAATGCATGCAATTAATCTACTTAGTATTAACCTTTTTATTTTCTAATTGCTCGCGAATTATCAGAAACATGTAAGCGAGACCAGCATTATTTGCCATGCTAGATATGATATATTGTGACTATAAGATGTATTTTCTCGGTATTAAACAAATGTCACTGAAACAAACAACGATATAAAACATAAATGCAAATGAAGCACGATGTTGCTTTTTGTGTTGTTTTTTTCAGCCTGTAAGTTTAGAACATTTCATTACTATTTAAACTATGTTCCGAACCTACAATGAGGCGATTTGGATATGAATGTACATGTATATATTCGGCATTGTATGCGAGCACGTACGTACATAAATATTGTAAGTATGTAATAGAGAACATTGTAGACACTGACATATTAAATTTAGCGAATGCATGTTGCCTAATGGTATTTGTTTCCAGACAAAATGTATTAAATATTCCAAGATAACCAATATGTGGATCAAAGGGGTAACTTAATGAAATATAGTAATATATTGTTAATGGCCAACAAACTTGAAAACTTAACAAAAATTTGGGAAAACTTTATCATTTCAAAAGTTTAATTTATGTAAAAAAAATACCAAAATAAGATTTCATCTTCAGCTGAGCTAGTTGCGGGTGCTATAATAAATCTCTGCTTTTGTGCGTTTTTTTTCTTCCTTTCTTTGTTTTAACCCCTTCCCCACCCCCTCCCCACTCCCTATTCCACCTCATATTATATATTTGGGAAATAAAGACATTATAAATATGAATCTAGTAGAAGAATATAATATACACAGAGTAATACAGGTTCAAGCAAAGACCATGATCTGACGGAACCAGCCGCGTTTTGATTTATAATCAGTGTGGGGATCGGAACAGATTGTACATTGTCTTGTCAATACATAATGTTACCAACAACTTTAACATTTAACCCTTTCAGCCCTAAATAACTGGAATGGATTATATATAATATGTTAATTTTCGGTCAATTCCATTCAACAGAAAATACTTTTCAAATAATCTATTTATAATTTTTATTTTCTTTTAACAAATATGAAAATTACTTGCAAAGAGTGCAGATCCTGATGAGCCGGGTTAATACACGATTTAAACATGTAGATGCACAGTTGGATTGAACTTCACTTTTTACAGAATGGGGCTGGTTCAGTTGGATCATAGGTAATATGAATGATAACATATAATCAATTACATGTATTACATATGCTAAATCAAACTTTGGCTCTTGCAGCGCTGGAGAGTGACATTGTCATTTGTGGGTTTATTATAAGTATTAATGTCTTTTTTTAATAACACGTGCAAGTTTTTATTGAAAATTCAGGTCTCTCATTAATGACGATTCTAATGTACCACTGAACCATGAAGTCTTAATAGAACAGTGATTTCTACCCAGTACTGCAAGAGCAAAAGAGGGTGAATATCTGTAATTGTATATTTTGTATTTGTATCTGACTATTACATGTATATTATGTACGGTTTGTGGGGGATGGCCTCGACCCACCACAAACCTATTACGGGGAAAATAAATATGTTCAAACCTTAAAAAAAAAAAAAAAAATAAATAATATATATATATATATATATTGTTTAATTGTGTCCTAAAATTAAATGTATTGAAGTTTCTAATTAATCGATATATATATATACATTTGTATGATGAACAAATATTTTTTTCCAGTTGCGGTACTTTTCAACCACGCCTTTGATGATTGCCACATCATGTAAAAAATATCACCATTAGTATGCGACAAAAACTGGACGAATTACTATTGCTACCAGTGTAGACATCGACTACATGACTATATGGTACATGCATACATTTGATTAGTTGTCCGTTCGGTGGGCGATGATATGTAATGAAATGGCATGTTGCAACAAAAATGGTAACTTGAGGACACTTTTGATCATAATCTACACTGGTTTTAAATGTCAGTTGATTAACTTTTCTCAAGTTTCCCCCCAGATTGATATAGCACCTCTCATTGACACGCTTATTAAATTTGGCAGCTCAATAAACGGTTTTAATTTTCGGCACGCGTTGTAAATTTAATCAGAGGATTAACGGATATAATTGATTGCACGTTTTATCGATCAAACTGCATGCGCTGACCCATCTGAGACACAATCTCAATAAACTCACATCAGTAGATATGGCCGCTAAATCTGTTAAAGGTTCGTCATTTGTTTAGAAAGGTTCGTCATTTGTTTAGAAATACTTGGACTAATGATTTGTATGGTCCTTGTAATGACAAGGTCTGTGCAGGATGTTATGGTTTCATTATATGAGCGATAACATTGTACATTATGATCGGGATCTACATGGGCCAACGCTTTACTGATAATCAGTTTCAGCAGACATAAATATATTCAGGGTCTACACAGCCATTCAGACGTTGTGATGTATCGTCTTGCAGCTCATTAATGTCTGCTTCGCACTGAATTAGCTACTGATTGAACGCATTTTGAGGGACGAATATTCGATATGTTCAACCAATTTATTTGTAACTTCCAATGAATACATGAATATGCATCATATTAAACCATGTAAAAACTATTGTAGCTCCTAATCAGCTACCACAGTCACACAATTTGATACGTAAATACGCATGAATATATACTGCAAACGCAATACCAAGTACATTGAAATTATATGAAAATTACTTGCAAAAGTGCAGATCCTGATGAGACGACTCGTCATTCGCCAGCTCATCTGGATCTGCAGATCGTGATTTGACTATTCGTGACCATGTCTCATTTAACGTTATTGTCTCGGTGTTTTTCAGGCTCTGGCTACGCCTCTGATACCCCTGTAGTTCTTGCCATCTACGTTTGATCCTTTTTGTCTGGTACTGTTCCAATTTGTAGCGTTTTATGTAATAGCACAGCTATTAGCTAGCTGGATGAAGTGTCCGGCACTCACACTAAATATGTCCAATAATATGCCTTCATTTAATGATTTAATACCTCATTGTAAGATATTGCACAGTGTGTGGTCTTCTCAGTTGCAATGTGTTTAATTTTCATCATATCCTGATAATCGGGATCAAACTGGTCTTGATCAATAGGGGATGCTAGTTCTTGAAGGTGCATTCGCCATCCATTCAGGATTTCTTTGTCGGTACAAAAGGTATGTTCACCCACATATAATGCAGTGCATTGATGCAATGTTTTGATTTTCCTTTCTGTTCATTATTATACGCCCGGCATACGAAGTGTGTCGAGGCGTATATAGTTTTCGTCATTCCGTCCGTTCGTCCATCCCATTTGCGTTAACATTTTGGGTACCCATTATCTATGTAACGGTAAGTCGGATTGACCTCAACCTTCATATACTTCATTATCATCATCCATATTTCCATCCCATACCACACCCATGTGGCCTTCATGTCCAAGGTAAAATTAATTTCGTTAAAGGTTTTAAATATTTGCGTTAACGTTTTTTACCTCCGTATAAGAGTTGCGTTAAAGTTTTCGGGTACCCATTATTTCTGCAACTGTAAGTAAGATCGACTTCAAAACCCATGCGGCCTTCATGTCCAAGGTCAAGGTCAAATTACTTAGACATTTACATCCGTAAGATTTGCGTTAAAGTGTTCGGGTACCCATGATCTCTGAAACGGTAAGTCGAATTGACTTCAAACTCCATATACTTCATGAACATCAACCATATTTGCATTCATGCCACACCCATGTGGCCTTCTGTCCAAGGTAAAATTAATTGCGTTAAAGGTTTTAAATATTTGCGTTAACTGTTTTTGTTTGTCGGTCCAGGCGGCGGCCGGGGGTATCAGTGAGCCTCTGTTCACTTGCTCTAGTTATGCAATACACTTGTCATGAATTGCTGATACATTTGAACCCCTGGATAAGGTCATCAGACCTTGGGTCAATGGTCAAAATTTAAGTTTTCTATTGATATGTTGCCATACATTGTGCAATACTTCCGGCAGTAGTAGTGCTCATGTGCAGAATAAATAATGATGCTGTAATTGGTTCTTAGTTTATATGGACAATTGGAATATTAAAACATTGGAAAAACAGCTTCCTGGGGCACAGGTCAACTAAATAAGTGCATAGCTTACGCGTTTGCGTTTAGCAGTGTCGCTGTACCCATCATGAGAGACAGCTACTGTGTATGTATAGTGCATACAGCTATATTACGTTACAGTGTTTCAATTCCCGATGTCTTAATAAAACGATATGAAGGTAAAGTAAGATTTTAAGGACCCGTTCTATACATGGTCATCGTTTGAATCAAAGATAATTGCTTCGTAAATATGTGATATAATATATGTATACCATATATTATTTAGTAATACATGAACATATTTTGAACATGTTTATTCAGATAAAGATAAACGCTTTAAGCCATATGGCCCCTGAAGCAATACACATGTAACAACATACAATTATGGATGACAAAGACAACGGCCGGTGCATAAAACGTAACTTTAAGAATGCAGCTACTATGTATTGTATTTGATGCAGCTATGCCACCGTCGACCATTGGCCATAGCACATGGAGAATATCCTACGGTGGAAAAGCATGCCCAATAAGCATATACAAAATGTTTTGGTTAATCTATGAAATTACATTAACTTATGGCGTTGCAGCATTAGTCTATAGAGTAGTGCATTACACATGTACTACAAAACTGAACACGTAATATATCATGCAATAATGTCAAGTTAATATTTGCAAATATATATGCATGCTGTATTTCTTTATGTATGTATTGGGAGAAGGTGACCTCTTCTAGGCGATGGGACGAAACTTTTAGTCTAGCAAATGTGTACCTAAATTTCGAGAATGTGAATATTGCATTTTGAAGTCGCATACATTTCTATAAAATAATGCTCTGCTAGATCCATTAATTCTGGCTTGCCAATCATGCATAAAGTTATCGGTCAATCTTTGTTTGAAAACTATCAGAAACTCTTCAATATTTCCGACCCCTTGATTCAACCAAACATCAAGAAATCCGTGGGTCGATAACATTTTTTTGACTAGTGACGCCCAGTTTGTTTTACTTGGTGTGCTTTGCATGTCTGCTAATATCATGTTGTATATATGTTTCATGTATTTGTGATCATCTGACGCAGATATTTTGAACCGGAATGTAATTATATTTAGATAGCGTCGATGAACAAGTGGGGTACGACCAAGTTCTCCATAGATAAAATAGTTTTGCGCATTTCTCTTAACACCTAGTAAACTTTTGCAAAACTGCAAATTAACTTTTTCTATTCGAGTTCCCTGCACAAATCCCCATATTTCAGCACCGTAGTTAAGAATCGGTTGTACTAATTTATCAAATAATTGTAATCTATGTGTGGGTGTTATGTCTGTAAATTTATACAGGTATTTGTTAAGCTTGAAAATAGCTTTTTGTGCTTGACCCGATAATAAAGATTGTGTTTCCATGAAAGAACCACCCGCTGTAAAGACTATGCCTAGATACGTGAATTTACTTACTATTTCGATAATAGAATTGCCATAATATAATTATATGTTTCTTGGCAATCTACCTCCTTTTCGAAATACAAGTATTTTTGTTTTTCCCGTATTGACAGTTAATTTCGATTCTGAGGAAATAACAATGTCATCAGCATATAGTAAAATAAATAATTTTATCAATCCGATATCAATTCCTTCAATACCCTTAGTTTCGAATTCAGCCTAAAGGTCATTTACAAACATGCTAAACAGGAATGGAGATAGGCAGTCACCCTGATGTACGCCTAATATGCAAGAAAATTAATTCACCGCTTAGCATGGTGTTATGCTTTACGCGCGATGTCACATTAGTATACATGGATTTAATTATATTTAACATTTTCCCTCGCACTCCCAGTTTTATTAATTTTAACCATAGATTATCACGCACCACATAATCAAAAGCCTTTGAAAAATCCACAAAAGCACAATATAATTTATTACCCTTATTTAACATATGTGTAATAAGGCCATGCAAAATAAATATGTTATCCCGTGTACCCATTCCCTTCATGAACCCTGCTTGTGCTTCCACATACACATGATATTTTTCAGCCCAGCTAGATAGTCTATTATTTAAAACGCGTGAGAATAACGCATCACGCCAGGGTGACACCGGGCTAGTTTACTGAAGGGATGGAACACCAAGCACGTTGTGGACAGAGACAACAAGGTATATTTTTACTATGATGATGTATTTACATAAATGAAATGCACAAACAATGGATGATAATGTCAGTACGGACAACTCGCTGTGATCCATTTTCCCATCCACGACCTCGTGACATTGGCCCATTACCTCTTCCCCGACCTCTTACCGGTGGTTCAAGACCATTCCCACGACCTCTTGATGGCGTTTCGAAATTATCGAATAACTGCTAATACTCACCTACTTCCTGACCCATGGCTGGTGCACCCCTGTGTCGTCCTGGACAATCTCGTGCAATGTGACCGTTACGTCCACATGCAAAGCATAATATGTCACCCGGTCTACCAATATTCCGGTTCGTCTGTGATGTCTGACTATCTCTATTTGCACTTACCCTTAGATTATCGTGACCCCGTCATCATCTTGACACAACGTTGAAAGCCCCACCTCTGTTATCAGCATATCGGTCCGCCTGTCTCGTCATGTCACCAAAACTTTGTATATCACGTTCTTTCATAAAAGTTTCTAACTCCTTACCACATGTTTGTAGGAATTGATCCCGTAATAAGAAATCATGTAATTTGTCAAAACTGTACTCTACTTTACCCAAATATAACCATTTAGTATGGTAGCTCTTCAACGTCTCCACAAACTGCTCAAAAGTCTCCCCTCGCTCTGGTTTACTTTCTTTTACATTCTTCCGTAATGCTTCCACGGTCACCTCAAACCTTTTCAGTAGGGCTGATGTTAAACTGTCATAACTGAGAGACTGCTCTGAGGGAAGCCTGGCGTACACCTCAAGTTCCTTACCTTTTAGTAATGAACTCAGTTGTATTCCCCATATATCTCTGTTCCACTTCTCCAACTCTGCATATTTTTCAAACCGATACAGATAAGCATCGATACTATCTTTGGTTTCCTCAAAATATGGAAGCTTAGTACCCTTAATTCTGCATTTTGCAATCGATATTTGGTTCCCACCCTCAGGTAATCCCATTTCGGCTTTGGCTAATTCTATATCCCTCTTATTGTGTAACTCCTGCATTATACAGTCATACTGATACTTTTCCATAGACAACTGCAACTCTATCTTTTATTTTTATAATACTCGATCACGTTCTTCCTTTTCTGCTGTTCTATCTAATTTTTCTAACTCTAGTTTCTCCTTGGCTGATTGCATATGTGCCTCTCTGTCCGCTTTATCCTGTTCTAGCTTACATAATCTCTCTAACCGTTCTACTTCTCTACACTCTTTATCTATCTCGAACTGTACTAGCTTCACAACCCGTTCAGCGTCTACTGCAGCTAATCGTACCCTCTCGTCTGCTTCTAACCTTAACTTTTCCTCGTCTAACTTAGCTACTCTCTCCTCCTTCTCTGCCTGCAACTGAGCTAACTTTAACCTTTCTTCTACCCTTGCCTATTTATCTGCTTCTCTCGTCTCCAATATACTCTGCCTCTCTCTAGCATGTTCCTCTTTAATAAATGTCAATAGTGCTTCACCTTCCATACCTATTCCTTTACCCACTGCAGACAACTCCGGGATAGACGGCATGGTCGCTGGTAACTATTTATATACTAGATTAGATGTCACTTTCAAAAATTGATCGCACACTATGGTCACGATGACAGAGTTGTGGTGTGAAGAAAAAGCCGTGGTATGTTGTTTAACCGTGACGTGTGATCAGTGACACTGGATATCAGTCCAGTTGTGTGTGTTTGTTTTAGCTACGTGACTAGTCAACCTAACTATCTACCCTCAGATTTGACTAGATACCAAACACACCCGAAAGCCCTCATGTCTACTTATAATAGCCTTGATATACGTGTCTAACCGAGAACTATCCCACTTCTGACACCAATGTTAGAGCCCGGGTGCGATACATACACTCGATGTTTGTGGACTGCAATCGGAATTATGACATTTGTAGTCAAACAGTAAATTTGTAAACTGAATTCTTCACATACTTCATATAACAGAATGACGAAGACTATATATATTTCATGAATGAGTTGCGAGGGGAAATAAGTAGTACATAATTACGAAACCATACATCACTTTCTTCTACATTGTCTGAATTCAATTGGATTTAGGATATTGAGCCAATGTTTTCTTCTTCATGTATTTATGTACAATTATATTATTTACAGCATGTATTACACAATACAGAATTCACACACACATACACACCATTCATACATATCATACATCTATATCACAGATAGAATACAATTTAGTATGTTTATACTTCACTATTGTCACAAGTAATGCTCATTGAAATTGGTATTTCCAGATGGTAACACTATATATCAAAATACATGTAATTTAATCACGCACAAGGCACAGTTCCTTTGAATGTTTGATATACGTTAAATTGTACCCAAAGTGTCCCCTTACTACTATCACCACCTATCACCACAGTTAAATGTCCCACATACCTCCAAGTCCACGTCCGAAGTAAATGTTTTACATACATGTGCTTCAATGACTGAAGTATAGGTATAACACAGCAGTCACCAATATTTAGTTCACTGCTGTCTATCTATATTACCGCTGACGTCCCTATAATGCCGTTCTTCGCGAGTCACGTCAGGAAACCACAATACATATATATCCAACTGTAGATAGGTGATGCATCTGCGTGCATCGTAGACCGCTATCTCTAATATCAGTCACCTTCCCGACTCTTCTATCGACTACATCTATGGATCCCGCTCTAACTAAATGTACTCAAATGCCCTCTGGATCGTCCATCCGCTGAAATTAAAGAACGAGCCCGATATCCCATTTCAGCAGACTACACAAAACGGGTCTCTATAAAAAGCGACAAGAAGTGTCAAGAAGCGACAAGAACATTATTATACGCCCGTTTGAAAAAAACGGGACGTATTATGTATTCATCTTGTACGGGCGGGCGGGCTGGCGTGCACAGCTTGTCCACGCAATAACTAGAGTCTACTTAACCAAATTTGGCATACATGTATTTCACGGCAAGCTGAAGAAGCCTATTGATTTTCAAAACTTTCCGATGGCTTATCTCCCCTTGGCGGCCATTTTTATTGTTCGCACTCTGCATCCTTGTCCACGCAATAACTCGAGTTCTACTTCACCGATCGAAACCAAATTCGGTATACTGGTTTATCATGGCAAGACAAAGAAGCCTCTTGATTTTGAAAATGTCCGATACTTATCTCCCCTTGGCAGCCATTTTTAATGTTCGCACTCTGTATCCTTGTCCACGAAACAACTCAAGTTCGACTTCACTGATCGAAACCAAATTCGGTATACATGTTTATCATGGCAAGACGAAGAAGCCTATTGATTTTGAAACTTTTCCGATACTTATCTCCCCTTGGCAGCCATTTTTAATTTTCGCACGCTGTATCATTGTCCACGCAATAACTGAAGTTCTACTTGACCGATCTTAACCAAATTCGGTATACATGTTTATCACGGCAAGACGAAGAAGCCTATTGACTCTGTATACTTGTCCACGAAATAAGTAGAGTTCTACTTGACGGATCGTAACCAAATTTGGTTTACATGTTTATCACGTCAAGAGGAGTTACTCTCCCCTTGTTGACTGGCCTTGCATCGACGGGCGTATATTGTGACATTCGGCACTCTTGTTTTATGTATTTAATAACAAACATTACAATACTAAAGATAACAATTGTAATATTGTGCTAGATAGAAAAAGCGTCATAAACTCGATTGATGCATACATTTTACTTAGAAAAGGCGTCAAGAAGTTATGCTATGCTGTATACAGGTAAAGCGTCCATGCAATATGTGTACAGAAAAGGGGTCAAGAAGTTCAATGATACATGCATATAGAAGTTCCATGCAATATGTGTACAGAATAAGCGTCAACAAGTTCCATGCAATATGTGTATAGAATAAGCGTCAACAAGTTCCATGCAATATGTGTACAGAATAAGCGTCAACAGGTTCCATGCAATATGTGTAAAGAAAACACGTCAACAAGTTCCATGCAATATGTGTACAGAATAAGCGTCAACAAGTTCCAGGATACATGTGTACAGATAAAACGTCAACAAGTTCCATGCAATATGTGTACAGAAAAAGCGTCAACAAGTTCCATGCAATATGTGTAAAGAAAAAGCGTCAACAAGTTCCATGCAATATGTTTACAGAAAAGGCGTCAACAAGTTCCAGGATACATGTGTACAGAAAATTCAAAAAGCGTCAATAGGTTCCATGCAATATGTGTAAAAAAAAAGCGTCAACAAGTTCCATGCAATATGTTTACAGAATAAGCGTCAACAAGTTGCAGGATACATGTGTACAGAAAAAGCGTCAACAGGTTCCATGCAATATGTGTACAGAATAAGCGTCAACAAGTTCCATGCAATATGTGTACAGAAAAAGCGTCAACAAGTTCCATGCAATATGTAGTAAAGAAAAAAAAAAAGCGTCAACAAGTTCCATGCAATATGTGTACAGAATAAGCGTCAACAAGTTCCATGCAATATGTGTAAAGAAAAGGCGTCATCAAGTTCCATGCAATATGTGTACAGAATAAGCGTCAACAAGTTCCATGCAATATGTGTAAAGAAAAAGCGTCAACAAGTTCCATGCAATATGTTTACAGAAAAAGCGTCAACAAGTTCCATGATACATGTGTACAGAAAAAGCGTCAACAAGTTCCATGCAATATGTGTAAAGAAAAAGCGTCAACAAGTTCCATGCAATATGTTTACAGAAAAAGCGTCAACAAGTTCCAGGATACATGTGTAGAGAAAAAGCGTCAACAAGTTCCATGCAATATGTTTACAGAAAAAGCGTCAACAAGTTCCAGGATACAGGTGTACAGAAAAAGCGTCAACAAGTTCCATGCAATACGTGTAAAGAAAAAGCGTCAACAAGTTCCATGCAATATGTTCACAGAATAAGCGTCAACAAGTTCCAGTATACATGTGTACAGAAAAAGCGTCAACAAGTTCCATGCAATATGTGTAAAGAAAAAGCGTCAACAAGTTCCATGCAATATGTTTACAGAAAAAACGTCAACAAGTTCCAAGATATATGTGTACAGAATAAGCGTCAACAAGTTGGGGCAAACAAGTGGTGGAAAATGTTGGTTCAAAGGATCATTTTCGTAGCAATGCCTCCTAATCACAAGTGAGAAGGTTCATGACGTGTTAGTCCACATGCTGCATTTACTGTATCATTACATTTGATTCCAGTTATTTGATTCCTGTCTTAAGATTTGAGCATCTTCCAATAAATTTCCGCTATCTTCAAATTTGCTCAACCTTAACAATGATAAATTAGTCATAATTTCCATCAGTCGTTTTATTACAATCCAAACAAAAGAAATCACACACACTTTTAGTACGAGATGTAAATTGCTGTTTTGTAAGAGTTTGACATTTAACCATGAAACCATCTTTCACATTTCTCCATTGAGTTTTGCAGTTTTTGTTACAGTTACCACACGGATAAGCCATAATTTGATGTTTATTCTTACTAATTTATATAGTTATCAAAATAGTTTAATGAATTTTTAAAAAAAATTCAATCAATATTACACCTTCACTTTTAAATTACTGTTAGATTTTCTGTATCAGAGCGTTATATGACACAAACAAATCCGCATAAATAAATTTGTACAATATCACAAATAAATTCGCTGATCCGAGATCAATGATTTAGAGCATTGGTGAGACTATATAGTAACACAAATGCAACCAATAGCAAAGTCGTCACGCTTTATGCTGGCCCGTACTACATGTATATTGATCAGCCGGCTACCTTACAGTAGTTAAAAAGTGAATTAATGTGATGGATATTAAATTTTTTATTATATAATAACAAATATAACAAGAGTTGTCAGAAGACAACGAAGCTCGCCTGTTGGCAGCCTTCACTCAAACGTGGCACAGTTGCATAAAAAAACATGAATATTATATAACTTGACCTTGGGTTAAGGGGCGTGCGGTGGACCTTGACATTGGGGTCAGCGGTGCAAGGTGGGTCGTGGGTTTGCTATAGCATAATATAGCATATTAAGATGAATGCACGTATGAAATATCAATGCGCTCCCTGAAAACAAAAGTAAAACAAAATTTAACCCAACCTTAAGTTTATGAACGCACTAAGTTGGTGATTTTCTACAGCATGATAGCTATTCACATGAGGAATGCATGTATGAATGTGCTAAGCTTGTGACCTTGACCTTGGGAAAAGGGGTGGGGGTCATGGATTTGCTTTAGCACAATAGAGGATCATCAGATGAATGCATGTATGAAATATCAAAGCGTTCCCTGTAAATAAACAGAAGTTACACAACATTTACCCCAACGTTAAGTTGATGAACATGCTAAGTTTGTGACCTTGACCTTGGTGTAAGGGTTGGGTGGTGGGTTGTGGATTTGCTACAGCATGATAGAGGGTCATCTGAGTAATGCATATATGAAATATCAAGGCGTTCCATGAAAGGAAACAGATGTTATAAGACATGTACCCCAACGTTAAGTTTATGAATGTGCTATGTTTTGTGACCTTGACCTTGGGGGAAAGGGGTGGGTCATGGATTTGCTATTGCACGATATAGTATCATCAGATGAATGCATGTATGAAATAGCAAGGCGTTCCCTGTAAAGAAACAGAAGTTATTAAAAAAACATTTACTCCAATGTTAAGTTTATGATGTTGATCTTGGGGAAAGGGGTGGTGGGTGGGAGGGGGGGGGGTCATTGATTTGCTGTCGCACAATAGAGGATCATCAGATGAATGCATGTATGACTATCAAAGCGTTCCCTGTAACGAAACAGAAGTTACACAACATTTACCCCAACGTTAAGTTTATGAACATGCTATGTTTGTGACCTTGACCTTTGGGTAAGGGTAGGGTGGTGGGTTGTGGACTTGCTACAGCATGATAGAGGGTCATCTGAGAAATGCATGTATGAAATATCAAGGCGTTCCATGAAAGGAAACAAATGTTATAAGACATTTACCCCAACGTTAAGTTTATGAATGTGCTAAGTTTGTGACCTTGACCCTGGGGTAAGGGGTGGGCGGTGGGTCATGGATTTGCTATAGCACGATAGAGTATCATCAGATGAATGCATGTATGAAATACCAAGTGGTTCCATAAAAGGAAACAGATGTTATAATACATTTACCACAACGTTAAGTTTATGAATGTGTTATGCTTGTGACATTGACTTTGGGGGTGGGTCATGTATTTGCTATAGCACGATAGAGTATCATCAGATGAATGCATGTATAAAATATCAAGGCGTTCCATGAAAGAAAACAGATGTTATAAGACATTTACCCCAACGTTAAGTTTATGAATGTGCTATGTTTGTGACCTTGACCCTGGGATAAGGGGTGGGCGGTGGGTCATGGATTTGCTATAGCACGATAGAGTATCATCAGATGAATGCATGTATGGAATATCAAGGCGTTCCATGAAAGGAAACAGATGTTATAAGACATTTACCCCAACGTTAAGTTTATGAATGTGCAATGTTTGTTACCTTGACCTTGGGGGAAAGGGGTGGGTCACGGATTTGCTATTGCACGATATAGTATCAACAGATGAATGCATGTATGAAATATCAAGGCGTTCCCTGTAAAGAAACAGAAGTTATAAAAAAGCATTTACTCCAATGTTAAGTTTATGATGTTGATCTTGGGGAAAGGGGTGGGGTTAATTGATTTGCTGTAGCACAATAGAGGATCATCAGATGAATGCATGTATGAAATATCAAAGCGTTCCATGTAATGAAACAGAAGTTACACAACATTTACCCCAACGTTCAGTTTATGAACATGCTAAGTTTGTGACCTTGACCTTTGGGTAAGGGTTGGGTGGTGGGTTGTGGATTTACTACAGCATGATAGAGGGTCATCTCTTTGGGTAAGGGTTGGGTGGTGGGTTGTGGATTTACTACAGCATGATAGAGGGTCATCTGAGGAATGCATGTATGAAATATTAAGGCGCTCCATGAAAGGAAACAGATGTTATAAGACATGTACCCCAACGTTAAGTTTATGAATGTGCTATGTTTTGTGACCTTGACCTTGGGGGAAAGGGGTGGGTCACGGATTTGCTATTGCACGATAGAGTATCATCAGATGAATGCATGTATGAAATATCAAGGCGTTCCCTGTAAAGAAACAGAAGTTATAACAAGAGGGCCATGATGGCCCTAATTCGCTCACCTGACTCCATGAACACCAGAGGAGAATGTGACAGAGTTCATACGCGTTTTAAAAAAATTGTGCTATTTTTAGATGGCGGTCATCTTGGATTAAGCGATGACTCTCAGTTTACCAAATGTGAAAATGATTCACCCAAGGATCTTAACTTACTAAGAAGTTTGGCCAGCATTGGCCATGTGTTTCCTGAGAAAAATACATTTAAAATCTCGAATAAATAGACCTTTTGGCGGCCGTCATGGATGACATAATCATCCGATTCCGACAAATATTGCACCGGAGAAATCTCCTCATCGATACCTTCAATTTGAGATATGACATGAGCATATTCGTTCAAAAATAAAATCCGGCTGGCGGTTGAGAATTTTTTTTAAGAATTTGTGCTATTTTTAGATGGCCGCATCTTGGATTAGCGACGACCTCCGTTTTAACAAATCTGAAAATGCTTCACCCATGGAGCACAACTGTGAAGTTTGGCCACCATGGGCCAAGCGGTTTGTGTGAAGACATTTTTTAAAATCTCTAATAAAAGAACAACCTTTTGACCTTTCGGCGGCCATCTTGGATGACATGACAATCCAATTTCGACAAAAGATGTACCAGAGCGATCGCCTCTTTGATACCTTCGATTTGATATAGACATGACCATATTCGGTCAAAAATAAAATTTGACCCCACGGGCCATGTCCATTTTTGACCCCGGGGTCACCATTTCAACAACTTTGAAAGCGCATTGTACATCGATCATTCCTACCAAGTTTCGTCGAAATCCGGCCAGTGGTTCACAAGAAGATTTTTTAAGAATTTATGCTATTTTTAGACGGCGGCCATATTGGATTAGCGATGACCTCCATTTTAACAAATCTGAAAAGGCTTCACCCATGAACCATAACTTTTAAGTTTGGCTACCATGGGTCAAGCGGTTCATGTGAAGAAGAATTTTGAAATCTGATAAAAGAACGACCTTTTGACCTTTCGGCGGCCATCTTGGATGACATAACCATCCAATTTCGACAATAAATGCACCAGAGTGATCGCCTCGTTGATACCTTCGATTTCATATATAACACGACCATATTCGTTCAAAAATAAAACTTGACCCAAATTTGACCTCACAGGCCACGCCCATTTTTGACCCCGGGGTCACCATTTTAACAACTTTGAAAGAGCATTGTACATCGATCATTCCTACAAAGTTTCGTCGAAATCCGGCTAGCGGTTCATAAGATTTTTTTAAGAATTTATGCTATTTTTAGAAGGCGGCCATCTTGGATTAGCGATGACCTCCATTTTAACAAATCTGAAAAGACTTCACCCATGGACAATAACTTTAAAGTTTGGCTACCATGGGCCAAGCGGTTCATGTGAAGAAGAATTTTGAAATCTCTAATAAAAGAACGACCTTTTGACATTTCGGCGGCCATCTTGGATGACATAACCATCCGATTTCAACAAAAAATGCATCAGAGTGACTGCCTCGTTGATACCTTCGATTTGATATATGACCTGACCATATTCGGTCAAAAATAAAATTTGAACCATATTTGAGCCCACGGGCCACGCCCATTTTTGACCCCAGGGTCACCATTTTAACAACCTTGAAAGAGCATTGTACATCGATCATTCCTACCAAGTTTTGTCGAAATCCGGTTAGCGGTTCTTGAGAAGATTTTTTGAAGAATTTGTGCTATTTTTAGATGGCGGTCATCTTGGATTATGTAATGACGTCATTTTAACAATTTTGTAATCCCCCTACCTAAGGACCATGACCATGAAGTTTGGTGACTATGGGCCCAATGGTTACCGAGAAGACGTTTGAAAATGTTCACGGACGACGACGGACACATTGCGGTAACAATAGGGGAGCTAAAAAGACATTTACCCCAACGTTAAGTTTATGAATGGGCTAAGTTTGTGACCTTGACCTTGGGGTAAGGGATGGGCGGTGGGTCATGGATTTGCTATAGCACGATAGAGTATCATCAGATGAATCCATGTATGAAATATGAAGGCGTTCCCTGTAAATAAACAGAAGTTACACAACATTTACCCCAACGTTAAGTTTATGAACATATCAAGGAGTTCCATAAAAGAAAATAAATGTTATAAGAAATTTACCCCAACCTTGGGGTAAGGTGGTGGGTCATGGATTTGCTACAGCATGATAGAGGGTCATCTGAGGAATGCATGTATGAAATAACATGTCTTGCATAAAAGGAAACAGATGTTACAAGACATTTACCCCAACGTTAACTTTGTGAATGTGCTAAGTTTGTGACCTTGACCCTGGGGTAAGGGTTAGGTGGTGGGTCATGGATTTGCTACATCATGATAGAGGGTCATCTGAGGAATGCATGTATGAAATATCAAGGAATTCCATGAAAGGAAACGGATGTTATAAGAAATTTACCCCAACGTTAAGTTTATGAATGTGCTAAGTTTGTGACCTTGGGGTAAGGGTTGGGTGGTGAGTCATGGATTTGCTACAGCATGATAGAGGGTCATCTGAGGAATGCATGTATGAAATAACAAGGTGTTAGTTCCATAAAAGGAAACCGAAGTTATAAGACATTTACCCCAACGTTAAGTTTGTGGACGCCGCCGACGCCGGGGTATGCCATAAGCTCTTCTGTGCAGGCGAGCTAAAAAGGATTACAAGGATTAATTGGTGACCAAAGGTAAGATTTTACTACTATTGCTTGCATTTTGAATAGTAATTATCGTCTTATAAATATTGTCCACATGTGGTCTTCACCGTTTCTCGACGCTCGGACAGGAAATCAGTCTTCGATACTATTTGCTATATATCATTGAATTACTGCATCTTTCAATAAATATCATTCTGTTAGGTTCATCACATTTATACTATATTACATTATATGATATTAAATAGTGATAATTTTACATGTATTGTACGGAAGCTTAAAAGGGACATGTGCAATCTTTTTTCTATGTCGTTCCCACGACATAGCATCTCGTTCCCACGAGATAGCATCTCGTTACCACGACTTAGCTATGTTGTTCCCACGACATAGCATAGCATCTCGTTCCCAAGAGATAGCATCTCGTTACCACGACTTAGCTATGTCGTTCCTATTACATAGCATCTCGTTCCCACGAGATAGGATCTCGTTCCCACGAGATAGGATCTCGTTCCCACGAGATAGGATCTCGTTACCACGAGTTAGCTGTCGTTCCCACGAGATAGCATCTCGTTACCACGAGTTAGCTATGTCGTTCCCACGACTTAGCATCTCGTTACCACGACATAGCATCTCGTTCCCACGAGATAGGATCTCGTTACCACGAGTTAGCTATGTCGTTCCCACGAGATAGCATCTCGTTCCCACGACATAGGTAGCCAATGAAAATGCAGCATAATTACCGCCATTTTTTCTTTCAGCCATAGTTGAATATAGTCCGGCAGCCAAAGGCCGATTTTGGGTTTTACCTTGTTTTGAATAACATGTTTTTTTGTATTACTAACTTTGCATGTCCAGACCTTCTAGCTTTGAAATCCAACGGATGACAAGCTTGTCACCTAAGAAATTTGCACAAATTCAAGATGGCTGTCAAATAGATATAGTGTGCCATATAGTTGCATTAACATGAGGAAATTCAGCAATTTAAGAGCGTAAACTGGGTGTATTTGACATAGTGATGAAAATTGGCAACGTTAAAATTCAATTCCTTAACTGCACTATGGGAAAAATCCAAAATGGCCGCAAAATGTGACCATTTAACGTAATTTCACTAGTTCGTCACAACAAAGAGTATGCTTTTTATAATCTTGGGTTTATTGAAACAATGAATGTTTATTTTTGTAACTTTTCTGTGTAATTGAATAATTGTCTAAATAGCAGAACTCCAAAAATGGCCGCCAATTATAAATATAATACATTATACGTGCAATCGTATCTCTCATAAGAAAACATATATAATTGCACTCAGACCCTATATCAGAGCAAATTTGCATACGAATATTGTATTTAGATACACAATGATTTTAGTACCTTAGGTACACAATTAGATCATTGTTTCGACAGCTTTAGTCCAAAATGGCCGCCAACTATTTTGATATTATTGTAGCAATTAGCTTATATAATTGGACTCGTATGAATGTAATTGTACCAAATACTGGTATTAAGTCAAGATGCTCGTTTGTTTTCTTAACTTAATATACACCATTAGACAACGTTCAATAACAGAAGTGTAAAAATTGGCGCCGGATAATAATATAGTACATTCTACTAGTAATCAAATCATATACTTATAAATAGTACACTTGGTTATATACGTTGGCTTATTCAGTTTATTTTTGGAAAGCCTTCTTGTCTTGCCATTCCACATCAACATTCATGCTGACAATATTCTGACACCAAAGTATGTAATTATAACTTACATAGTGGGCGTTGTCAAGAACATGTAGGGTGGAACTTTACAGTAAACATTAATGACTTCCTAATTTGAATGAATGCAAGAGGTTTTCTTTCATACAATTGGTTCCAAACGCTTCAATGCTCAATAAGTTCACTGTGAAATCACGCGAATTGGCTAACCTAGCTAGTACAAATTGAGAACACACATTATATATATATATATGTCAACGGTCCCATTAGCGTTATTCCCATAGCAACTAAGGACTCCCACTGATATTATTACATTCTGGCAAGTTATTTTTTATGCGAAAGGTACATACATTCTACTAAAGGGCGGTACGTACATGGTGATTTATGTACCTTTTAATATCACTTATCATTTGGTAAACTGCAAACAATTGATATATATTCAGATTTTTATTGATTATGTGAAGCAAAGTATATGTGTATGATGAGATAATGTAATATTTCTATAACATTCTTGGTTTCAATGACAAATCGGAATTCAACGTCTGACATGCATGTGCAGTTGATTTTATTACATACAACTCAATATGGGGTGCATGCATATGACATGTTAACATACGTAAATGCTGAACAAAGAAATCAAATTTAATCACAAATTCAATAATTCTGAGAAAAACACTGAGATAATGTAGAATAAATATTATAGTGTGGACACAACTAATACACATTGGAATGGTATATACGACAGCCACTACTAACTCACGGTAACAATAACTGTTCTAGTCATTGCGGACTACAATACACATAGTACACACCAATATATACATGACAGCATGCAAAGTACAATGCAATGGATATAAGAAATGCAGTAGTCACAAAGTTTAATATACTAATATGACAATGCTAAACAACGTAACTGTCATCCCTTGGCTAGAGTATTTGTGCCATCTTCTTCTTTTCTTATAGTCATATCTACAATATTAACTTTCATTATTTCATGTATACTGTGTATTTCGTTTTAATTAGTTTGTCGTTATCGTATGATATATTATTCGTTTTTTGATTGCCTTGTATATTGATGTCCTTTTGAAGCTTGATGGCGAGGTAAGCGGGAGGTTTGCCAAACAGTTCAGTTTCAACCATCCAAGTGTTCTGTTTTTATGCACTGTCCTGTTACTTTACCAGTAGTTCATTGGGGAATAGTCGTTGTTGTGCTTGTTCTGCATTTGTTATACTGTTTATGTAGTGTATGCACAGTTGCTTTCGTTTTGTGACCGTACACCGCTGATCGTGGAGTGCATGTTTGTGCCGCATTGAAGGTTCTGCGACCGAGGTGCGCATGTCATTTGCTTATTAGGAAGTATTTATTGCGTTGGTTTCTTATGGGTCTCATTTTTCTACTATGCTATCCATTTTAATAATCATTTCATTATTATGCGATCGTCATTGACATACATTTGTAAATTATTGCTATAGCAGTGTGCTCCCTATGGAGCTGGACTGAACTTAATTATATAACTTAATTATTAAACGATGATTGCTATAATTTATATTTGGCAGCCGTCTTGGACTTCTGCTATTGGAACACGTGTCTAATTACATAACAAGGTTACAAGAGAACACAAGATTGACATAAATATGTGTTTTTTCTTTGTAATAGGTCGTGACATTTCATATTTTAATCATTACACATTATGATTGTCATTGCCAGGTAATTTATATCTGGCGGTCATCTAAGGCTTCTTCTTTCTATTGACACAATCGTATAATATTGCATTTGCATTTGAAAGTTCAAAGTTACATACAACGTTCAATGTGTCAATAAACCGGAGATATGTATACCAATATGCTTAAACTAATCAATAGCCCCGGTAATTAGTATGCAATTTGCGCAGTATAAGGCAACTTGACTTTTTTGTTAAATATTTGGCGGCCATTTTTGACTTCTGCTATTGGCACAGTTATTTAATTATGTGTCTAAGTTACTGAAAACGTTCAGAGTATGCCTAAATCCAATACATCTATACCAATTTACTATGATATGGCGTTAATATGCAGTTATATACTTAATTATCAGTCCGTTTACATTATTGTTATATGATAATATAGCTATATGTGGCGGCCATCTTGGACTTCCCCTGTTCAACAACTTGTCTACGAACATATCGAACGTACCGAAAGCGTTTGTTGTGGCAATATATCCAATATCATTATCATGTTTGCTTTGATATAGAGTGTGAGAGTAGATATACGTAAAATATGTTACATTTGACGGCCATTTTGGATTTTTTCCATGTCACAGTGAATTTAATTGAATATTAAAAATGTTGACCGCTTATCTGATAAGTCAAGTAAATCCACTTTACGCTCTTAAATTACTACCTCACACGGCATACTATAACTGTCTGGCGGCCATTTTTAATTTATGCAAATTTCTCAAAACGCTCAAAGACGACAGTGTCATTAGCGGATTCTGGATGTGGTCCCTCCATGTTTAAGGAAAGATTCATCAAAAACCAAAAGGGTTACTTTTAAAAATCAAAATGGAAAAACAAGTTCATTCATTTCTGTATCAAAGCCAATAAATTGCATTTGGATATCTTGTTAAATATTCGAGAGATAACCGGCCAAGGGTGGTAGGGGTCAAAATCAAAAAAACTCAGAAATGTGTTACTTAATGTTTAGAGATGGAATTTCAATAAGTAATGTGGCAAATTCAGTAAATCTCGTTAGTACCGAGTGTGGCCACCATTTGCATGAATGCATGCAATGATCCTACGCCGCATCGACGTGACGTAACGCAATACCAGTGCGTTGGGCAAATTCCTCCATTCCCGTTGTAACGCCCGTGTAAGATCGCGAACATTGTCAATCTGATGGTTAGCTCGTGCTTTGCGGCCCAGCTCATCCCATATGTGCTCAATGGGATTGAGATCCGGGGAGACCGCGGGCCATGGCATGACTCGACGTTGTTTTGCTGTAAGTATTGAGTGGTGACCCTGGCTACGTGAGGGCGGGCATTGTCGTGCATCAATGTCACACCAGGACCATGCTGACGGATAAATGGTAAGGCATGTGCATTTAGCACATCTGCAACATAACGTTGTGCATTGATGTTGCCCTGTACAACAACCAAATCTGTCTTCCGGTTTCCCATGATCCCACCCAGACCATTACGCTCCCTCCCCCAAACCTGTTCTTCTCAACAATGCAACAATCGGTGAATCTTTCATTTTTACGCCTGTATACCCGTAATCTTCAGTCAGCATGACTAACTGTGAACCGAGATTCATCGGTGAACAAAACTCGGTTCCAGTCAGCCCTTCTCCAGTTCAGATGACGTCGCGCCCATAACAGTCTGGCAGCACGGTGACGTTGGGTCATTATCTGACCAGTGTACGGGCGGCGTGCCCGGATTGGTTGGGCGTTACGACGTAACCGGTTGCGAATGGTCTGCCCTGAGATACCGTATCGCCTAGCAGTGACTGTGGCTGCCAATCGACGTTGACGTAAGTGCGTCAACGTAATGTAACGATCGGCTCTAGCCGTCGTTACAAGAGGCCTACCAGGTCGCTGCCGGTCGTGAACAGCCCCAGTCTGCTGGTACCGGGCTGCAAAGACGATCAATCGTCTTCCGACAGCAACCAAACCGAGGCGCGACCGCCCTGGCGGCCATCCCACCCGCAAGCATCCCAATTGCCTGATTTCGCTCGTTTTCGGAAAGCCGTGGCATATCGAAAAGTGAAAAATTAAAAAAGTTTTTTAATTTTCCGAATAGCCCCTATCGCATGAATGGTACGACATGAACTGAATCACCTTATCGATGACAAGTATAGCGTGCACGTGCAAAAAGTGGAAATCAACGTTCCGGTCACTGGCCGCTATGTAAACCGTGTGTATCGGCTAAACTCTACACGATCGTATTCTGAACATCGCCACGGTTTAAACTACATGTACTTTGAACATGTGGTACATACATAGACAGAGCTACACCGGCTATAAAACAGGGACGTTTCTAGTTTCGTTGAGTATAGTTTGTTTATTGGTGTTCAACGGCCTATCAACAGCTAAGGTCATTTAAGGCCGGGCCAACAGGTTCTATCCCGCATTCAACTGGCTGCATTGGGGGGAAATCCGAAAATGAAAACGGAATATTTACATAGAGAAAAATATATTCAGCCCCAAAATTAGAATAACCGGACCTGGTGCCAGGTCCATACCACACCAGTCACTTGGCCCGTCCCCTAAAAGTAAAACCGGTAGGATTACTCGTATAAGGGGTATAACCAGATTCAACGGTCACCTACAAAATGCCAAAGACGTAGGCGAGGTCCAAACCAGGTATCCAGTCGAGATTCTGGTAAGGATGAACCCCGATCGTTAAATTACCCATCACATGCTCCCACCTGCCACTCACTAGTAGGCAGGAGTGACAATGCACTCGGATAACTGCTTACAAGTCACTGGAAAACCGTTGAGTATAGAAGTGATAACATATTTCTCATTTTTTTTTTATTTTTTTTTTTGGGGGGGGGGGGGGGGGGGGGGTGGGGGTGGGGGGTGGGGGGGGGGGGGGGGGGAGGAGTTGGATTGTCGTGTATTTTTCACAGCATGTTAAGTCTAGCGATGGACAACCCGACTCCAGAATACCCCACCCTCCTCCGGACAACTCGTTGCGAAAGACTTCAAGAGGGATATAACGCTTAAATGTCTTAGTGTATTCACAAACTTTACATATCAAGTGCAAAAGCTTGTTTTCTAATCCCGTTCTCCATTGTATGTATATATAACTCGCCATAATTTGTTTCAAAACGAAAATTGGCGGAAATTTGTTACAAATTCAGTTTCCTTTCACACAATTTCTCAATATATTCCAGACATGCCTTCCTCTAATGGATCTCAATCATGCCATGCAAAATCCACAACCATCAGATCCGGGCCTAGCCCAAGGTAAAGGACACCATCTGCTTTCACAAACTGAACACCGGAAATTTGTATTTCCGTTTCCTTTCACCTTTCACCACATTTCTTGATATTTCACATGTGCGTTCCTCTAACAAATCCCTCTCATGAAGTGCCTAATCCACGATACCCTCGACCCCGCCCATCCCAGGGTTAAGATCTTGTTATAATTTCCGTTTCTTATCACACCACTTATTGAGAATTCACATGCCTTCCTAATGGTTCTCCATAAAATTTGTGGCCCTCGAGGTGAAGGTCATAATCTTAGTGTGTTCACAAATTTGGGGTGAAACTGGTTATAGTTTATGTTTTCTATCACGCAACTTCTGATATTTCACATGTCTTCCTCTCATTCTAAATCATGCCGTGTTGGATCCATTACCATCAAGGTCCCGCTAACCCCAAGGTCACACACAATCTTAGTGCTTTCACAAACTTAACATTGGGGGAAACTGGTTATAATGTCGGTTTCCTTTCACCCCATTTCTCGATATATTACACCTCTTCCTATAATGGTTCACGACAAATCCACGACCCTCAGACTCCCGCTAACCCCAAACACAATCTTAGTGCGTTCACATACTTTACCGACAACATTGGTAGGAATTTCTTTTTGTTTCCGTCTCCTTGCACCAGCTTCTTGATAATTTGTTTAAACTAAACCACCACCAGGCAAGCTTCATTGTCTGCTAACTACTAATGATTTATTTGTCCAATACACAAAGACAAAACATGAAAAGGTTTTTAAACTTTTATTTTGTCGACGTTACAGGTGTAATGCAGCAGCGCGGTAGCCAACGTGTGCCACAGACAGGGTTGTTAGTTCCAGTTCTCGCCGGTGTCGCCGCCCCACTGGTTGGCAGCGGGGGCTGGGGCCGGGGCAGGCTGTCCAGCAGCGGCAGGCGCAGGCGGCGCGGGGACCTGCTTGGACCAGTCATCCGTGGCGGACCAGTCGTCGGCGGCGGGCACCTGGGCAACGCCCCCGGCCGGCGCCATGAAGGGCTGGCTCGGGATGGCGGGGGGCACAGTCATCGCCTCCGCGGCCCAGTCAGTCACCTCAGGCGGCATCTGGGTGGGCGCGACATCGCCCGCCCACGACTCCTCTGGGGCCTTGGGTGTGGCCGCCGCCCCCTTTTCGGCCACGGCAACCTGCTCCTCCTTCTCAGCCTGCAACAGACATTGAGGTAAGACTCCTCCTCCAGCTACAAGACGGTATTCGGCATAACATTTCTGGGTTGAAAAGTGAAAGTGAATGGGCTTAACATTCCAGCAACAGCTAAGGTCATATAGAGACGGGACCACAGTTTAAAGTCTCATCCGACAGACCAGTGGGATGGAAATACGATGCGAGTACTTTTGATGCCCAAGGCGAGGTTTGAACCGACAACCTCCGGATTGGAAGTCAGGTGTTCTAACCCCTAGGCTACAACTATACCCTGTTCTGGGTTGAAGTTGAATAGGGAGAATAAATGCAGGTTTGGTGCAATTCAACTCCATCCTTCAGTCAGTTGCTATTGTTTACAGCGTCGAGTCGAAGTACGTATTACAGAGCAGCAATGTGGTGAGAACTGTGGCTGTGACTGGAGAAATGGGGCTTACGGGTTTTGCTAAAAGCAGTCTCCATGAAAGTCGACGGACATGTAATTGGCAGTTTCACAGAGACTGTACCAGTGTAGATCCAGATCGGCATGAGCACCCAGTCTGATCAAGATCTGCACTGTTCGCCATTCCATCAATGAAACACCAGTCATGCTTCTAACAAGCAATATAGAACGTTATCAGGTTACAGGAGTGTGCTACTTGATCAGGAGCTACACTGGTTACAAATCCCATAAGCCCCATTTCTCCATCCACAGCCACAAATATGGACTACAGACGAGGCCTCCTCTCCACTACCATACCGGGGAACGAATGCGACACAACATTGGAGTTCATAAAACACATGGCTGCCAGTAACACCGTATTCTGCAGAGTATGTCGCATTTGCAGCCCTTCCAGCACAGTGAAAAAAAATATAGGACACTATATCTGGCCTCCCAACACCCCTTATAGCCAGCCGCGTTCCACCACAAATCATTTATTTGTGCAAATAAGTCATTTACCTTAACTTATTACATTAAAAAAGGGATTTTTGAAAAATTAAGAATGAATTGGCGGCACACATCATGGTACTACATAAATTAATTTTGTTGAAATGATGTCAACATCACATTAATAAATACTTATGGATGTCCTTTAAATTGCATGATGAATTTAGTGCAACAAATTTAACAAAAAAGTTCTATTTTAACCAAAGAAAAAGCAACCTTTTGCTTACCCAAATAATATATAGGAATTATAGGAATTTTGCCCAAAATATAGGATATTATGGGACATTTTGAAAAAGTCTGAAAAATATAGGAATTATAGGACCGCTGGAAGGGCTGCATTTGTTTGTTTTTTAACTCAGATTTATTTTATATCCCAGAAAGCCCCTGCGTCTCATAAATACATTTAGATACATGAGCATTTTTTTCCACCCCGAAATATTGACATAAACCAAAAATAAAAAAAATAAAATGTGTTCCTATATTTGTTGTTGTTAGTTAGTCTTTGGGGTAACATCCGGTATTGGAAAAATGGATTCGTATTCTAAACAGTTCGCGTGTACAGTGTATACCAAGATCAGATCCAGTATACCAAATTTGCTGATTTAGCCTATTTTTAAAATGGCATGTTCGTACCCCAACCAGTTTGCCCCATATTCGTTACGGCCCTGTATCGGGAACACGTAATTGACTGAATTTCCGAGTTAATGGTCAATACATTTATTATTGGGAATGCACATTGATTTACAAGCTGATCTGTGTCTACAATATGTACAGTGGGCTTCGATTATAGACAAGGGTTTCCCATGTGTTGACGATGTGTAATTTGCGGTGTTTGCCAGCTATTTTGAAAGGAGAGAAACTGAGAACTGCCTAATTGCCATCTTTAATCTCAGTCGTGTCAAACATCAATTACTAAATTTACGGCACAAGCCATTTCTCGTGTGAAGTGGTCAAATTTGTTTTCTTAGTGAGAACCTGTCGCGATAATCGAGTCATATTTTGATTAGGTGTTGACATTGGGAAGATGTTCTCAAACTGACAGCAGAGTTCAATACCACCAAAAATTCTTGTTTCCTCATATCGCATTTTGAACAGTATCCTCTATATATTGTCAAACTTGCTACCCAATTATTTATGATAGAAAACCATTACAATTATTGCCATATTGTTTGTATTACTTGATTACATGAATTGGTCCGAAACTTCCAGGGTACGAAAAATAAATAACAAGAGGGCCATGATGGCTCCATGAACACCAGAGGAGAATGTGACATTGAGTTAATGTGTTTTAAAAAAATTGTGCAATTTTTAGATGGCGGTCATCTTGGATTCAGCGATGACTGTCATTTTACCAAATCTGAAAATGCTTCACCCAAGGATCTTAACTTCCTATGAAGTTTGTAAATAACAAGAGGGCCCTGATGGCCCTAATTCGCTCACCTGACTCCATGAACACCAGAGGAGAATGCGACATCGAGTTCCATGTGTTTTAAAAAAATTGTGCTATTTTTAGATGGCGGTCATCTTGGATTAAGCGATGACTGTCATTTTAACAAATCTGAAAATGCTTCACCCAAGGATCTTAACTTCCTATGAAGTTTGGCCAGCATCGGCCATGTGGTTCCTGAGAAAAAGACGTTCAAAATCTTGAATAAATGGACCTTTTGGTGGCCATCATGGATGACAATCATCCGATTCCGACAAATATTGCACCAGAGCAATCGCCTCATCGATACCTTCAATTTGATATATGGCATGAGCATATTCGGTCAAAAATAAAATTTGACCCCACGGGCCATGCCTATTTTTGACCCCGGGGTCACCATTTTCACAACTTTGAAAGAGCATTGTAAATCGATCATTCCTACCAAGTTTAGTCGAAATCCCGCCAGCGGTTCATGAGAAGATTTTTTAAGAATTTATGCTATTTTTAGACGGCGGCCATCTTGGATTAGTGATGACCTCCATTTTAACAAATCTGAAAAGGTTTCACCCATGGACCATAACATTTAAGTTTGGCTACCATGGGCCAAGCGGTTCATGCGAGGAAGAATTTTTAAATCTCTAATAAAAGAACCTATTGACATTTCGGCGGCCATCTTGGATGACATAACAATCCAATTTCGACAAAAAATGTACCAGAGTGATCGCCACATTGATACCTTCGATTTGATATATAACATGACCATATTAGGTCAAAAATAAAATTTGACCCCACGGGCCACGCCCATTTTTGACCCCGGGGTCACCATTTTAACAACTTTGAAAGAGCATTGTACATCGATCATTCCTATCAAGTTTGTCGAAATCATGCTAGCGGTTCATGAGAAGATTTTTTAAGAATTTATGCTATTTTTAGACGGCGGCCATCTTGGATTAGCGATGACCTCCATTTTAACAAATCTGAAAAGGCTTCACCCATGGACCATAACTTTTAAGTTAGGCTACCATGGGCCAAGCGGTTCATGTGAAGAATAATTTTGAAATCTCTAATAAAAGAACGACCTTTTGACATTTCGGCGGCCATCTTGGATGACATAACAATCCGATTTTGACAAAAAATGTACCAGTGATAGCCTCATTGATACCTTCGATTTGAGCGGTTCATGTGAAGAAGAATTTTGAAATCTCTAATAAAAGAACAAACTTTTGACCTTTCGGTGGCCATCTTGGATGACATAACAATCCGATTTCGACAAAAAATGCACCAGAGTGATCGCCTCATTGATACCTTCAATTTGATATATGACATGACCATATTCAGTCAAAAATAAAATTTGACCCCACGGGCCACGCCCATTTTTAATCCCGGGGTCACCATTTTAACAACTTTGAAAGAGCAATGTACATCGATCATTCCTACCAAGTTTTGTCGAAATCCGGTTGGCGGTTCTTGAGAAGAAGATTTTTTTAAGAATTTGTGCTATTTTTAGACGGCGGCCATCTTGGATTACGTAATGACATCATTTTAACAATTTTGTAATCCCCCTACCTAAGGACCATGACCATGAAGTTTGGTGACTATAGACTCAATGGTTACCGAGGAGAAGACGTTTGAAAATGTTCACAGACGACGACGGACACATTGCGGTAACAATAGCTCACGAGCTTCGCTCAGGTGAGCTAAAAAACAGTGCGGGGAATTATTATCAAATAACAACAACTTGGCGATTAATTGTATTGGTCCAAAACGTCCAGGGTACGAAGCTTGTGAGTGACCAAAAAAACAGCGCCTGGTGGTACTTATAAACAATTCTGCGATTAATTTTTTTTTATAGAAAATTGAGTGCGTCTTATAGCCCCATGTAGACATTTTCCCCCAGATTTTGGAGTGAAAATAGGGGTGCGACTTATGCATGATTACGACCAATACTCGGCAGAATACGGTAAGCATATTATACACAACGGGTCGACCAGAAATGATGTTTCTGCAGTGACAGACGAGTCAACCTGGCCAGTGCTGTATGTACCGATGCTGCAGTCCATGCACCGACGTAAAGTGTTTCCTGACAATATCTCAGTGCACTCTACTTAAGAGCTATTGCACAACGTATTTTTCAACTTCAGTAACCGTTGCAAATTTCTTGTTTATGTACTATATTCTGCATGTAGCTAAATTGGAATTTGTCAGGAATCAGGTGCCTATTTAAAGGCGAAACATTTTCCGGTGGCAGTGCTAGTGCAGCACCGGTGGATGCATGGGCAGTAAGTAGATTAGGTACCTCCTCTGGGTCCCGGTAGAAGTAGAGGTCAACCATGACGTCCCAGGGGTGTTCGCGGCTGATGGTTCCCCGCAGTCTCAGCACCTCGCGTGCCAGCAGCCACCACATCAGCCCGATCGACTGTGGCCCCTGTAACACAAGTACTGCTGCTTGAATGATGCATCACGATCAACCGAAAACTGGCTCCATGTGTGTCGACACATTGTGTCTTAACCCTTTCAACCCTACAGACCTCTATAGTGGTGCAATCAGTGTAGATACAGATGAGCCGGCTCGTGACCAACGGTCTCATGATCTGCACTTTTTGCAAGTACATTTGTAATCATTTTCTTTTTCTATATTAAAATAGACTAGTCTGAAAATCCGATTGGGTTAGTCTATGTCGACATCCAGAGTGCCATTAAACACCATTTCTGAAATGTGACCGCATCAAGTCAAGTGGGTGGTTGGTCGGCGAACACGACCGTAAATTAACGGTAGGGGTTTCTCCTTGGAATCTCGATTTGCCTGATTTGGCTCTCAGGTACGTTTTTATCTTTGGCTCTTTTGTTACCTGGGAGTTGAATTGGGTTATTGCCCATTATAAAATTAGTCAGATTATTATTGATCCTACTGCTTTTGTGGGGGGGGGGGGGGGGGGCAAGCAATTCTGGTGTGGTGAGGACCTGGCATAAAATCAGGATTATTCTGATTTCAGGGCTGAATATATAGTTTTTTCATTGTAGATATTCAGTTCTGATTTTGGGATTTTCACCTCATTTGTACATGCACTTGAACAGGTAATATATGGGATTTAGTACTAAAGTAAACACATTGACCCGGCCTTAAATGACCATAGCTGTTGATAGGCCGTTAAACCCCAAAAAACGTGACCGCATCAAATCAAATCGAATGGTTGTAATTTGACCACATAAAAGTTCAGAAATACGTCCCAAAATTCATCACGTACACATCTCGGAGACAAAATTGGAGCTTTTATATTGCTAGAGCGCTATTAGCTAGATGGGGTTATAGTGTCTACGACAGGTGTGTATTGTGCATTTGTTTTTCTGTAAAACAATTTTTAAACTAGAAATGTGGCCCGTCGGCACACAAATGCCCCCGCTGGCAACCAAAGAAAACGAGGCATATTTGATTATAAGCCATTTACCCGAGCGTTAAGGTTTCGAATGCACCAAGTCTGTGACCTTGACCCAGGGCTTAGCGTGGGCGGGACAAATGTGGATTTGTCACAGGGCGGCAAGAGGACCATTGGAGAAATGCGTGTGTGAAATGTGAAGCAGATCCGAGCAAGGAAACAGAAATTATAAGCCATTTACCCGAGCGTTAAGTTTCTTTCAGAAGCTTTCAGTCCTGTGACCTTGACCCTGGGCTTAGCGGGGGGCGGGGATGGATGGTGGGGATTTTTTTTTTGTCACATTTGCGGTAGAGGGCATTGGAAGCAAATGCTCAAAGTGTTGTGAAAAGTGAAGCAGATCCGAGCAAGGAAATAGATTTTAAAGCCATTTCCTGAGGCCCTTAAGGGTTTCGAATTGCACAAAGTCTGTGATGGACTGGGCCTTAGGGGGGGTGACGGAATGTGGATTTGTCACAGGGCGGAATGGAGGAGCTTGGAGCAATGCGGTCTGTGAAATGTGAAGGCAGATCCGAGCTTAGGAGAAATCATTAAGCGATACCCGAGATTTAGGTCGAAAACGCCCACAAAGTCTGAACCACCTTGACGGGTTAGATGGGTTGGGGGGGAAAATTGAGGAAATTTTTTTTTTGTTTCCAAGGGCGGCAAGAGGGACCAATTGGAGAAAAGGTGGTGTGAAATGTGAGCAGATTCCGAGCAAGGGAAAAACAGAAATTAATAAGCCTTTTACCGAGCTTTATAAGGTTTCCTCGAACGCTAAAGTCTGTTTGAACCTTGGAACCCTGGGCTTAGCGGGGGCGGGGAATGACTTGGATTTGCACAAATGGCGGTAGAGGACCTTGGAGCAATGTTTGTGTGAGGGACCCAGATCCGGGACAAGGGAAAAATATTATAAGCCATTTGGGGGGCCTGGGAGCGTTAAGGTCGAAATGCAGTTTCTGTGACTGACCCCAAGGGAGGCGGTAGGGCGGGGTACGAATGGTGGGATTTTGTCACAGGGGGTTAGGAGGACCATTGGAGCAATGCGTCTGTGAAATGTGAAGCAGATCCGAGCTAGGAAACAGAAATCATAAGCGATTTACCCGAGCGTTAAGGTTTCGAACGCACAAAGTCTGTCACCTTGACTCTGGGCTTAGCGGGGGCGGGACAAATGTGGATTTGTCACAGAGCGGTGGAGGACCATTGGAGCAATGCGTGTGTGAAATGTGAAGCAGATACGAGCAAGGAGACAGAAATTATAAGCCATTTACCCGAGCGTTAAGGTTACGCACGTACGGACGCCGGTAACACTATATGCCCCCCTCACCATTCGGTGGCGGGGGCATAAATAGACTTTCAAAACAGGAACAGTTGACTGTATCGAATGAAAGTTAATAGATATCGCGCAATATTTGACACTGTTGGAGGAAGTGTAATTTGACCAGATAAAAATTCAGAATTACGTCCCAAAAATATACATATACAACTCGCCGAGACAGTCACAGATTTTATTTATTGGTGTTACCAGCCGAACAACAGCTAAGGTAATTTAAGGCTGTGCAAACGGGTTCGATCCTACATTTAACCTGCTGCAAAAACAGAACAGAATATGTAAATCAAGAAAAATATATATTCAGCCGTGAAATTAGACCAACCCGATCCGATGCCAGTTCCAGACAGACCACCCCAATGAGCAATAGAACTAGAAATGGACGCTTGTCAACAAGCGCATGTGTATCCCCCTCCCCAGATACACAAGTAGTTTGAAAAAAGGGTGTTCAAGAGTTATGCTCCCCGAGACAAAATCAGTGACGGAAAAACAAAGGGATAACTTAAAAAATTAGTGATGCAAGAGTTGTCATTCTTGTGCAACACCTTTAGGGTTGTGGTCTATGCATGTGTGAAGTTTCATGAAAATATTCCAAAGGGTGTTCGAGTTATGCTCCGGACACGAAATCAGTGCACGAAACAACAAAGGGAGATAACTAAGAAATTAACGACGCAAGAGTTGTCATTCTTACATGCGACACACCTTTGGGTCGTCTTCTATGCATGTGTGAAGTTTAATAAACTAGAAAATGTGTTCATAGAACACGGATGTCCCACATATCGCTTTGATAATAAATGAGGCCAAATTCCAAGCCCAAATTTTCTTTTACCTGAGCGTTAAAGTTTTTGAAGCACTAAGTATGTGACCTTGACCCTGGGCTTGGCGGGGGCAGGACGAACGTGGATTTGGCACAGGGCGGTAGAGGACCATTAGAGCAATGCGTATATGAAATATGAAGCTGATCCGTGAAAGAAAACAGATATTATAAGATATTTACCTGAGCGTTAAAAGTTTTTGAAGCACCAAGTATGTAACCTTGACCCTGGGCTTGGCGGGGGCAGGACGAACGTGGATTTGGCACAGGGCGGTAGAGGACCATTAGAGCAATGTGTATATTTAATATGAAGCTGATCCGTGAAAGAAAACAGAAATTATAAGATATTAACCCGAGCGTTAAAGTTTTTGAAGCACCAAGTATGTGACCTTGACCCTGGGCTTAGCGGGGGCAGGACGAACGTGGATTTGGCACAGGGCGGTAGAGGACCATTAGAGCAATGTGTATATGAAATATGAAGCAGATCGGTGTTAAAAGTTTTGTGACGGACGGACGGGACGCACGTTCCTACGAATGAATACTTGTTGGGTTTTTACTGTATAAAAATACCCAACAAGAGTACCCAACACTATCCTAACCCTACCCAATAAGATCCCCGTACGCTTACAACAAGTACCCATTCGTGTGTGCGGACGGACGGACAAGGGTAACACTAAATGCCCCCTCCACTATCGTGGTGGGGCATAAAAATATTCCAAAGGGTGTTCGAGTTATGCTCTGGATACGAAATCAGAGCATGAAACAACAAAAGGAGATAAGTAAACAAGAATTCAGCGGAATCAAATGCCTCGCCTTGTCCCGCCTTGACCTCGAGCCTGGGCCCGAAAGCAATTTTCACTGGCCCGAACATATTATACAATTATTGACTAGTGAGCCATGAAATATCAGATTATATTCTATGGCTCACTAGTCAATAATTGTTTTATTATATGATAATAGTCTGTATATAGCACTTACGACCTTATGCTACTAGACAAAAATTGAAAAAGAATTTGAAAAAAAAAAAGTTTAAAAAATTAAAAATAATAATGCTTGCTACTGGAGCCCAGAATTGAGCCCAGAATTGTTTTTTAATAGTCCTATATTTATCTACATATATCTGCACAGGTCCACATAATGCCACAATATTTTCAACACAGTTTACGGAAATGTAACATACAAAAAATAAAATAAAAAATAATGCTCGCTACTGGATCCCAGAATTTTTGTTAATAGTCCTATATTTATCTACATATATCTGCACAGGTCCACATACTGCCACAATATTGTCAACACAGTTTACGGAAATGTAATAATGTACCTGTATAAATTACCTGTAATAAGTTAGTGGTCAGTTAAACAAGAGGGCCACGATGGCCCTAATTCGCTCACCTGACTCCATGAACACCAGAGGAGAATGTGACATTGAGTTCATGTGCTTTAAAAAAAATTGTGCTATTTTTAGATGGCAGTCATCTTGGATTAAGCGACGACTCATTTTACCAAATCTGAAAATGCTTCACCCAAGGATCTTAACTTACTATGAAGTTTGGCCAGCATCGGCCATGTGGTTTCTGAGAAAAAGACCTTCAAAATCTCGAATAAATGGACCTTTTGGCGGCCATCATGGATGACATAATCATCCGATTCCGACAAATATTGCACGAGAGCAATCGCCTCATCGATATCTTCAATTTGATACATCGATCATTCCTACCATGTTTCGTCGAAATCCGGCTGGCGGTTCATGAGAAGATTTTTTAAGAATTTGTGCTATTTTTAGATGGCGGCCATCTTGGATTAGCGACGACCTCCGCTTTAACAAATCTGAAAAGGTTTCACCCATGGACCATAACTGTAAAGTTTGGCCACCATGGGCCAAGCGGTTCGTGTGAAGAAGAATTTTGAAGAATAAAAGAACGACCTTTTGACCTTTCGGCGGCCATCTTGGATGACATGACCATCCAATTTCGACAAAAAATGCACCAGAGCAATCGCCTCTTTGATACCTTCGATTTGATATAGACATGACCATATTCGGTCAAAAATTAAATTTGACCCCAAGTTGACCCCCATGGGCCACGCCCATTTTTGACCCCGGGGTCACCATTTTAACAACTTCGAAAGAGCATTGTACATCGATCATTCCTACAAGTTTCGTCGAAATCCGGCCAACGGTTCATCAGAATAAGATTTTTTAAGAATTTATGCTATTTTTAGATGGCGGCCATCTTGGATTAGCGATGACCTCCATTTTAACAAATCTGAAAAGGCTTCACCCATGGACCATAACTTTTAAGTTTGGCTACCATGGGCCAAGCGGTTCATGTGAAGAAGAATTTTGAAATCTCTGATAAAAGAACGACGTTTTGACCTTTTGGCGGCCATCTTGGATTACATAACCATCCAATTACGACAATGAATGCACCAGAGTGATCGCCTCGTTGTTACCTTCGATTTGATATATAACATGACCATATTTGGTCAAAAATAAAATTTGACCCCAATTTGACCACACGGGCCATGCCCATTTTTTACCCCAGGGTCACCATTTTAACAACTTTGAAAGAGCATTGTACATCGATCATTCCTACCCAGTTTCGTCGAAGTCCAGCTAGCGGTTCATGAGAAGAAGATTTTTAAAGAATTTATGCTATTTTTAGATGGCGGCCATCTTGGATTAGCGATGACCTCCATTTTAACCAATCTGAAAAGGCTTCACCCATGGACCATAACATTTAAGTTTGGCTACCATGGGCCAAGCGGTTCATGTGAAGAAGAATTTTGAAATCTCTAATAAAAGAATGACCTTTTGACATTTCGGCGGCCATCTTGGATGACATAACCAGGCTCTCTGGTGACCTTTTGTGAAAAAGTAGGAAAGAAAGTAGGAATTGTTTTTGCAAAAAGTAGGAATTTATGATAAAAAAGTAGGAACATTTGTTCATATTTTCTTACCTTTGACTTTTACTTTGAACATTTCTTGTACTCACGGTTACTCGGAACATGGTGTTTCAGTGATGTCTTCTTGTGGCCTTGTGTCTTCAACATTACGGATGCCGCCAGTCTGAAATAATTTTTTTTATTCTTTGAACTAACATTTTACAGCAATATGACACCAACTAAGAGCATGCCTTTTATGGTTTTCAACCAGCATATCAGCATGTATGAGTAGACGCGGATACAGAAATAATTGCAGGGGGTGGGGTTTGTAATTAAAATTTGGCGTACCTGACCTGCGCGCGTGCGAAATTGTAAAGTTAGGGGGTCCTCTCCCAGGAAATTTTTAAATGCCAGATCACCGCAGATGCGATTTCCTGACACCTAGGCCACGAAAAGTCATCCAACTATTCGAGTATTGTAGATTTTTTTGGTTTTTTTTTTTTTGCCGGGAGCAGGGAGGGTTTCATATTTTGTTTTTAATTTATACCAAGGTGACTGTGCAAGGTAGCTTCAGAAATGTAGTTGCAACTGCTGAATAATTTGAGCTATCTCGTCTTGTTCGACTCATCCATTCATGAGATGTGCCAGTCCCTAAACATGGATTTTCAATCGATGTCAATGGCGATGTCATATGAAAAGTGACGCAAAATGCCATTCAAACATGTGCATATTATAAACTACTTCAGAAAACTTCAATGTAAAAAAACTATTTTAAATTGCATAAATTTAATTTATTGCCCATTTAACTTGGTTGTTTAATTCAAATCAATTTAGTATTGAAACAGCAGCAGTTTGAAATACATGCACGTCTATTTGAAATATAATTTGTTCCTCAATATACTGAATCAAAATTCCCAATGCAACACTCATATAAACATCACAGTGTTTACCTTTTACACACAGATTTTAATTCGTAATTAGAAAGTATACAATACAATATACAATATTATGTATTAGCATTAAACATTAAACATGTACAATGTTCTTCGCTATAAACATAAATAGTCAAATAAGAGTGAAATCGTTTAAAGATGTATCAAAATAATATAACCATTGTCTGAAGTTGGCAGTGTCGAGCGTTATAAGTAGCCTGCGACGGCATGCATCACTGTATTTGTATAGAATGTGTGCAAGTGACGTCGTAGGTTGGCAGAAGTCCCAGAGCAGGTGCGAAGGAGCTTTCTCAATATCCTAATCTGGTGCTTGATGCTGTGGCACACAGGGAAAATGCCATCCCCTTTAACTCATCATTTATGAGAAGCAGGGGCTACTGCAGCACAATTGTTTGGATCAGTTAATCTGGCACATAAATGTTCAAAGAAAAGGCTGTACCTGGGGGTAAAATCACTTAGCAAGAGTATATTACAACACTCACCTGAGAATACTGTATGCTGTTCCAAACTGGCAGGCATCTGAGGTATCACAAACATCAAGGCCACAAGAAGACACCCGAGAGCACTCTATATAACATGCACAGCTTTTTTCTGTAAATAAATCTCATAACAGATCAGAACAGCATAGTTTTTAAATTTGTTTAGCTTTTCAAATGAAAAAGTAGGAAAAAGTAGGAATTTTGGGAATTTGGATGAAATAGTAGGAAAAAAAAAAGTAAAAAAAAAAGTAGGAATGCTTGAAAGCCTGCATAACCATCCGATGTCGACAAAAAATGCACCAGAGTGATCGCCTCGTTGATACCTTCGATTTGATATATGACATGACCATATTCAGTCAAAAATAAAATTTGACCCCAATTTGACCCCCCTCGGGCCACACCCATTTTTGACCCCGGGGTCACCATTTTAACAACTTTGAAAGAGCACTGTACATCGATCATTTCTACCAAGTTTTGTTGAAATCCGGTTGGCGGTTCTTGAGAAGATTTTTGAAGAATTTGTGATATTTTTAGACAGCGGCCATCTTGGATTGCGTAATGACGTCATTTTAACAATTTTGTAATCCCCCTACCTAAGGACCATGACCATGAAGTTTGGTGACTATAGGCCCAATGGTTACCGAGGAGAAGACGTTTGAAAATGTTCACGGACGACGGACACATTGCGGTAACAATAGCTCACATGAGCTAAAAATTGAAAAAGAATGTAAAAAAAATAAAAAAAAAATGTAAAAAAAAATAATTAAATCTAAAAAAAAATAAAAAAATAATGCTCCCTACTGGAGCCCAGAATGTTTTTTTAATAGTCCTATATTTTATATTTATCTACATATCATATATGCACAGGTCCAAATATTGCCACAATATTTTCAACACAGTTTCAATACACGGAAATGTAATATAATCATTTACCTGTATAAATGACCTGTAAGTGGTCAGTTGCACATGCTAGCACATGCACAGGTGAATAGTCTGTATATAGCACTTACGACCTTAAGCTACTAGACAAAAATTGAAAAAGAATTTGAAAAAATGGAAAACAAAAGTTTAAAAATTAAAAATAATAATGCTTGCTACTGGAGCCCAGAATTTTTTTTTAATAGTCCTATATTTATCTACATATATCTGCACAGGTCCACATAATGCCACAATATTTTCAACACAGTTTACGGAAATGTAATATACAATGTAGTAATTTACCTGTATAAATTACCTGTGGTCAAGAGTGGTCAAGACTGGACATTTGCACATGCTAGCACATGCACAGGTGAATGGTTCTCCCAGTGTCTATTGTTCTCTCTACAGGTAAGGTATACAGAGCACACGAGAAAACGGGTCTTCATGCATTATTGTCCAGTTTGCAGAGTGCGCAAAACAAAAAAGGGAGATAACTAAAAAATTAGCTACGCAAGAGTTGTCATTCTTGTGCGCGACACACCTCCAGGTCGTGGTCTATGCATGTGTGAAGTTTCATGAAAATATTCCAAAGGGTGGTCGAGTTATGCTCCGGACAGGAAATTAGTGCGCGAAAACAAACAAGAGGCCCAAATGGGCCTGTATCGCTCACCTAAAAGCCTCCATAGTGGTCATCTTGATTTCACAAAGACTCTTCACTTACAACTTTAAATGTTCCACAGAATTTGTTGGTACCTTCTGATCTAACATATATTGCGAATGTGCATGTGATTTACTGCTATAAATTTGATTCGATATATAAAATGACCATATTCGGTCCAAAATAAAATTTGACCCCTATTTGACCCCTCGGGCCATGACCATTTTTGACCCAGAGGCCACCATATGAACAAATCTGAATCAGCGTTAACTATCGATCATTCATACAAAGTTTCGTCGAAATCGGCCTGGCGGTTTGTGAGAAGATTTTTTGACAATTTTCAATGGCGGACATCTTGGATTTGGTGATGACCTCCATTTTGACAAAAATGAACAGGCTTCACCAACAAACCATTTCAGTTAAGTTTGGTCAATATCGGCCAAGCAGTTCACAAGAAGTCCTTTGAAATCTTTAGTAAAAGAACAACCTTTTGACCTGTCGGTGGCCATCTTGGATGACGTAATCATCTGATTTTGGCAAAACATGCTCCAGAGTGATCGTCTCGTCGATACCTTGGATTGGATATATTATATGACCATATTCGGTCAAAAATATAATTTGACCCCTAGTTGACCCCTCGGGCCACGCCCATTTTTGACCCAGGTGCCACCATATGAACAAATCTGAAACAGCGTTAAATATCAATCATTAACACCAAGTTTCGTCGAAATGAGCCTGGAGGTTTGTGAGAAGAGGATTTTTTGGACAATTTGACCTACTTTTCAATGGCGGACATCTTGGATTTGGTGATGACCTCCATTTTAACAAAAATGAACAGGCTTCACCCACAGACCATTACAGTTAAGTTTGGCCAATATCGCCAATGGCCAATATCGGCCAAGCAGTTCACAAGAAAAAGACGTTTGAAATCTTTAGTAAAAGAATGACCTTTTGAACTATCAGTGGCCATCTTGGATGACGTAATCATCTGATTTAGACAAAAAATTCTCCAGAGTGATCGTCTCGTCAATACCTTCGATTTGATATATTATATGACTCTATTCGGTGAAAAAAAAACCTGGCTAAAAATAGAAAAAAAGAGCTTAAAATTTTTTTTTTTCCAAAAACATAATGCTCGCTACTGGAGCCCAGAATTTTTATAACAGTCCTATATTTATCTACATATATCTGCACAGGTCCACATATTGCCAAAATATTGTCAACACAGTTTACGGAAATGTAATACAGGGTTCATACAGCCATGTCAAAATGAAATTCAAGGACTTTTCAGGGAGTATTTATTCATGTTCAAGGAGTGAAATTATACCAAGTTACACTAAGTTTTGACTCAACGGTGCGGTGTTATGGTAACCATATCCGCCTCTAATTGTATTCAGCATTGTGCAATAGCTTTGAAATGGTAAAAATGGATAAAAAATGGTAAAAAACATGAAACAGCCAGCCAAAAATAATATCATTTACAAAATATGCGCTTGCACTATCAATTTTGGACAATTCAAGTGCAGTCTTGGACAAATCAAGGAGTTTTTCTCAAAATTTAAAGACTTTTTAAGGACAAAACCCACCAAAATCAAATTCAAGGAGTTTTCAAGGCTTGTGGGAACCCTGTAATACCCAGGTATAATAATTTACCTGTATAAATTACCTGTAATAATTTAGCTGGACATTTAGTGGTCAAGCTGGAAATTTGCACATGCTTGCACATGCAGAAGTGTTCAACTGGAGAAGGCTATTGTTCTCTCTACAGGTAAGGTGTACAGAGCGCATGAGAAAACGGGTCTTCATGCATTAATGTTCAGTTTGTAGCATAGAAAGACCCCCCCCCCCCCCCCCCCCCCCCCCCCCCCCCCCCCCCCCAAAAAAAAATAGTTTGACCTTGACCCTGGAGCCCAGATTTTTTTTTAATAGTCCTATATTCATCTACATATCATAGTAAAGGTATGTATAAAGTTTGATGACTGTAGCTGATAAGGTGTTGAAGTAATGACCGCAACACGAAAACTTAACATTGAATGATGACGCCGACACCGACGACTCCGGAAAAGCAAAACTTACATCTCGCTTTCCGCTTCGCGGGCGAGACAAAAATTATATACCCATCAACATACTTCATATACAGCAGGTACAATAACCATATTAATCTTACGAGTATAACCAGATTCATCTCTCAAGTATTCCAAAGACTAGATGGGCTTATCTACTGCAACACCATTTTTGACATAATTTTCAAACATGAGCGTATCGAAGAAAGTTGTAATTTGCAATCTCGCGACAATTGCAGCCTTTCACTTGATCACCATATTGGTAGTTAGTAATTACAAGTGACACAGAACGGTGCTTGACGGACAACTAACATAACGAGTGCCCTTTCAGGATGAATACATTGTTGGAATGGTACAGCCGTTTTAACAAATGCATGTAGCCGGTCATGTGACCCATATGCCCAGTTACATGACAATCCGTGAGTGAGCGGCGGGAAGGTGTGTACCTTGTTGTTACAGGGGATGGCGATGTCGACGTGGCGGAGAGGCGAGTCCGTGTTACACAGGGCGATAACAGGAATGTTCACGTAGGAGGCCTCCGTTACGGGCTGGTGGTCCGTCCGTGGGTCTGTCACCACCAACAGACGCGGCTCCCTGAACGCCGCCTACAATCACAACTTGGTGTCAGCAAACGCATGCTATCTGCAATTCTACACCTTGTCTATTAACAGAACGACAATCGTCTCCAGTGATTATGGCAGCAGATTGTATTTCTACAGGGTCACAACACTGCAGGATATTTGGCCCAGTTTCAAATTAAAGGAAAAGCACAATTGTTTTTGTTCAAAACCTACAATGCTTTTACGAATCATATAAATCATAACTCCTTTCGATAAAAAATACCCAAATTCGTTGGCGGCATGCTTTGGAGCAGACATTTTATGAATTTACGTGATGAAGAAACTACTATTACTACACAACAAGAATTGAAATGGTAAGCGCCTAGGCGCGTTTGATTACGGGTAAATAAAAAAATAGGATTTATTGGCAGAATTGTGAAACGAAATTATTATTTCCAGACATTCTCGCACCGATATTTTTAAAAATCGTACTTTTTATTTGTTGTCCGTACTTCCGTATTTCTAACATATTTTCCGGAACAAATACGGAAAAATCGGAACAGTTGGCAGCTCTGCAGTGGTATACAGCAGGGAGAAAAGTACCTGTATCTGGTTGGTGAAGGTGCCGGGTGTGAAGCGTCCCGCAATGGGTGTCGCCCCGGTGGCCGAGGCAAACTTGAGGACGGCGCGCTGGCCGTAGGGGCGAGCGGAGATCACCGAGATGTCGGCGGGGTTCTCTATGGCCGCGATGGCTCGGGCAGCCAGCAGCAGCTTCTCCCACGTCTTCCTCAGGTTGATGATGTACACACCTGGCATATACATAATACACACCTGGCGTATACACATGTAACTATACAATACACACCTATCACACCAATACACAGGTTATACAATAGTCAGGCATGGGAGTGGAACACTATCCCCAATCCAGAAAATTTATTTGAACAGCGCATAGCGCTGCGATTTGCTAGGGGTGTCAATTCTAGATGCTCTGTGCTTCATTCTGAGGTATATTTAGCATTAAATAGATCACATTTTCCCCTGAAAAAATATAAAATAATATGTGCAACAAGAAGTCAGTACATGTATAATCCCACTGGTATGGGAATTCCAAATATTTGCAGAATAAAACTCAATCCACTAAACTTGTGAACATGTTCTGAATGAACCCATGATAAATACTACACACTCGCTCGCTCGCTAGGATAGTGAAAGCAGTGTACCATAGCTAACCTTGGACCATGCAATTGTTGTTGTTATTGTTGAGAAATACTATTATATAAATGGTGCCCTTGGTTGAGGGGGATATTGGAGATAATCCACAATATCCCCCTCAACCAAGGGCACCATTTACTTTATACCGAATATAACTAACATTTCACATTGCACACAATGCAACATCTGCAAAACGTTTGCTTCCACTGGCTTCCGCAATCTTTCTTTACATCTGTGCAGCTGGTGCCCGGTTTACAATGCTTTACTGTTATAGGGATAATAAAACGGGGGTACCAGTCAGCGCCTGCTTTCGGTTTCGATGCGCGATAAGCTACAAGGTACTCCAATTAATGTTCGGTAGTGTCCGTGACCAGACTTCGGGTATCATCGGGCGAAACGGTCCATAATTATATTATCTCATGGCATTATTGCCCTCAGGGTACACATGGCCAATTGCTTTATACCACGTGGTAGAGAATTGACCAATCAAAAGCGTCAAATTTATGACGAGGTATAATAAAGAGAAATACCGCACCGCAATGATTCACGTTCCGTATGTCGGGTATGACTGAAGTACGAAATGGGCGAAATGGAGATTGTCGGGATTGAATAGTTTTATATCGCATATAACTTACCAATTAATGCATGAATTTTTTCTTTCTTATTATATCTGTTATACAGTTGTATATGTATAATATATAGTTGACAAAATTGGGTATTTTCTTACATAATTTCATGCATTAATTAGCAAGTTATAGGCGATATAAAACTCCATTTTGCCCGACAATCTCCATTTCGCCATTTTCGCCCATTTCGTACTTCAGTCATACCGCCGTATGTCTCCGGATGTGACTTCGCGATTTTCCGTACGATGGGCATTAACTTTCTCCGGTGCAGTCTAACTCGCCAATTTCGGTCTGGTGGAGAATCGCGAGGGTTCCCGATCGACTCGTAAACATAACAAGCAGCCAATCAGCGGAAGTGACATAACGATATATGGACATTTCGCTGCCTGCAAGTTCGCTACATCAGCGTAAAGTATAAGAGGCCGGAGTCTATCAAGATCAGGAGAGGGGTACCCCCCCCCCCCCACACAAAATTTTCTCAACAGATTTACACGATTCACAAAAGTGGTCATTGGAACCTCAAATCCGGATTTCCGGAAATTTCCCATGCCTGAATAGTATACACACCCATCACAGTCGATACAATACAGACCAGTCACCTGCAATACACCTGTCACAGGTCAAATACACATGTGGTTTTTAGCATTCATTTCATATCATATTGTATCATTTACAGAAATAAAAGTTGTTTTATTCCTCTTATAGATGATAGACAAGCATAAGCAGTTCAAATCATCCGACTAAGCTTGCATGGATTTACTGCATTTACGTAATTTAAAAACTGTAACAAAGATTTCCGATAGATTGGTTCCGAGTACAGAACTCTAATTTAATTAATTGCATTAGTTATGACGAAGTAGTATTTCCAAATTTGCGTTACGCCCAAAAAAAAAAAAGGTTTGTTTCCTGTTACGGGTCCGAAAAAGATAGGGTCTGTAGGTAGGGATATTTTGTTTTTTTGTTTTTCACTTTTTACTGTATGTATCATTGTAATTTAGTTGGACCGGGTCGGCTGAATCAATTGTTGACACCGCTGTTAATATACCTACTGCCCTGTGGAAGAGAAAACAATGTAGGGTGTGGGTGGGGGCGTGATCACAAAATGTAGGGAGGGTGACGAACAAAAGAAATGTAGGGGATGGACTGTGTCACATGAATATATCTTCCACAGGGGAGTATGTATGTTTACTGGAATAGTCCAATATTGAAGCATTAATATTTGACAGGAAAAATAGTCAAAAGTCATAGTCTATCTAGAATCAATTGCTAGACACACTAAACTAAAGTAAACAATTACACAACTCTAACAGCTATTTTTTTTAAATTTCATGTCGTATTAGGAAATTACAGTCGGGGGTAAAACTAGACGGTCGGTCGGGTAACAGGAAACAAACCACTTTTTTTTTTACGCCTTAGAAGCATTCTGTTTACTTTCTACTTAGTGGAGAGAGTAGTTCATGTCATTTCATGACTGGCTTGATATACATTTACCGTATTTTGCCGTGTATTAGACGCACTTTTTTACTCAGATTTTCATCCCACAAAGTCCGTCTTATACACACGTTTGGATACAAGAGAATTTTTTTTCCACCCCAAAATATTGACAAGTTATCAGAAGACAACGAAGCTCGCCTGTTGGCAGCCTTCACACAATCTTGGCAGTTGCATAAAAAACATGAATATTATATAACTTGACCTTGGGTTAAGGGGCATGCAGTGGACCTTGACATTGGGGTCAGTGGTGCAAGGTGGGTCGTCGGTTTGCTATAGCATAATATAGCATATTAAGATGAATGCATGTATGAAATATCAATGCGCTCCCTGAAAACAGAAGTAAAACAAAATTTAACCCAACATTAAGTTTATGAACGCTTAGTACTAAGTTGGTGATGTTCTACAGCATGATAGCTATTCACATGAGGAATGCATGTATGAATGTCCTAAGTTTGTGACCTTGACCTTGGGGAAAGGGGTCATGGATTTGCTGCAGCACAATAGAGGATCATCAGATGAATGCATGTATGAAATATCAAAGCGTTCCCTGTAAAGAAACAGAAGTTACACAACATTTACCCCAAAGTTTATGAACATGCTAAGTTTGTGACCTTGACCTTGGGGTAAGAGTTGGGTGGGTTGTGGATTTGTTACAGCATGATAGAGGGTCATCTGAGGAATGCATGTATGAAAAAGGTGTTCCATGAAAGGAAACAGATGTTATAATAAATTTACCCCAACATTAAGTTTCATAATGTGCTAAGTTTATGACCTTGCTTGACCTTTTGGGTTGGGTGGTAGGTCATGGATTTGCTACAGCATGATAGAGGGTCATCTGAGGAATGCATGTATGTAATAACAAGGTGTTCCATTAAAGGAAACGGAAGTTATAAGACATTTACCTCAACGTTAAGTTTGTGGACGCCGACGACAACGGGGGGGGGGGGGGGGGGGGGGACCAAAAATTAATAAAATAAAGATTTGTTTCGATATTTGTTGTTGTTAGTCTTTGCGGTAACGACCGCTTTAAATTGTTAAAGTAGCCTCAAGATTCGTATTCTAAACAGTTCGCGCCTTACTCGTCTCGACCACAGGGATTCGGCGTATTTTGGCTTTCATCGGTATAACTACAGGGCTTAAAAATTCACTCGCCCCGCTCGCTAGATTTTCGTGTTGGCGAGAGGATTTTCTTGTCACTGGTCTGATTTGGCGAGTGACAAATCGGGAAAGGCCATTCTGTATTTTCCGAAAATTTATGGAACCGACAAAATTCGCATAGATCTTCAGTTTCATTCTTTTATTGGTTTTCCTAACGCTTTCACCGATTTCAAAACCGGAAATGATGTTCTTAATGTTTACATTAGAAACCGGGATATTGATCAATTACAGCATCCCTGTACTAGAAAATTGGACGTCTATACAGTTGTTATCCGCTCGGCGGATAGTTTTTACTCACTCCTGAAACAGACCACGGTCTCGTTCTGCTGACATTGTGCCTCGTGTTTTTTGTAAGGGCAGTGTTCTGCCAAGAAATCGGAGACATGGGGCCAATGACCCCATGGGTAAAAAAAAGTGGGGACACACATGGTATTTTGAAGAAAAACACTGCTTCGAACTATTAAATATCAGCAATTACAGTAATTAATAGTTTGAAATAGTGTTTTGCTGAGCCCGACAATGGACTTGCAATAATCAATTCATGTAAATTTTCAGCATGTTGTGATTGTGAAAAAAACATGGAAATAAAACATGATCATGATGTATTTGTAGTTCTTTATCATTCCATCGGTTCCCAGACAATATACGCATTTCAAACGGCTTTTCTCATTGGCGGACCAAAATAGTTTGCTTTATACTTGTATCACTTTAATATGTAACTATACCATCCAATGAAAACCGTTGATAGATGTATAGCTAAGTTTACATTTCCGATACATTTCACGAGCACCCCAAACACAGTTCGGAATTTTTTAATTTCGCAATCAGTGAACTCGAACCGAATATTTAGTGCGCCCGTTGGCCCATCGGTAATTTTTTTCTTGCCCATTGACGATTTTTCCACGCCAATGGCGCGATCCCGCGTCCTTGGCAGAACACTGTAAGGGCATTATCACTAGATGCAATTTGTGCAGGGTGTGTCGCTCGAAGTGTACTGCGTTAACTACAAACTTTTTACGACAGTCAACGTACACTTGCGCTAATAATAATCAGCAAATATACTGAATTCAAATAGTTTCCAAGATGCTACATACATAGCCACTGCAAAATGAATCGGTGTATGAATCGGTGTATTGGAAACGCTTAATAAAGTTACAAAGCATCTGGACAATTGATGGCTGATGCGTAGATCGTCTTCTAAATAATGATGCACCCATGTTTTAATTAAAATTATGATCTCCAGTTAAATTTGGTGCAGATTTTGAAATATTACACGGGCGAGATTTGTGTGTTGCTTTGTACAAAAAATCGATAACACCCAGCCGTGTCAACTAACGGGTGTTTATCTGACATCATACAGCACGAGGCTGTAAACTGTGTGACCTTTAGGCTATGTTTGGAAATTGGTCAACACGCCTTTTGATGTGCCTGTCGAGCGACACGTGAATTCTTGTACGTTCCGGATTTCCGTATAATTGTATATTTGTGATGTGTGGTACGGTTTTGTATTGTTGTGCGTACTATTGATTTCACATACCTGTGATTCCACATACCTATGATTTCACACACCTGTGATTTTTACATACCTGTGATTTAGCATGTACATTTGCCATGTACAATGTGCGTGTAATAACGGGGCTTATGTTGTATTGGTGGAAATACGTTTATGCGTGTCCTTTTTGCGGATTTAAATACACGTCCATTTTATGAGCAATGTTTTACTGATGTCACGCCATATTTGCCACAGACTATGCATGTGTGTGGTAGAGAACTCGTTGACTGCGTGTGCTGGTTTCGCTAGGGAAAAGACCCCTTTTAGTATTACGGATGTCCACTATCCGTGCCAGCCGAGTTTGTCCGCGTGTCAGTTGTTCACCAGATAAGGGACCTTCTGTAGGTGAAGCCAGTCTATAGCGCAGACCATACCATGGTCTGCCCTGTTATGTAGGCTACGGGTTAGTGTTTAGCATAGCCTGGTACTGGCCAACACGCATATATCAGATCCCATACTGGTGATGCTTTGTGTCGTGATATTTCCGTAAGTGACCACGATATTTGAGTTTAGTATGTGCTACACTCTCATTTGAGTGTATAGCTGTAGGACCGATATGGAGGGGTTTGGCGGGGCCAAAAAGTGACCTTCGCATTGTCGAGACCAGTCGAGTAGATTTCGGATTATGAGATCTGGGTCTATAGTGTGCAGATTTAGGGTAGTGTGGGATATACCATGTTGGATGGTATTTATTCCGCGAGGGCTGTACACTAGTTTGGTTGAATTTATGGCGTGGGAACATATATTTATGCCAAATATAACCCACGGGTGTGAAATGCAAAAGCCATGGTTTTGTATGTATTTATGTGAGATGTCGAACGAGGGGTAGGTATATTCATTATTCCGTGCATGGTTTCACTGGTGCGTATATAAGCGATGTCTCGCTATGTGTTGGTGGGACACATATTTTCTGGTAACAGAAGGATAGTACAGTATTCACCAGTGACACGGAGGATTTTGGTATGTACCTACAACATTTTATTTCAGCTGTGATTTGCCGTTGTTCGATTCCCGTTTTAGTCCGTTGTGCATCCTGTCTGTCTGTCTGTGCGTATTCGTCTAGTAATTGGAGACTCATTTCATTTTGTAGCCTCTTGAGATCGCTCCAGCGGGCAACATTGGACGTTTTGGTCCACTCGTTGAGGGCAGACCCCAGTCAGTGCAGAGTATCGGGTCGTCCGAGTGTCCGTACGTCTGTCTGGCGCAGTGTGTGTAGCAGCTCCGGGTACAGGCCTGTATAGAGCAGTGTGTGATAGCTACATCGCGTTCAGCAGACAGTCACAGCCATAGATTAGTGAAGTGAAACACCATACACACATATCATATCATTATACTACCACCGAGTTGAATGTCACCTAAGTGAAACTTTTCCCGGCGTCTTAGCCAACGTGATAATCGTCATTTGTATTATATCGGAACTTTACATCCAGTCTACCACTTCCGGTATTACAACCCATTGATTCACCATGGATACTTTACATCCGGTCCACCACATCCGGGTTGCTACAGTCGAGTGATACCATAGGAACTTTACATCCGGTCCACCATTTCCGGAAATAATACTACCTTTGGAACTTTACTTCCGGTACCAGCTTCCGGAACATTATTGTTATTGACCATCATGTGATGTAACCACATCCGGCTTTGACTTTGACATTCATACTTTGGAAATATATTGCATAGGCAATACATATGTATACTTTGATAGTGTATGGTAATACTCCTATCATGGCATATCATGGCTAAGGGATTGTAGTAAGACTACATATATTGTTTATGGATTAATCCACTTGAAGTTGGATTATAGCCATATTGTTGACTAGACCTCATACTGCGGGTGAGGCAGACCTTGGGACCTTGATACTCAGAGGTTACCACTATCTATTGAGATACGCCAGCACTGGGGTAGCTCAGATGATTGTCATTTGTCCTCCCGCCATGTTGTACTTGTATGTTATTTCACTTTGATTAGCGATCATCAAAGTACTTGTGCATTCATACTATTGTCCACTACGGGACCATTGAGATACCACATACTGAGTTTATTCGTCTATAGCTTTTAAGTTGCGTTAAAGTATAACAGTCGATTGGCTTACAACCTTGTAGTAATTGAATAGTATCATGCACAGTACAGTGATGTTCGCATATCAATGTATCATGTATTCCTGTGTGTTCCCCATGTAATATAGTGTACATTATAAGTGATTAAGTGACTACGTGTACTTATCTACTCAAGCCTATCTATCCCTTACACTTCAACTGCATTGTTACCACTTTTCGTTCGTCAGATCAAGCTATATTGGCCATAACGTCATAACAATTGAAGTATACTTGGTTCATATGATAATAGGGGAGACAATTTGTCTCGATCATTCCTGACCTTGGTAATGACCTTGACAGTGCCGCAGACGTCACGGGGCAATCAGTAACCCATTTCATGCTTATGTTTGCGGAAAATCCTAAATATTTTCCTTCTATGCACTCAGAAGAATATGCCGCGACCACCATCTCGACGGTTCAAATGAGTGGTCACAGCATATACTTTCATCGAGAAATAACAAAAATAAAATATTTAATAAATTTCATATCCGTAAATGTGTATTCCGAAAGGAATGGGTTAAAAAAACACTCTGGATTATACGTATAGCAGATCTGTCGCCACATCTCGCCGATATTGATTTCGAAAATATTTTCCGTAAATGGTGTTGAAAAAGAGATAATACATACCGCAATCAATAATACCACTTTCGGCAGCAATATGTTACCAAATATAACACAATTTCTGGCAATAGTCCGTTACAAATTTAACACGATTTTGAATCGGGAGCAAAGGCACAACCGTGCACAACCGTGTACTAACCAAGCACGTGATATAGTGAAGTGTGTACTACCGGGTTCAACGTGAAATACGGACCGGGGAATCACGGACATAGTCGGCAAATTACGGACATAGCAAACTATGAGAGAAAATACAGACAACAAGAGCTGTAGGAGAACAGCATAGCTCGACTACGAGGGTTGTCGATGTACACATAGCTTGACAAAGAAGGTGGCTGCGGCCTGCATAAAAACCTTAACCAAGGTTGACTAAAAACATTAACCAAGGGAAATTAAGTAAGTAATTCAAGGTTAAATGTAGGTCAATGTCAGATATAGGTCAGGGGTTATTGATGTACATCACTAGGAGATAAAGTTTTCCAAGTATGGTTGTTGTAGGCCCAGGAGTATTCCATATACAAGCTTGAGTAAAAACCGAAACCAAGGGGAGATAACTAAGTAATCCAAGGACAAAAGTAGGTCAAGGTCAAATATAGGTCCGGGATTATTGATGTACGTCACTAGGAGATGAAGTTGTCCAAGTATGGTTGATGTAGGCCCAGAAGTATTCCATATACAAGCTTGACTATAAACATTAACCAAGTAATTCAAGGTTAAATGTAGGTGAAGGAAAATAAAATAAAGGTCAGGGGTTATTGATGTACATCCCTATGAGAAAAATTTATCCAAGTATGGTGTCTGTATGCACAATAGTATTCCATCTACAAGCTTGACTAAAAACCTTAACCAAGGTTGAGTAAAAGCCTTAACCAAGGGGAATTAAGTAAGTAATTTAAGGTTAAATGTAGGTGAAGGTCAAATATAGGTCAGGGGTTGTTGATGTACATCACTAGGAGATGAAGTTGTCCAAGTATGGTTGGTGTAGGGCCATGAGTATTCCATCTACAAGCTTGACTAAAAACCTTAACCAAAGAGAATTAAGTAAGTAATTCAAGAGGAAATGTAGGTGAAGGTCAAATATAGATCAGGGGTTATTGATGTACATCACTATGCGAAAAGGTTGTCCAAGTATGGTGTCTGTATGCACAATAGTATTCCATGTACAAGCTTGAGTAAAAAGCTTAACCATGGTCGACTAAAAACGTTAACCAAGGGGACTTAAGTAAGTAATTCAAGAGGAAATGTAGGTCAAGGTCAAATATAGATCAGGGGTTGTTGATGTACATCACTAGGAGATGAAGTTGTCCAAGTATGGTGGGTGTAGGGCCAGTAGTATTCCATATAGAAGGTTGACTAAAAACCTTAACCAAAAGGAATTAAGCAAGTAATTGAAGAGGAAATGTAGGTCAAGGTCAAATATAGATCAGGGGTTATTAATGTACATACCTATGAGAAAAGGTTGTCGAAGTATGGTGTCTGGATGCACAATAGTATTCAATGTACAAGCTTGAAAAAAAACCTTAACCAAGTTGACTAAAAACCTTAAGGGGAATTAACTAAGTAATTCAAGAGGAAATGTAGGTGAAGGTCAAATATAGATGAGGGGTTATTGATGTGCATCACTAGGAGATGAAGTTGTCCAAGTATGGTGGGTGTAGGGCCAGTAGTATTGCATATACAAGCTTGACTAAATACCTTAACCAAGGTTGAGTAAAAACCTTAACCAAGGGGAATTAACCAAGTAATTCAAGAGGAAAGTAGGTCAAGGTCAAAAATAGATCAGGGGTTATTGATGTACATCAGTAGGAGATGAAGTTGTCCAAGTATGGTGGGTGTAGGGCCAGTAGTATTACATATACAAGCTTGACTAAAAACCTTAACCAAGGCGTGACGGCGACGCCGGGGTGACAACATAAGCTCTACTTATTCTTCGAATAGTCGAGCTAAAAACGTCCAAGGTACGAATAAAAAAAATTAAAAAAAAAGAGTACGGGGGAATAAATAACTTGGTGAGTTTTTTAAATGTTTCGTTTCATTTTGTTAGGAAAATTGGGTGCGTCTTATATTCTCATGTGGACATTTTCCCCCCGATTTTGGACTGAAAATAGGGGTGCGTCATACACTCTTGTGACCTATAACCGGCAAAATACGGTAAACTAATACTTCTTATATGCGTTACCATCTGGTTTGCGCTTGTAGACATATTGCTCCATCTGGTAATCGACGTTCTGTGCGCCAAGGTGGGTGGAGCAGCCCAGGAACTTGGTCACGTCTTCCTCCTTCAACGCAAGCACATCTAAACTTCCGGACATCTTGAAGTCGATCTAAGAGTTACGGCGACCAACCTGCAGCACCAACAAGCAGATGTACATGTAGATCAAGTACAAAAAGTATTCTACTCAGCCATTGTAATGGAACACAAGTTATAACAAATTGACCCCAACGTTAAGTGTATGAAAGGACTAACTTTGTGACTTTGACCTTGGGGTCAGGGATGGGCGGTGGGTCGTGGATTTGCTCCAGCATATGGGAGAATTATCAGATTGATGTGTATGAATTTTCAAACCGTTCCCTGTAAAGAAAGAGAAGTTGTAAGAAATTGACACCAAAATTATGTTTATCAACGCACTAGGTTTGCGACCTTGACCTTGGGGTAAGGCATGGACAAGCGGTTATGGATTTGCTACAGCATGATAGAGAATCATCAGATGGCTTGCATGTATGAAATATCAAAGCGCTCCCTGTAAAGAAACCGCAGTTGTAAGTCTGTAAGTCTGGTTCATTTTTGTTTTGTTTGTTTATTGGTGTTTAACATATCGGGTCACGGGACTAGTGATGTGTCACGCCGACTTACAGACTGGCATAAACTTGCTACTGGAAGCCCTGGATCGGATTCGCTACTCTGCGGGGGGAAACATATGGAGCACCGCAAATCTGGGATCTTATAAAAAATAATTTTGCTAAAATTAGATTTTGGAATTTATGGATAGATTCTTTGTTGCATTATTTCATAGCTATCCAGCCATGTTTTAGATTGGTCTTACGGTGGTTGAGTGTGGACTTATCAAATGAAATGGGGCGAGTTGTCCTAGGAGGAGTACTAAAATCCGCGAAAACAGATGACAATAGAAGAGGACGTCTATTATGCAATTAATGGCAATTTTATTAATTTAAAAAATATGAATTACTATGCGCGGATGCTCCCTTTAATATCAGGTGTTTTCCGGTATGAGCCTTGTGCTATTTTTAGCGTATGGAATTCCGTTAGTAGATGGCGTCACATTTACTATATTCACTTATTCATATTTTATCTAATGCATCTTTGGACTCTTGGTTACATTGATAATTCCTTTTAGTTTTTGTGTATTTTTATAAAATACATTTCCAACATTTTGGTTGTTTTGATTTGGTTGCATTGTTTTGGGTTATCAGTCCTTTTGATTGGCTATTTTATTCTGCTGCGGACCCGTTACGCACAATTTTCAAGTTAGGCTGTTTTATTCACAGCTCGACATTCCATGGTCGCTACATCGAAAAAATTTGTTTTGTTTTAAGTTTTCGAGTTTGGCGCGCGTTGTTTTTTTGTGGGTGGGAGGGGGGGAGTTACGAGGCCGAGTGTGGTGCCAAACAACAAGGTGACGGAGGATGCGACATTTTCTGATTTCGAGGCGGAAGAATTGGGAGATTCTGGCTCAAAAACGGGAGCTAGAGGACTTCGAGAAGAAACGACGGCTTTCGTTAAAGAGGGAAAAACGGCAGTTATTGGATCAACCAAAGGTCACAATATATGCCCGTCGAGGCAACGAGGGGAGAGAACTAATCTTGACGTGATAAAACATGTAAACCAAATTTGGTTAGGATCTGTCAAGTATAACTTGAGTTATTGCATGGACAAGGATACAGAATGGGGAAAATAACAAGAGGGCCATGATGGCCCTAATTCGCTCACCTGACTCCATGAACACCAGAGGAGAATGGGACATTGAGTTCATGTGTTTTAAAATAATTGTGATATTTTTAGATGGCGGTCATCTTGGATTAAGCGATGACTCTCATTTTACAAAATCTGAAAATGCTTCACCCAGCATCGGCCATGTGGTTCCTGAGAAAATAAATGGACCTTTTGGTGGCCATCATGGATGACATAATCATCCGATTCCGACAAATATTGCACCAGAGTGATCGCCTCATTGATACCTTCAATTTGATATATGACATGACCATATTCAGTCAAAAATAAAATTTGACCCCACGGGCCACGCCCATTTTTGACCCCGGGGTCACCATTTTAACAACTTTGAAAGAGCAATGTACATCGATCATTCCTACCAAGTTTCGTCGAAATCCGGTTAGCAGTTCATGAGAAGATTTTTTTAAGAATTTATGCTATTTTTAGACGGCGGCCATCTTGGATTAGCGATGACCTCCATTTTAACAAATCTGAAAAGGCTTCACCCATGGACCATAACTTTTAAGTTTGGCTACCATGGGCCAAGCGGTTCATGTGAAGAAGAATTTTGAAATCTCTAATAAAAGAACGACCTTTTGACATTTCGGCAGCCATCTTGGATGACATAACAATCCGATTTGGACAAAAAATGCACCAGAGTGATCGCCTCATTGATACCTTCGATTTGATATATAACATGACCATATTCGGTCCAAAATAAAATTTGACCCCACGGGCCACGCCCATTTTTGACCCCGGGGTCACCATTTTAACAACTTTGAAAGAGCATTGTACATCGATCATTCCTACCAAGTTTCGTCGAAATCCGGCAAGCGGTTCATGAGAAGAAGATTTTTTTTAAGAATTTATGCTATTTTTAGACGGCGGCCATCTTGGATTACGTAATGATGTCATTTTAACAATTTTGTAATCCCCCTACCTATGGACCATGACCATGAAGTTTGGTGACTATAGACCCAATGGTTACCGAGGAGAAGACCTTTGAAAATGTTCACGGACGACGACGGACACATTGCGGTAACAATAGCTCACATGAGCTTCGTTCGCTCAGGTGAGCTAAAAACCTATTTCCTGTTATAGGTCAATAACTATACACTATAAATTCACGAAATTGGTGTCTATACCTGTATTTTCATGGTCAATGATTACGATTTTGGCATTTATAAAGTTGTTACATGCACACGCTTTCTCTTTATGGAAATTAATTGTCGCCATTACCGAAAAACCCTGTTTTTTAGATAGCCGTGCTGTTATGTGGGATAATTTCTCAGAAATAGTTTTAATATGTATGTTTTCATGGTCGAGGATTACAATAAATGCATTTATAAAGTGATGGCATGTATGCGTGTTGCCTTTATGTAAATGAGATGCTAATATTAGTATAGTATTATTAGTGTCGTGCATTACACTGTGGAAGTAGGGTAAATCGAGAGGCGTCGCTTAATGCTCACAAAGATGACGGATACCACTCATCCGTGTGGCCAGACGATGTGAAAGAAAAGTTGTTGTGCATTCACGATGACGATGTCCGGATCTGGACCTCCAAGTTGTGGTATACCGAGATGATTGGCGAGTGAATATTTGTTTCCTTTCCTCAAGCAGCCATACTCGTCGATGATAGAAGGTGGAACAGCATACAACTCGTACTGGAAAATTGGTTCCAGTTGAAACTGTCGTTGTTGCCCGACCAACAACCAACCTTCACGCCTCTTAAGTTGCTCCATCGACTTGACTGTATATCTTGGCATGGAAGTGAAACGGCATAGAGTTGCGGAAGAATGTGGCCATTGTCGCTCCAATGATTAGTGCATCTTCCACATTTACATCTTTGTGAGCTACCTGACCATTGACAATGCTATAGAGGACGTCATTCTTGACTTTCAACAGATGGGTATGCCTTGTTAGCTCTGGCAATTCGCTGTCGATCTTCACTGTTCAGCTTTCGTCTCGTATCACCTTCCTCTTTATGCTTGCTTGGTGATGAGCAGTGCACTTCATCGGAGTACGACTGTTCCATAGCATCAGAAAGATACGCCGAGATCGGGAATGAATCAATCCATTCAGTGAACACCTCGGGTGACAGCGTCAGGCCCTTCAGACCACCATTTCCCGTCCCGATAGCAGTTAGTTCTCCAAACTGGTCACTGGATACTGAATTCCAATACATGCGCTCCAGCGATGATATCTCGATGCGCATCTGCTGGCAACAATTGCGCATCTCTAGCAGGTGACAACTGATATACCGAGCATAGTGAACATGGCCTGCACTGTACGACAATATCCGTTCCAAACAAAGCTGCTGGAAGTGCCAGTATTCAGCCCTCTCTGCACGAAGGAACTGGTGAACCAATAGCGTAGGTTTCACAAGTGTATCCACCCAGTGCCTACCTTCTACATACTCATTGAAGTTTTTTTCACCGTTTTGGAGACGGTGTTAAAGCAGGGCAGCCGTCACTTGCGGAATGCCCTATTGGCACGCACCCGTGCATTCCCAATTTTTCTAATTCAATGGCACGGCAGGACCACCGAATGCTGCACTAACTAGAACATCCAAACTAAACCCCTTCACCAGTGTCCCAATGCAAACCAACAAATACATAATAATGTGCATTGCCCCTGGACGAAGATTCACATCGTCAAACCTAGTCGGTTCCCACCATATATGTCGGGGCAACCATGTACAATTGCATATCAATGGAAAGATTTGCATACGTCATGCCTAGGTCACATATGGTTTTCTTCATGTATAGCAGTGATGTGATGACGGTATCAGGGTGAGCTGGTGGTGCATGTATGAGTATGCCCATCAGGTACACAGTCGCTGGCTTTGTTGCGGGTGTCACTTGGTCCCTGTCCAATTGGTTGTTTAAGCCGTACCAATCCATGCTATGGTCTGATGAAAGTGAATTCGGCCACTGGGTGTCCTTGAGCTCGAAGCAACAAGACTCTCAACCCTGGCACATGCATTCGTGTACGTGATTCCTGCAGAAATAGATTGCAGAAGGGTTAACCTTCGTTGGGCCAGTCTAGTGCTGAAATGGCACATACTGGCTGTTATTGTACAAGAGATTGTACAACGGTCTTCCGCAGTTGTGGGATCACAAGATTCATAACAGGTCGATCGCACTACCCAGTTCTACGATGCCAGCGGGATGCTGTTGGAATTCCTGAGCCATGTCTCTACGCCCATTGGGAGTTAAAACTAGAAGATCAATAGCGTCAAACCACCCGAAGATTGGCCACACACTTCTCATCAAACACATTGCCTGATGTAGATCACCACCGCTGTCACCCACGAATTTGGCAGCTGATTTGCGAAACCTTATCACCTAAGCATATACTACGATCTGTGACCCTGTAGAAGTTTAATCATCTCGGAAGTGTCATGTCTGTGATGAAGCTTCACTGCCATGTCCAGCGTTGTCTGCTTCCTAGTGCCTGTGTGTCCTTGTACAGATTGGGCTAGGCTGAGAGACTTCTGTGCGACAGTGCCACAGGAAACTAATTCTGAGACTATTTACAGCAGTGTTGCGCTGGTCTGTTTCAGTGTGTTATTGTATGTGAATTATTTCAGATAATAATTTGCATTACTGTACTGTACGGCTCGAGCGTCACTCCTGATCTGCCGAACAACAGAATATACACTCTCCTCATATATCTGTTCAACAGCGAGGTCATATACAGATTGGTCAATGGGGTCGAATCCCGTATTTCACCTGTAAGAAAGGGGGAACATCTCAAAATCAGAACTTAATATTTACATCAAGAAACACACATATTCGGGCCTGAAATTAGAATAACCTGATCTGGTGCCAGGTCTTCACCACACCAGAATCACTTAGCCCCATCCCCTAAAAGTAATAGGATTATCCATAATCCTACTACTCTTATAAGGGGTATAACAAACTCTCACATATATAATCAGGTAGCCTGATATTCCGGAAAGGATGAATGAAGCCCATCGTTAAAAATTACCCTTGGCATGCATCCAACTAACCACCCTCTACAGAGCTGTGAAAGTTGGGTTTTATGTATTGGCGGCCACTAATCATCCTCGCAGAAAGGATCCAAACTGCCAAAAATAAATAAAATATTTGAAATACTTGCATGTAGTCACTTTATAAATACATGTATTGAAATCCTAGACCAGCAAAACATGGGTCTGAAACCCATTTTCGTGAATTTATCATAAACGGTTGCAGAGCTATAAAAGACTAGAGCAGCTTGAGCTGCATCAACGGTTTGAGCCTCAAACATTGATTTCATGTGTAACTAAGCTTTAGCCCAAGGTGTAAACTATTTGCTGACAGTACTGTACAAATTGGAAAACGTTTGTAAAGACCACCCGTTATCAGCCGAAATTCGGCAAAATCGTTGAAAAGTATGTACATTTTCCAACTTCAAATGCATATAGCTCTTTTATTTGAGCAGATAGCCGAAAACTGTCAGCGAGTTTGAGATGGAGAATTTTGTCAGCTTTCCAATGCAAAATGAATTCTTGAAATCGGTTGGAAAATAAGGAAGTTATAGGAAGTATGACGTCACTTCCGTTTTCGTGGAAAGTAGCATTAAAAGATATCTGAAAATATCTGAGTCTCTGCTCACACTTGATCCGAATCGGCATGCAAAATTTGAAGTCGATCCGACCAGCGGTTTGTTGTAGATGGAGGGAGCCCGTAAGTCAGCGGATGATTATTTTTCGATAGTTATCGCCCTTAGATTGCAGTTTACGCCATTTGTAAATACACCTAATAAAACGGAAATTAGATATGGTCAATATTCCGCCAGTGAAGTTTTCGTTCGTTTTTCACCATAGGCCGGGCACAAAGCGGGAAAGTTTTAGCTAAAGGACTGAAATATCGACCGCAGCAAGAAATTTTGAAATCTATTGATAAATAACAAAGCTGACGTCACATCCGTTTGCTCTATTTTGAAAACTTGAAAAAAAGACGTTCATCTTCGACATCCAATAGAACCGGAAGTAGTCAAGATAGAGCTCTGAAAATTATCATATTTTATGCGCCTGACACTCCCCTATCACACTGGCAAGAAATTATGTTGCTGACATTACTGTACAAATTGGAAAACGTTTGTAAAGACCACCCGTTATCAGCCGAAATTCGGCAAAAAATCGGCAAAATCGTTGAAAAGTATGTACATTTTTCAACTTCAAATGCCTAGAGCTCTCTTATTTGACCAGATAGCCGAGAACTGTCAGCGAGTTCGAGATAGAGAATTTTGTCAGCTTTCCAATGCAGAAAGAATTTTTGAAATCGATTTGAAAATAAGGAAGTTATAGAAAGTATGACGTCACTTCCGGTTTCGTGGAAAGTGGCATTAAGAGATTTCTGAAAATCTCTAAGTCTCTGCTCACACTTGATCCGAATCGGCATGCAAAATTTGAAGTCGATCCGACCAGCGGTTTGGGCTGTAGACTGAACGGCTGAATAAAAAAAAAAAAAACCAACGAATACAATAGGTTTTCGGCGCAGCTGAAAGCCGCCGCAAACCTAAAAATATGATTTTCTGTAATGGCGGCAACCAATTTGCATAATGAGACAATGTATACGTGTAATCACTGTATAAATGCCACCAGTGTCATCATTGACCATGAAAACATAGGTATAGACACCATTTGTGTGAAGTTGTAGTGTATAGTTGTAGAGCTATAATAGTAAATATGTTTTCCGCTAATGGCGGCAACTAATTTGCATATTAAACAAGAAATGCGTCTGTCGAACGCGGATGCCACCTGCAGCATATTTGAGAAACTGTGACAAAGTGGTTAACCGAAAATGAGAAACTGACAAAGTGGTTAACCGAAAAGTGTGACGGACGGACAGACGGACGGTCCAAACACTATATGCCACCAGTTTCTTCGAAACCCGGTGGCATAAAAAGTTGCCCAAGGTTGTCAAGAGGACAACCAAGCTGATTTGCTCCAAGGCACCCATAGGAATGTAAATCCACCAAAAAACCTTGTACTATAGACAATTCATAGGTCCGACATGTAATTCATAAGGACGGCAAATGGACTACTACTCACTCATCAGGGGAATATACCGAAAAAAAATTTCTTCAAAATTCTGTGTGTAACGAGATGTCGGTGATTTACAGGAACAACACATGTGTACAGTATATGTATACAAGGCGTCGTAATCGGCCAGTCAGACTCTTCAGAGGGATATACCGAAAACAATATTTTTTTTTAATTCTGTGTGTAACGAGACGTCAGTGATTTACAGGAAAAACACATGTGTACAGTATATGTATGCAAGGCGTCGTAATCAGCCAGTCAGACTCGTCAGGGGGATATACCGAAAACCACTTTTTTCAATATACTAGATGTTTGTGTATGGCAGTATATCAGTGATTTACCGGAAAACACGTGCAATGCGTAAGGCATTTCACATGCATGCCAATTTTCACAAACTCTTAGTTATAAATGTTAATTAAATTTGACAATCATATCAAGTATGTAATCCAATTAATTAATAGCATGACGAACTACACTGGTTGCCTCGTATGCACATCCGTATTATCTTGGCACGCGTTAATAATGCCACCGTGTATTGTAGTGCAACTTCACAGAATGTGTTAAACCAGTTGTACCATCTTTATCACCAGTTTAGATACCCTGTTAGCTAGAATATGTTAAACACTATTTGCAAACGCATTGCACCATTGACAAAACGTACAGTATGACATTTGCAACCACAGTATACGCTGTGTCTTCTATGCTGGTACGAAGTGTCATACGGTATATTTTGTCAGCCAGCCGCCTCAGTAGATGAGTGACATCCGTATTATCTTGGCACGCGTTTAGATCATGATCAGCGTGTGACCAGTGTAGATCATGATCAGCTTATGACCAGTGTAGATCATGATTAGCGTGTGACCAGTGTAGATCATGATTAATGTGTGACCAGTGTAGATCATGATCAGCTTGTGACCAGTGTAGATCATGATCATTGATCTACACTGTTCGCTAGCTGACCAGTAGTTTAAATAATGATCACTTTATGACCAGTATAGATCAGTAATAGTTGCGCATTTTTAGACTCCAGACTGCACTTCTGTCGAAGAAGAACGAGATAACCAACGCTGCCAAGTCGGAGAGAAAATTGTTAGTAACATACACTGATAGTGTATCGCACAATTCTACATCCCACGTACACAATTGATTTGGAAGCAGATACAATTTTGAAAGTGTTTCACCCTGCAATGCGACAAGAAAGCATGCCAGTCACAACAATTGGTGATGGTAATTGCCTATACAGTGCGGTGTCTACAGCAATGACAGGAAATCAAAATGACCACTATCTGTTCAGACTCTTAACAGTATTAAATGAACATAAACAAATAAATATTATTTATCGGGAATAAACTTAGTCGAGTTTTTTCTTCAACAACGTTTTTTAGCAGCGAATTTGCTCAGAGACTTGCACATGTCACAGTGTATATCTTTTTAGTACAAAGTGTCTCGAAAACGGCGAACCGACTATATTGGCTATACATAGCGTCTTCCCTTCTCTTTTTTACACGCCCACCGATTCATACTACATACACTTTTCCCAGCACAACTTTGGACTAGTTCTGCATGGCATAATCCTTGCAACTTGTTTATTCTGATAGCTGTTGTTGCAAGGTTATGCAGTTAAGCTAAACTTTACGGGCGCAAAACAAATAAATCTACAATTTCAAAATATCGTAGTTCCATGTGGAATACTATTATAAAATCATAAAAACTTACAATACAAACGTTATGTCAATGTTCAATTTATTGTAAAAGGACGGTATCTGATATAATGACGATTTTAAAACTGGATATCAAATTTGTGAAATATTTCCGTCCATTTTGGATGACTTGAAAGTGTTGTTTAGATCGGCGAACGATCACAATTGGACGAACTTTGTATGGTTGGAGTCTCTAATGTATATATATGATCATGGTGCACGACTAGTTTGAGCTGGCGATCAGCTATCGGCCAAATATGACCGATAATCCAGCCGGACGGCCTCCGATTCTGTGTGAGATTCTTTCGTACACGCAACTTTCGCTTTGGATGGGGTAATCAAAACGCGAATAACTCAATAAATACTTGAAACAGCGATTTGAAGTGAGTATATTCACACACCTAATACCTTTATCGATTGCCAGAGACATATTTCATACATTTAATCGATGTTTATTGTGTTTGTGCGAGCCGGAAAAAAGAGGGCTCTTTCTATAATAGCGCTATTTATACTCACCTTGATATAGCGTATAGTACTGTACGAGACCAAGTGGGTGGGGTAATGGGATTTTTTTTAATAGGCATTTTTTTGGTGTCATAGGTCCGAGTCTTCCACCTGTGACCCAAATTAGTCAAAACGTACCTAACCTTTGGTCAAAATGTAACCATTTTTTGTCAAACTGCAACCATTTTTTGTCAAACTGTACCTTTACGAATATGTAGTAGAGTTATTAGTATGTAAAACAATTAACATGGAGTGGCATAAATACAAGGAATACCTTACATAGGAAAATTGACAGTGTTTAACAAACATTTTGTACTGATATCGGTGAAAATAGAAACCACCCAGCGGTCCTAGTATCGTCATATATCGTCAATTAAACCACTTTACACGGGGCCAGGATGAAAACATATTTATATTTTTTTAAATATTTAAAATATTTTAACAAATATATCCTATAATGCTCATTTAACTGAAAACTATTGAAAGCAAATAAAATGGATATATTTTACTACTTTACTTCTCCATTGGGCATTTTTGGACCAAAGAATGGGTACGTTAAAACTATGTTTGATAAAAAAAAACATTGGTACATTTTGACTTGTGGTACATGCAACACGTATGTACAGAAGCTCATTAGGGCCGCACCTGATTCTTTATCGATATGTATACCTTTTACAATAATATCAATAATTATCAAGATATTTCCTCTAAATCAACAGATAATGTGGTCAATTTATTTTACTTCCAGGATTTTCATGATATTCCTTCAATTATAACTATATTATGTGCCATTTTCAAATCTATACTATATGAACAAATTTCCGGCCAATAGCTTTCATCAGATATATAAAATATAGTATACATACATAGCATACATACATACAGCTGGTTTTAGCAACGCCGTTATATGTAGTCATGCTCTATTTTCTATACCCGATGAGGTAATTTGCTGAATTTTGTTTATAGAATATTATATTAAATGTTATTATTGTGATTCCTTCCTATGTGTGTGAAGAAGTTTATTACGGTGTGTCTCCATATTAAGTTTCTTGCTTGTCTGAATGTTTCGTGATCACTCATTTACGAACTGTCTGACTTTCAGGTGTGGGCAATACTGTTCACATGAGTGTTCACAGCACATTGCTATTGGTAAGACTACATGATTCGGCACACCGCGTTGAAGAAAATATCTACAAAATCATGTATTATTTGGTCAATAGTATAGCATATTGCTACTTTACAAAATGGAAAATAAGTAAATTTGGTAACATGTTGGTTATTGCATGACGCCTAACAGAATGTATGAATAAAAAGTACAAATTTAAAGTTACCTACAGCAATGGAACATATATATATTTAAACCGTTAATGTAAATTTAAGTTTCCGTCCAAAACTGTGATTTACAGTCAAAACGCCCCCAAGTCAAATCGCCACCAAGTCAAAACGCCCCCGAATTGGTCAAAACACCCCCATCAATTAGTCAAAACACCCCCATTTTGGTCAAAACGCCCCCATCTTCAAATGTTTATTGTCAAATAATTAACTTATTCTGGTGTTTTTTTATGGGTGTTTTACTATACTAGACTATTTTCATTTCAGGTACGCGTTATGTACGAAGTACAAGAAGAATTATGGCGACGATATTATTGTATAATTTCTGAATTATTTCTTCATGTGTAAATTTGTGTTTTCTTTGCGTATGTGTAATTTTTGAGTGTTCAATGTGAATTATTGCATAATACATCAGTTGATTTTGTTATTGTATTTCTATTAGCATGATTAAATGATGTAATTATGTATTGGCGTGTGTGTGTTTGTGCGTGACAGGCACCTGTCTTCACACGTATTTAACCACTTTTATCCCGTTAATCACGTGTTCAGAATGTAAGCTTTAATCTGATTGGTCATTCAAGAAAAACGTCACAGGGAAATCCCGCGGAAATCACTTAGAGTAACCCCATATTGCTGTAACACAGCTAAAAATATGTCCGCGCATCTCGCAACGTCGGCGAAAGTGGGTCAACATCGGTGTATTCAAATCGTGTTCTAGGTACTAAAATCTGGTTATTTATCGTAAACACTACAATACATGAACGAAATAATGATTATTATTGAATTCATCTGTAAAAAATGTTTTTTAATCCGATTATAATATAGAATTTGTGAAATAAAAACGTTTGATTTTCATAACGAGGCAGCCGAATTACAGGATTACGACAGCGTACTGAACCCCCTACTGTTGAAATCGCATGGATTTCATGGCTAGCATACGAACGTAACTACGTACGAAACCACCCAGCGCGAACGGGAATACGGGCAAAACGACCCATGGTGCGAACGGGATGTGCGAAACGACGCAGTACGAAACGACCCAGCGCGAATGGAAATACCGGCGAAACGACCCACGGTGCGAATCGGGTTACGGACGAATCGACACGAGATAGAAGCGCTCAAACCCGCTGGGGATCCTGAATTTCAGTCTAGATTTCAACGCTGTTCTGTTTCATCTTTTCTTTTTTTTTACAATTGAATTCCCGATCATTTTTTTTCTTTTTTCGAAACGTATTTTCATTCGCCGAAAATAATTACTTTAAAAAAAACACGAGATTTCCTCTTTTTCTTTTTTTCGTCTTTCACAAAAATTACACTCGGCGCTCTTGTAAACCAAGAAATAAAAAAAGGAGTAGCCTTACTAGTTAAGATGTCTGAATGTTACCCGTGCATTGACTGAAGGAACCAACATGCAGTTCAATGAGATAACTATATTATATATATATTTGAAACAAAAAAATTATAATGAAATAAAAAGTACATGATGAACCAATTACGTTTCGTTTTCAATCACCAGTCAAAACGCCCCCTAGTCAAAACGCCCCCAATTTGACTAAACCACAATCAAACAGGTCATGTTTATTGAAAAAACGGACTTGTTTATCATGTTAAAAAGGCTCATACATGTCCACTGAATTACTATACAAATACAAATAATGACAAAATAAAATTGTATTTAAAAAAAATAAAATTATGGGGGTGTTTTGACCAAAGATGGGGGCGTTTTGACCAAAGATGGGGGCGATTTGACTTGGGGGCGTTTTGACCTGCTTCCCAAAACTGTGCTACATGTATATGTTGAATAATTTAAAAACAAACCAAAAATATTTCATAGCTATAGTGTTATTTATGGTTTTGAAATTATATCCATCTCAGCATCAACAGTAAAAACAAATACCAATACTTTTTTTATTAACTAATAATCACATGCATTGCTGTGGGTATACTGTTAAAAATAAATAAATATATTTGCCGCTTGCACCCACCTTCCACCCACGAGAGAGAGACAGACAGAGAGAGAGAGAGAGAGAGAGAGAGAGAGAGAGGAGAGAGAGATTGGGAGAGAGGTGTTGTATAGAATAAATGTTTCGTGATACTGTTTGCAATATTAGGACAGCGTGCACTTCCTTCGAGTCGATGCGGCCGTTAAACGTAAGCATCAGTCAGTTTGCAATATCAATTGAATAATATATTTTGTTTCGTTTAAAAAAAACCTAAAAATTCTAAAAATACATACACCATATCAATCATGTGTGTCATTTCTTAATCAGTTTGACACAATTTCAGAATGTTGTTGACCGTCTCCATATATGCGACGCTTTTAAAAGAAATATATGCTGCAAATTCGTAAAGGTAAACTGTAATAGAACTTATTAATCAGTTACCTAACCAGATTCCATGAAATGTTAATGATGCAATACTTATAAATGAGAGAAATCTGCTTTAGAAAACACGCCATGAAATCATGAAATTGACGCTTAGCGATATAACTATGGCAAATAAAATGAAAAAAAAAGATAAATAAATTTGCCAAAGTTATATCACATAGAACTAAACTTTGGACCCCTGTGCATAAACAGGCATATAAAAATCACAAAATAGGTGGTAAATCACAATTGTATGTAACTGGAACTTAGAAAAACGTGGGAAACAAACTAAAATATATTTTTTAAATAATTTTCAATTAACTATTCCTAGAATATGCTTATTCACTTGTGTTATAGGGGCACGAATCAATGAGGCACGAATGCATAAGAATTGGGGCTAAATTAAGAAATCCGCGAAAACATATGACAATAGAAGACAACGTCTAGTATGCATTTAATGAGAGGTGAGTGGTACAAATATTTACCGCTGTATTTTAATTACATTCATAAATAAATAATTATAATAAGACAAACACGGAAAATGATGTTTATTTATGTTAAATACTATTTAAAATGTTATCCACTTACAAAACACTGATGCCGAATGGAAGTTCGACACAAAAAGGAAGTGGCATGTGCTGGAAAAAACGGGGTTCAAATATTAGAGAACACGGCGTGTTCCGGACATGTTTAAATGGCGGCTGGGCCCCCTCCCCCTGATGACGTAGCTTGTGTATTACTTGTACAGTGTTGTGACAAGCTGGTGCCACAGTGGCACGCTGCCGCCAACCTATTGGGGGGGGGGGGGGGGGGGGGGTGGGGGGGGGGGGGGGGGGTATCTTGTGTATTACCTGTACTGCGCTGGTCGCAAAATAATTCTTATTCTACTCATTTTGTTAATGGTCTACGAAGTTAAATTTGCGCTGATAGTCTAAAACTTGTCGCATAAAGATTAGGCTCTTACCTGTTTCGCCATTGTGCAACATCCGCATCCGTGAAATCTGATTGGTCTTCACTGTTCGCCATTGATCATAGTATTTTCTGATCGCCGTTTTGTCCGGTGCTAATATACTGATCATACTGTTCGTCGAGACCAAATATGGACACATCCATATAAACACGTGGTTTCTTAGGTCCTTTTCTTCTTGTTTTTCCTAAATTTATTAACTTTGACTTCCTGGTATGCACTTAATTATAGAATGATGGCTTGAATTTTGAAGGATAACCCATGCACCCAATGTTTGTTCAACTTGCTTTTGAAAGAGTTTACTGAGGGACCTGTTGCAATACTAATTCGGTAGGTCATTCCACTTTGTCGCAGCCATGGATGATTTTCATTACTTGGATCATGTCTGATCTCAACCGTCTGTATTCAAGAGTCGGTAGTCCAAATATAATTTACGGATTTTAATATAACAGTTTTATGTCTCTGTATAATTAATATATTCTAATACACGGAGCTAGTATGGCCGCCATTACCAAACGGCTAAATGGTGGCCCTATATGACAGTTGAATCGTGGCCCTACCTGTACTGAACACTCTGATCAGTACCAGAGTATATATTATTCACCATTCTGTGCATTGTCATAGACTATGTTTTGACCGTGCACAACCTCCACATCCGTGCACTCTGATCAGGGTCTTCACTGTTTGCTATTGTGTTAAATTATGGTTGTGTTATGACTGTGTTGACCATTTATCAAGTACACACAGACAAACATCTGCATCCGTGTAGTCTGATCAAGGTCTTCACTGTTCACATCAACATTAACAATATTAATTCTGACCTAATTCCTCGAATTTTAGTGTTTAGCTGTTGACGTTATTAGCAGTTTACAGTTTAAACATAGTTTATTGCATATAAGTACAACGGGCTTGGGTTAAAAGTTTTCACAACATTAGTTACAGCCCTTACCCAAGTATTACAACAATACAGCAATGTAACAGCAATGGCGATAAGTATGCAGGTATTTGTACATGGGTACATACCAATAATCTTCCGGTATATATATATATATTTGCACAATGTACGAAAAGAAAACTCGGATAGAAAGAGAGAGAGAGAGAGAGAGAGAGAGAGAGAGAGAGAGAGAGAGAGAGAGAGAGAGAGAGATAAAGGTAGTGATCGAGTTTAGTTTAAACATATTTTATTGCTCTAATTGTACAATGTAACTTTACAGTTAATAAATACAGGTTAATTTAGAAGAGCAAACGGGTTGGGCTACAAGTTTTAGCAACATTAGTTACAGCCCGTCCCAATTGCGTATTGCATATATATAAAGTGGTATATAATAGTGATAGGTAAATAATTATGATGTTTTACATATTCTGTAGAGCAAGTATATATACAAACATATATATACACATATATACACATACATATATACTACACATATATACACACAAACATATCGATGTGCACATGAGCACATCAGTCTAGGTGTTGTAACAATATGTTTTTCATAAACAATCATATTAATGTGCTCATGATAAATCGGAAATAAACAATAAAACAGGATAAGTGTTCAATGTGCTGCACCGCACACGCTCCAGAATCTGGGACCGCGATTATGAGACCCCCCGAATATGCTCTCGTACCCCATACTCGAAATCAAACAGCTCTGCCGGCCATTACCGAGCGAAGCCCAATCATGACCGATAGTCCGGCAGCCGGGAGCTAAACCTTGTTTTTAATACCATAGTTTTTTTTATTGCCGATTTTGTAAGTATATACCTTCTAGTCTTAGAATCCGACTGATGACACCTTGTCATCCTTGAGGATTTTTTTTATATTAGCATGAATCCAAGATGGCCGCCAACTATAGTTATTATACCTATTATCGTGCCTAATATTGTACTTTCAAAATAAATAACGGACTTGATGCACTTAGTAATATAAGATATTGCGAATATATTATGATCCAAATTCAAGCTTATTTATTGTTTATAAATCCAAAATGGCCGCCAAAATTAATTTTTTAGTTACCGAATAAAAATATACTGAAATATTTAAGTAACTGTGAACTTCAGAATGATTGAATGGTTGAAAATTTTTCAAAACTTTGATAATTTGCAAGTAGTATAATAACTCCAAAATGGCCGCCAAACATGTCCTTGTTGGCAATACGCGGTGCTTGTGTAAAATAATTCAGAATACTCGGGCATTGGTGTGCCATACAGTATCGGTGCATTTATCACAATCAAATCTAGTTTTCATCTGCACTACAATGTAATGATAGTGTAACGACTGGAAATGTATACCAGCTTACGACTGTTATGTCGTAAAATATTGCAAACATTTAAATGTTTTTCTTGAATGCATATATGTATTCAATGACATACTTCGCCTCCTGTTGTGACAGACCCAGTGCTACTATTGTAACAGGTGGTCGCACGGCATACATAAAATACAGTGCATGTGCGTTTTGACTTACTGCAACGGCATTTTGATTGTTTTGCATGGCGTGTCTGTACTCCAAGAACATTTGATGAGTTGCAATATACATGTGGGGGCAACGACTACATTACTCGGTACAACCGACGGAAAGAGAGATTTTGTGTTTTCATCTTTCTTCCATCCATACTGTGTTGGATCCAGATTTACCGGCTGAAGCACCAATGCTTGTTTCCACACATACGTCTGCAGATGTGTCCTTCTTACATTCTCAGCAAACGCTTCTGTAGTGGGAGGTAGGGCGCTAAGTTTCGGCGTTAATCCTGTCCCAGTCCCGGTTCTTACGGCCCATGCCTTCAACCTAGCATCAGACATTGTACTACTGTTTGTCTGTCATTAACACGTTGCAATGAGTGTGTTTGCTTGTTTGATAACTTGTGGCATGCCCACCGTGACTTACCCAGCAGCTATAACGAGTGTCCAGCTCTAAGTGTTTTCAATACCTTGCCTTTCCCAATACCAATATATGATGCAACGGTGTCACAACCGGACAGGGCGTGAGCTGCCAGGAGGTCTGGTATTATTTGTGCATGCTTACGCACTGTAGCCTGAATCACATCTCTTCCGTGCACAATAGCTTCCATGATGAATGGGGACGTCAATGATTGTTCAGCATAATGATGTAGCAACAACAAAAACACATCCGTGTCACACAAAACAGTTACTCCTACATTGTTCTGTTTTGCTAACGTAATCAGCTTGTTGCACAATCATTGTTTCAGCTTCCTCGTGGTAGTCATCTCATGTCGTAAATGAACAGAACCTCCATTACATATCTCGGGGTGTTCACTTGGCTGTGATCACGAGTCTGTGATGTTTTGTATGGATCTTGTGGAATTCATTGTCATTTTGCAGATCTGTAAAAATGATATATATCAACTGCAGCTTGTTTTCTGTGACATGGAGCACAGCATGTTGTGCCACGAGCTCTGTATTAAGATTAAGCTGATGTACCCTACTAGCCTCTTTCCCAGCCCGTGTATGGCGAGTGAATACTTTGTACTGTACTCGCGATATCTGTTAAACACAAGATATACATCACTGTTTGCCAACAGTTTGCTTACATGCTGCTTGAAACTATCTACACAATCCTTGACCTTCCCATTTGCTGGCCAGTGTGGTTTCCACAATAAGGCACAGCCGTCAATAACCGTGCATGAACTGTTGCTGGCAGCAGTGCGGCTTGACATTCCTACTTGCAGGAGTTTCTTCATACTTGATTTTGATGTCACTATTCTAAGGTCTCCAGTATCTGTGAACATCGATTTGACAACAGGTGCCAACTCATAGGACAGCACATATTCCAAATCTACTTCCCTTGAACTTGCTTGGAGACCCGTGATCCTCTGATATATGATGTTAGCGTCAATAATATTAGTTGCCGCTAAATTGATGTGCTTCCTTGTTACTGACATAGTTTCAACTTTCTTCGGGATTGCTTCCTGAAATCATCTTGGCCAATTTCGATTGAAATCATCCATCTGCTGCCTACCAATGGATACTGCATCGTGTACATTCACCGACGTTGTGGCTGTGCTATACAATCGCTAACAATATTCACAACACTGTCTGGATGCTCTTCTGGGTTGAGTGGATCAATACAGAGTTCTAATTTCTTTCGTAGCCCCAGCCTTTCCTGTCCATCAGCGGCAATTCCTGCATTCATTTCCTCCTTGTGAAGACCTTGTTTCCTGTGCGAGATATTCTCATCACCCATATGAGCAATATCGTCGACAATTTGACTGCACGCGTTTTAAGGGTCTGCCCATGTTTTAAGGGTCTATGGCTTTAATGTTGTGCCAATAATGCCCCCTTTGCCATGCCCATACCTCATGAAAGTGGTCTCAATAAACATATCGCTCCAAATTCCATTCCAGGAGCCTTCAATATGCCACATGACGTGTTCGCCAGCCATGAAATGGCCCAATGTTGTCTTTGGCATTTTCTTCATCGATTCCAAGTAAGAGAGGCCATATCGCGCAAAATTGACACGTCTTGCGGCGAAGAAGTATGGGATCATCTGGCAAACAGTATCCAAGTGCAAGGACCAATAACATTCCCTTTCAGCCCTTACATACCTTAATGTGAGTAGCACAGGCTTGATTAACAAATCAACCCACAGTTTCGTTGTCTTGCTTAAACGGCATCGTCGTTCCAGTTCCAGCAGAAGGTCACCTGTCGTTGAGTGTTCCTCTGTGTGATTCGATCAACATTACATCTCTCAAATAAGTATTCTACCATTAACCGCAAAGCACGAACATTTTGGGGAAATTTCTTGCCGGTTAACATCTTTCCTACTCCACCAAATACAGAATCCAAGACGTTACTTAAACCAGTATTCGCCATCAAGGTTCCAACTGATCCTATGAATCTCATCAACAAGTGCATCCCACCTAATCTCAGAATCACATTAGAACATTTCTCCCGCTACTACGTACTGAACTGAATATTTAGAATCGCTATCAAGTTGTGGTTGTAGCCAATAGTGAATTTCGTCGTCGTAATCTTTACTATAATGAATTATTGTAGTTATTCTCTCAAGGCCAGCAGTGGACAACTTTTCTTTCCTATGATCACACTGAAATCTGGTTTCAAACACATAACGGTCCATGCCGCTGTAATATTCTCTAATTGAATATACCCTGGTTCACGGATTCGCCGTTTTATTGCGGACTATGCAATTGATAATTCAAATGCACTAGTGCGATAACGCTACACCACTTTAGCAGCGGGAATATGCGAACCACGTGCTACATTCGATCGGACTGGTCTATGCATGTTTAACAACGCTCGGACTTTATATACACCGTTTAAACTGCATCGCCGGCTTGTAACACAGTATCGATTATCTACAGACGTGTAATTCATACGCATCGCACTTGAATATAACGGAATGAGCGTCCGCGCAGTTTGATCTGAATTTTTGGGTTCGGATCATGTGTTGACAACTTGATCACGTACCATATCATTTTTATCTGGAAATTCACATGATACGGCCAACTTGGACAACCTCACACTACAGTTGCCAATTGTTTCACTGTCCTGTTGTTTTTCTTTGTGGAACACATGACTTTCGTAGGCAATGTTCTTTTTAGGTGCAAACTAGGTGGTCAGCTTTGTCACCGCGTCATGTTGTGCCCGAATCGTCAAATGATTCGAACACATCCTGCAATTCCGGCCCCGATATATGGAGTAGCAGAGCTCGTTTCTGTTCGTCTTTTGTGACACCAGTCGCCTTGATATAAGAATCAAATTTCTTCAGGTACGTCTCCCACGATTTGGACAGTTTCGTTTTGTTCCCCGGTTACTGTGAATTGACACAGCGTTTATATGTCCAATATCGCTGCAACAGCCATTCTTCTTATGTAGTGACCCTGTAGTGACCCTGGCAGGTCTGCAGCTCATTATTAATTAGGGGCTGGAGGCGTGTCAGAGGCGGTGCATTATCGGTGCCATATCACCAGACCGACTGCATGTCCGGCAGTCCAGGATTTGCTTTCATAGGATAAACAACATTAGAAAACCAACTGATTTAACATCTAATTTGTCCTAAAGCAATATATATCAGTGACTGTAAAGCGTTGCCTCGTTGCTTGCTTGCACTAATTAATTGACAATTGTGTGTAAACATGTAATACGTATTGCTGTTCTGTGTAAGCTATGTTCATGGTTAGGTAGCGTAGCGACTATCCATCCTTGGTCAGGTACTCTGAACACCCATCCGACTGCATACTCGAGCAGACGAATGTGTGTCCAAAGTGTTTGTAATGTCTATAAGACACATTCCATTCAATTAAATGACTTATTACATAAACTGCCTCCAATAGTTAGTATTTTTTTTATTTTCACAAATATTTCATGTTTTTTTGTTGTTTAATATTTCTCTTTTTTTTTCCACTATGTATTTTGTCAGGGGGGACTACCCGTCAATCAATGACAGTGTACAAACATACTGGGATTTCCGATTTTATGGTAGTGAGACGATGACTAGCTTCCTATATCTGATATTTTCAGTGACATAAAACATAGACATATTGACATCGTCGTCATGTCACAATATCATTACAGATCATCATACACGATTTTGCATCACCTTGTTTTTATGCTATACTTGTACTGGCAAACTTGTTATATATTTTGTATCTATTCGCACATCAAACATTGTTCGAAACCGAATATCGTTAGGAGGAGAACAATGTCCCGTCATGATAAAGCTTGGAGAGATAATTGTCTTCTTTCCAGATACTTGATCAATGTGCTTATTGTTGTGACATGTGTGTCTTGGTGTGCTATTATATTGATGAATTCGGGCGATATTCATCCTAACCCAGGTTCAGAGAATGTCCCCCCTTCATCAACTAGTACGGCTAGTATTTCGACAGACAGTAACACGTCAGAAAGTACATCGAATTCAGACATACTTCCATATGTATTGGACTTCTCACATAACGTATCATTGATTCACTATAATGTGCAGAGCATTCTTCCCAAGATAGATTCAATTACAGCAGAATTAAATATTTTTGACATACTATCGTTTATTGAAACATGGCTGAACGACAGAGTGGAGCAAGCTAATTATACCTTCATATTGTGCACCTGAACGTAAAGATAGACCGGATAGTCATGGTGGAGTGATGCTCTACATAAAAAACACCATATATTACACCAGACGACCTGACCTAGAAATATTGCCATTATAATATATATGGGAAGATTATTAAATAATAAGAAAGTCCTACTTGGTAATTTTTGTACATACCTTCGAATTGTGATACCAAATATAACAACATAATTGACGACTCTATACATTTAGCCATTGATACAGGTATTAATGATACTATGATTACAGGCGATTTTAATTATAACATCCTAGCTCCACAATCAGCACAAAAGTAGCCAATATCACACAACAAAATAGCCTTCACCAAGTAATAGCTGACTATACACATTTTACAGAGTCATCCTCGTCTATCATTGATCTCTTGTTTGTATCAGATAAGAATTCACTTGTCACAGGTGGTGTCGCAGATCCTTACTTGAATCAAGAACATCGCTACCATTGTCCAATTTACGCATTATTCAAATTCAGGAAACATATACTAGAGAAATGAGCATGGAAATTACGATTTACTTAGACAAAATATTATTGCCTCAGACTGGACAATATGTTTCGATGAAAACATTTCCTGTTACGCCACAAACTTTACTGAAAAACTTCTCGAATTAATGAAAATCTGCATTCCAAATGAAACTGTCACAATTCGACCAAAAGAAGCACCTTGGCTAACAAAAAAATGTTAAAAAAAGGAAAATAAAGGATAGGAAACGGGCATGTCACAAAGCTAAGCGTACTCAGTTAGGAAAGATTTAAAAAAATCCGAAATGAAACCATAAGTCTAATATGTAAATCTAAACTGACATATTATGATAATATGTCTCATAAACTAAATAATAATGAAACAACCTCTAAAAGCTGGTGGAGTACTTTAAAATGTTTCATGTCTCCATCAGGTAACACATCTATTCCGCCACTAAATACTAATTCAACTATTTCTGAATCAGACTCCGATAAAGCAAATATCCTAAGCAACTTTTTCCGAGATCAAATTATATTGGAAGGTGCAAACGGCGAAACACCGGAATTACAGTCCATTCATATACACGAAACACTATCAGATATTCAAGTTTCTCCTGATGAAGTTAATCTAAAGTTAACGGCTGCAGTGCCAGATGGTATTGATAACCGCATTTTACGTGAGGCCAGAAATTAATTAGCATATCCCTTATGTAATTTGTTCAATCATTCATTAAACATATGAATATTTCCCGAATCATGGAAAGAAGCACATGTATGTGCCGTGTATAAGAAGGGAGATCCAACACAAGTCAATAATTATCGTCCTATATCCCTTCTAAACACCATCGAACAGATTTTCGGGAGAATCGTATTCAAATATCTATATAACCTTTTACATACTCATAATATATTTACACCCAGCCAGTCAGGATTTATACGTAATGATTCCACAATAAATCAGCTAACATATTTATACAATGCATTCTGCCACGCACTCGATGATGGTAAAGAGGTAAAAGTATTATTCTTTGATATTAGTAAAGCGTTTGCTAGAGTTTGGCACATAGGACTAAAATTAAGATCGATAAGGTTAATAGGAAACATATACTCAACTGGTTTGAAAGTTATCTTACAAATAGACGTCAGCGTGTAGTTATCCCGGGTACCAAATCTGATTGAAATGTAATAAATGCAGGTGTGCCCCAGGCTCTATACATGGACCACTATTGTTTTCATAGAACGCCTATATTCTCGTGAATAGTTACAGGCGTTCTATAATTACAATCGTCGATGGGCCGAATGGGGTTCGCTGCGGGAAACTTCGTAAAATGAAAGTGTGCCAATACCAACAAGCTATATGTTAGTTCAATATTGAAACATGCTAACACCTGTAAACATTGATAGGTTATATTAAAATAATAATACGCATGTAATTTGCAAAAAAATAGCTTCCCAATGAAATTTAGTTTAAATAGATTATCCCGTATGGAGCCTCATTTAGAACGTCCGGCACATATAGAGTCAATATTGAACCTTTTTACTAAACGCCATAGTGTCATGTGTCCAATTTATTGGACACAGGACACTTTTTTTTAATGTAATATACCAACCAATAACAAATTTACGTTTAAAAAGTCAGCTATTTGTTGTTAAATGCGATTTTATTTTCATTGTGACGTCATACTATATTTCGTGTCCTGCCAAACGCGTAATAATACAATGATTGGTCATATTGCCATTACACGTACTGGTCGAAGCCATCGTGTCATTATTGCTGTCTTCATTGTTGATAAGCTCTAATTACGGAAATACAGATACTCATTGTGTACTCGACGATTTGTGAATGCTACAGACGTACATTTCTGCAAATTTGTCTAAAGTTGAGAGGACAATACGGCGACAGCCAAGATGCATCAATAATTGACCTACATTTAAAGTCTACCAGCTGCCAGACACGAAACATTCGTTTCAGGTAGGAATTATTTCTTTATTACTGTTGACCAATATTTGAATCGTGCTGACTTCGACAGCACTTTTAACCACAGGGCTACTAAAATAATTCCATTGTATTCAATCTAACATGAATTCAAGTGGGTGGGGATATTCAACATTGCCTGTGCATGTGCCGAGTCATTGGTTTTCGCGACCAATGTTGTTTCCACAATTGTTGTTTAAATAGCGAATTTATGGTGCATCTCTCGGACTCTGTGTGTTTGTGGCACCTCGATACTTGTAGATTCACTTTGAATATATGTTTTCAGTCCAACAAGTCAATTCATTATCTATTTAGGCTATTATCTGTTATCTGTTATCTATTGTCTATATAGTATAGGCTTTTAGCCACTTAAAAAAAAGACACTACTTTCATTCCCCCCCCCCCCCCCCACGAGAGTAAAATGTGTTTATAAAAACTGTAACAACAGTGATGAAATAAGTAAAAAATTGAGGTGTGCGAATCCAGGTACACTGCATTTGCACAGCGGTGACTTTTCCCCGAAATATCATGAATATAGGCCGGTGCAGTATTTCTATTAAGTATTATAAGTGTACCCGGCTTCGCACCGTGTATGTGGCTTTGCACACACCAATATTTTACATGTCTGATTATTCATGTTGTTTTCTTAAGACAGTGTTTTCAGAAAGTCACGTGTTTACACGATTTAGAAAAATAAAACAACAGTGACCAAACAAACAAGTAAAAAATTGAAATGCAGTATTTGTATTAAGTATTTGTATTGCAGTGGGTGCATGGGCTTCCTAAAATTTATTTGTACACGGGTACCCATGTTTGGTCTGGGGTGGTGATGAGGGACTTCTTTGCTTCATTGGGGTGACCTCGCGAAATATGGGCGGGGGTGGAGACTGTATGTTTGTTGGGATTACAATCGTGTCTGTTAATTCTGCACACCTAATAATAATTTTCGTGAAAATGTCCATATTCAGTCTAAATTTCCTGAACATTCAAGGCAGTTCTTAGCCAAGATAATCACGGCTAAACAGATGGCTTTTACTATTTCATCTGTCGTCTATTATCTGTATCCGCCTAGCGGAGACCCAGCCAAATCTGATCAAAATATCAGTCCATTTTGTCCTTGAGTTTTGCGAATAATACGGGAATAAAATAATAACCAATGTCGGTATATTTGCATGTGTATTATTGGTTTATGAAGCTTTTTTTAACATATCTGTTGTTGATCTATTAATTTAGTAAGCAGGACCACTAATCATTTTGACCATGTTCTGAATAAACTTTTTTACCAAAACTATCGGAATGGGATAAAATTGTGACTTAGTATACCGTTAATCAGCTGATTTATTCCAAAATCAACATAATTTATTCTGACGTAATTAAAGCTGGGCAAAACATTACGTGAATTGTGCATTAGCCGGTGCGCAGAATTAGCCGAAATGACATTTTTTATATGCAGATCAGAATGTCAGTTTTCATTGGTTTGATACATGTACAGATATGTATGTCAGTGATTCTATATTTTATGTACATCTGGTGTCCCGGTGTAATTTACTGACAAACCACACAATTTATAAGGAAATTTTTTGTTTTTCAGTAAAGAAACTATGTATAATACCATGTATATAACGATGTTTGGTACATGTGGTAAAACACGGCATTCTGTTAGTTGCCAAGCTATTTTGTTTTGCCTAACTTTACTGATTCATATTAAATACATGTTGTTGGGTTGCCATAAATGAGAAATTCCACGACTTGCTACTAAATTTCTCTGTTTCGCACTAATACAATTAGCTTACCATATTCTTGACACTTTTCTAAATAGATGCCCCTTCAGTTGTATGTTTTATGCCGTTGAAAAGAAAAAATGTAAATGTAAAGCTATATTTACGTCATGTAAATGTACATAACGGAAATTACATTTCTGAGACCCCTGGTCCCTTGAAGTGGAAATAAAATTAAAAAAATGACGAGAACAATTGGCTATACTGTTATAAATGTAACAACTGGACTGTCACCCAATGGAATAAACACAGTTTAATGAATTATTGGTTCTACATCGAAACTAGAAAAACGACACCAATATGTACATAAAATATCGAATCACTGATGTCTCATTATTATTGAACCATGTTATTATAGTTGCGAACAATAACTTGCAATCTACTCCTGTACCGTCTGTAGCAGAGTTACTATTCCATTCATACATGTAGGCTTCCTCTACATAATAGCTAATCAGATCTGATTTACACTTTAGTTGTTAATTGTGACACAATTTGTATATTTTCCATCTGAAAAAATATATTATAAAAGTAATACGTATGGATCACGATTTGCCTGGTTTGGCCCTCATGCACGTTTTCATCTTTCGCTCTTTCTGTTACATGGGAGTTGAATTGGGTAATTGCCCATTATAGAAGTAGTAAGATTATTACTGATCCTATGCTTTTGGGAGGGGCCATGTGATTCTGGTGTGGCGAGGACCTGGCATCAGACCAGGATCATCTGATTTCAGGGCTGAGTATATAGTTCTTTTATTGTAAATATTAATTTCTGATTTTAGGATTTTCCCCCCATTTGTACATGTACTTGAACATGTACTTGTACAGGTAATGGGATTTATTACTAAACCCATTGACCCGGCCTTAAATGACCGCATCTGTTGATAGGCCGTTAGACCCCAACAAACAAATAAATGATATACGTAGGCTTCCTCTACAGAATAGCTAATCAGATCTGATTTACACTTTAGTTGTTAATTGTGACCTAATTTGTATATTTTCCATCTGAAAAAAAACTATTATAAAAGTAATACAAAACATTTACGTGGGTGGTGGTCGGGAGAACGAGACGACTTAAATTAACGGTAGTGGTTCCTCCATATATGAATCACTATTTGCCTGGTTTGACCCTTCAGTACATTTTTATCTTTGGCTCTTTTGTTACCTTGGAGTTGAATTGGGTTATTGCCCATTATAAAAGTAGTAAGATTATTACTTATCCTACTGCTTTTGGGAGGGGCCAAGTGATTCTGGTGTGGCGAGGACCTGGTATCGGACCAGGATTGTTCTGATTTCAGCGCTGAATATATAGTTTTGTTATTGTAAATATTCAGTTCTGATTTTGGGATTTTCCCCCCATTTGTACATGTACGTGAAAATATACATGTACTTTTTCTTTTTGTATGAAACGTGAATTTCGTCACTGATATCAGGGGCGATAACTGTGTTTCCATTAAAGGTTAATGGAAACTATATTCTGTCTGCTTAGTTTTGTTATGTGCACTATGATCGTACTTTATAATGTGTCAATAAAAATATTTGTTCGGGCGACACATTTAATGGGTATAAATAAAATGTCATGTCTCATTTGCATATCAAAATAGCCTGATACCACCGCGAGTCACTATCAGTAAAATCAATATTACTGAATGATTATATGTGTATAGTGGGCCTGCACTCGTAATTTTTAAAACTGGCGGAATACATGTACCGTAGTTACACAATTATACACTTATTTAATTTCTTATAGGCAAACAGTTATGCCTACTAGATGGGACCACAGGTTGAAGTACATTGTAATGGACCGAGGTCTATAAATACATTAAATACGCCTAAAAGCGTCCATAAACGAAACAAAAAGCTAAAAAAAGTTTTGTTACTCCCTCTATAACACACACATATATCTCGGTCCGTTACTTCAACCTGTGGATAGGACCCCAACTTTAGCTGCTACATGTAATTTGCGAACCAGATCTCTTATTCACTATTCTGCAGAGGAAGACTATGAATGGAAACGTAACTCTGCTACGGACAGTACGGTTGTAGATTTCAAGAGTTACTGTTCACAACTATGAACAATGTGGCTTACTCGCTTACCACATTTATCCAAGTGTTGTGAGTTTGATGCCCGGGTGGGATGTAGTTTTCTCTAAGCACTGTTTCATGTTGGAAAGTTGCGGAGTCATTTGCTGAGTAATGGTTAATACTGGTAAGAAATTCAATAAAAGGCTAACCATGTACATAATAGTGTTTGATTGTTTGTTTCAGGGAAGCCGTCTACAGATCTTAGCCATCTGGATTATTCGTCGAGCCTCTTCAACTTCACCCTGCAGTCGAGGCAGACACCAGCAGGGCTATTGAGATAGTATATGGGCGGTTTCAGAAGAAGCAGATAAGGCGGAAATTGTTTCTCATTCTGCTGTTGAAGGACAAAGGCCACCAGAAGAATCGCTGCCCGAAGACACAACTCCACCTGGGCAACAAGTTGCCAAACACTCGCGAAATGGGAACTGATCCAGTTCCTGACCTACACGAAGCAAAATATAATGTCGCCATGACAGACTGTCATCATCTTAAGATCAGCGACATCTGAAAATATAACCCTCGAGGAAGAGCTTGAGAAAGACAAGTTCAGTTACAAAAAATTAACCATTTAACCGGAGTACCATCCATGCCAGCGGCAGTGTTTGTGTGGTTCTTAACTCTGATTTCTGCTCTAATCATCTAATCAACCTGTTGAAAGGATGTGTCGTGAAGACATGTTACTTCTTGTGTTGATGGAATTGAGAATGAATCTTATTCACACAAATCTGACTTGTGCAGTTTTAAGATTTGTCAATATTTTTTGAATCGGTGACTCATTCTTGTGGTGGACAGAATGACATTTGTACATTTCTGATTATGTGACACTCGAAGGACTAGATATTGAATGGTCTGAAATATATTTACTATGCTTTTACACATATGTGGCTGTGACCTCAGGTTGAAGTAACGGACCATGGCCTATAAATACATTAAATATATACCTAAGGAGCATCAAATAAAGTGAGAGAACAAAAATAAGCTAAACAAAATGTATTTACTCCATGTGTGATATATGGGAGTAAATAATTTGTTTAGCCTATTTTATTTCACTTATTGATGCTTTTAGGTATATTTAATGTATTTATAGGTATTGGTCCGTTACTTTAACCGTTGGCTGTGACAGGAGAATGTGGTTTATGGGATTTGTGACCAGTGTAGCTCCTGATCAAATAGTACACTCCTGTAGCCTGATAATGATGTGGCTTGTTAGAAGCATGATGGAGATTTCATTAATGCAATGGTGAACAGTGCAGATCCTGTGCGGATATGTGTATCTACACTGGTCGCAAATCCCATAAGCCCCATTTCTCCAGTCACAGACACATATTTGAGCAAATTTAAAAATCCTACCGCCAACCTAGAATGATTAACATTTAAGGTATTGCATTCAATCTTTGATTCATAAATTTCTGTTTAACGTCCACAGTCTATAAAGTCTATATTTGGTTGGTTTCACATGGTTTCAGTTATCTTCGCAATAAAGGATTTTACTTGAAACATCCAGAATAGACCAAAGACAAACTTTGTAGACTTTCGAAGGGAAACGAAAATTTACGAATTAATGATGTATTTTTGTGCTATTATCATGATTATAATTGAAATCAATGCCCAATGGTCAAACTTGTAACAAATTACATGTGTACAATAAATTTCGACTTCGAAATTTGACTTCGAATGAAATGGTGCAATTGGTTGATATTGGTCATTTGCAGTGCATGATGTGACAAACAACATATTGAGGCATCATCTGTAACACAGTGCCTTCAATCATGATTCATACCCAGGCATACAAAGTATGTCGAGGTGTATATAGTTTTTGTATTTTCGTCCATCCGTAAGATTTGCGTTAAAGGTTTTTGGGTACCCATTATATCTGCAACCGTAAATCGCATTGAGTTGAATCTTCATGTACTTCTTTATCGTCATCCATATTTTTTATACTGTAGCACACCGATGTGGCTTTCCTGCACAAGGTCAAATTACTTAAAGTTTTGAAATATTTGCATCAAACATGTCAAAGTTTTTAAGTACACAATGTCTCTGCAACCGCAAGTCGGGTTGACTTGAAACTTCATATATATACTTCTTTATGAAGTTAGAAGATCAATATTTTCTTTCTATAGCCCTGGTGGGTGCATGTGATGGGTAATTTAACAATCGCGATTCATCCTTACCGGAAATCCGACTGGAGACCTGGTTTGGCCCTCACATACGTCTTTGGCATTTTGTATGTGACAGTTGAATCTGGTTATATCTCTTGTGTGAGTATTACGATTATTCGCAATCCTTTTTTAGGGAAAGGGGCCAAGTGACTTTGGTGTGGTATGGACCTGGCATCAGGTCAGGTTATTCTAATTTCAGGGCTGACTTTATTTTTCTTGATGAAATTATTATTAGACCATGGCTGTTGATAGGCCGTTAAACACCATTAAACAAACATTCTATAGCCCACTCATACGGCTTTCATGCACACAGTGAAGGTGAAATTACTTTGAAACTTGCGTTAAATGTTTTGAAATATATGCGTTAAAGTTTTAAGTAAACAATTTCTCTGCAACCGTAAGTCAGATTGAATTGAAACTTCATATATTTGTCTATCAACAATCAACATCCATATTTTCATTTTATAGCCCACACATGTGACTTTCATGCCCAAGGTCAAGGTCAAATTGTGTTAAATGTTTTGAAATATTTGCATTAAAGTTTTAAGTACACAATTTATCTGCAACCGTATGTTGGATCAACTGGAAATGTCACATACTTCTTTATCAACAGCCATATTTTCATTCTATATCTCACCTAAGCGGCTTTCATGCCAAAGGTCAAGGCCAAATGACTTTGCTACGGCCGAGGGTATGTGTGAGACCCCGCTCACTTGCTCTAGTCCTTAAAAGCAAGAATAACATATCTTACCATACATGTACTGATTTCTTTTGTTTTTTTCGGATACATGTACTGATTTTGTGTCCCGAGCATAACTGGAATTCCTTTTTGTATAGTTATCACAACTCTTGCCTCACTAATATTCCAGTGTTCTCCTTTTGTTTTTTCACGCATTGATTTTGTATTTGGCACATGGCGATATTTCAAATTTGACCTAATATGGTCCCGATATATATCAAATCGAAGGTATCGTGGGTATTGTCAAAATCGGATGATACATCATACAAGATGGCCGCTGACAGGTCATCCTTTAATTATAGATTTCGTCTTCTTCTCATGTACCGTTTGGCCGACGCTGGTCAGACTTCACAGTTGTGGTGCGTGGGTGAAGCATTTTCATGTTTGTTAAAATGGAGGTTGTCGCATAATCCAAGATGGCCGTCGTAGAAAATTTGGTAAAATTCTTAAAAAAATCATATCAACCATGTTAATTTTACATTATTATTATTTTTACATCAAGCTTGAATTGCCACTTTGATATCAAGGGCGATAACATTGACTCTTTAAAATGTTAATGGAAACAACTATTTATTCTCTCTATTTATCTTTTGATGTGCAATGATCATATTTTGTAACAAGTCAATACAAATATTTATTCAGGTGACACATTTAGTTGATATAAATAATTTAAAAATGACCTGCCTCATTTACAATCAAATAGCACGATGATACAACCTATCAGTAAACCTAATATTCTAAGTGAATATTTCTGTGTAGCGGGCACTCGTATTTTGAAAACTGTTGGAATAGTTACACAATTATACTTATTTAATATTTAATTCCTATAAAGAACACTTTGTGCCAAACAGATGGGACCCCAATTCAAATCATGATTTGCAACTTTGCTGAAGGATGTCTGGCACCCAGTCATTAAGTGCAAAGGCACGACACTTTGTCTTATCAGCTCATTCACAAACACCACATCATACAAAACACTTGTCACATGGATTCACCAGTGGGTGTACAGTACAAAGTCCAGTGACATGGTGTGTAATTGCATCCCGTAACATTTGGTCAGGTGTGTATTTTTTTACTTTAACCTACGTTTTCTGGGGGAAATAACTACCTGTATAATATATGTGAAAATCACTACAATGGAAGAAATTGAATGTATGTTCTCTCACACCCCCTTCCAAACTCCATTCACAATTCACACCCCCTCTGCATGAATCTGGATACTCCACTGCAGTGCAAAGTCGCAGAACAATTTTTGACATACAGCCGTTTGAATGTGTACTTGTGTGTGTGTAATATTTCTCAGACTTTTTCAAGGCAATGATTTCTGTTTCGATGTAATGTATGACCTGTCGTGAATTTCACTCACAAGTTCATATTGGTGCTTGTAGGAGTATTTTATATCCAGTATACATTTTCTATGGCTTTCACATTCTGTAAAACCGTCTGGAGTTTCGACAATGAAATGGAGAAATGGCAAAACATTTTCATGTGTCTGAATGTGGATTATTTCTGGCACTCATATCTTTGGCTTATAACGTCGTTCAAATTGTACTGCGTCAATTTTATCGAATTTAAGATTGCATATTTCATGACTTTCTTCAAAACGCCAGTTTTAGAAGTTGATGGTTTTAGGATTTTTATATCATGCACTGCAGTGCCGGTGATAAGTCGCTAGGTGGCGTTGCCAAGTCGGACTGTTGAACAGTTGTACTGTGCGGACTCACCGAAACAAACCGCCAGTGGACGCGTTACACTAGTTTTGCAATGTAATCTCCCTGGGTAAGTTTATAGATCGCGGCTCAGTCAGCGTGCGACTAGATGTCGGGTTTTTTTGTTAGGGGAAAGTACTAAAATTGGGAAAATTGGGCCCGCGCAATATTTAAAATTGCGCCATGTCAATTAAAGTTGGTGCAGGATGTTGAATGTAATATCTTTATAATGGAAAGACAGAGTTTAATGAAACATATGCAGTAATGCTTAACAGGTTGCCAATTAGTATCCCCTCGCCGATAGGCAAGAGCTGGTATATCGTTAGTCCATGTATTGCGTACGTATGTACGTACGCTAGTAACACATTTAATTTTTCAATAACTTGTGAACTGCTTCCACGATTTTGATATTATTTGACCATAATGTGTGTATGGATGGAGCATGGTTTAGCATATGAGTAGACTCATATGACCCACGTTCGACCGCCCAAGGTCACGGAGTACTTTTTTTATTATCAAGGCTGCCAGCGAGGAGATTACTTCGTTTAATGATGCCAGTGCGAGGGGATTAGCTTCGTTTAATGATGCCATTCGTTGCATTATGGTATAGTTTGCTTTAATCTAACAATTTTCTGGTTTTGACGAAGAAACGGTTACCATGGATGTGAATATAAATCTAAAGAACGTGAATGTATGGTGTCATACATATCATCGAACCGGTATGTCACTTCTATGGTGTGATACATATCATCGAAATCCGTCCGTTTGCTTGGAAAAGTTTCAAGAAAATTTACTGTAAAAATGACGTCACAGAATACGTCACGTCGGAAAAACAGGTTCGGAAACCACTGATCCCATACCCTGATATCTAGTACTTTACATGCTACTTGCAAACATGTAGTTGGCCTCAATAATAATAACATACACTCAAAGCGTTCTTTTATAACATGATCATTCATGTTATAATTGTTCTTGTTTATATATATTAATGATATTGTAGACACCATAAACTCGAATATACGTTTGTTTGCGGACGATACCAGCCTTTACATTGTTATAGACGATCCTAATGATGCAGGGGAAATATTACAAACCGATATAGGTACAATTACTAATTGGGCAATAAAATAGCTTGTTACGTTTAACCCCGCAAAAACCGAATCACTGCTGATATCCCGCAAGATTATTAAGCCACAACATCCCCAATTGCATATGTTTAATCAACCCATGAATGAAGGTGTTTGTCATAAACACCTTGGTATAGTTTTAACAAATTATTGTACTTGGCAACACCAGATCTCATATATCAAAGACAAAGCTGGGGCCAGAATTAATATTATGAGGAGCTTGAAGTTCAAACTCTCAAGAAAAACACTGCAAACCATTTATAAATATTGCTTTCATACGCACTGTTCTAGAACACGGCAACGTTATTTGGGATAATTGTTCAATAAGTGAAAAACATGAACTTGATAAAATGCAACATGAAAAGCATGATGTTATTAACCGATCAAATCAGGGTTCAATATATGTCACATTTTAGAGAAAAGTGAGAGAAGTGTTGATTTCCTCCCCAACCAAATTCTCTCAGTTATATTTAGCTATCATTAATATCTGATCATAGCAATACTTATGGTAGTCAAATGTAAATGAACTAGCCACAAGTTTATAAAACATTCTAATGTGTTAATCATTTCTCTATATGCTGGTATATTTGAGCAATATAAGTAGATTCCGTTATATATATTGGGCCAAGTGATGATCAGTTGGTGTGGTAAGGGAACCTGCCACCATATCAGCAACTGGTAGTTTCAGTATTGAATGGATATTGTATATTCCCCACTTTAGCGCCGTTAAACGTAAACACGCTAAAGATAAGCCAACATTACATACAATAATGTTGATGTTTTTTCCAAAATACATCTGGCATCTAAGGGCCGTAATGGCTCCACTTTTCTCTCGGTACAGTATAAATATACTGCAGGGATAATCCCCACTCGTAAATTGTTAATTAACAGTTTGTAGCGTATATTCTCGGCGGTATTTATACTCAAATGTACTTTGCAAAACAAATTACATGTACCTGTATCTAATGGTTGCATCTTCTTGCAAATTAAGCTGATGTGCGCTTATCAAGATCACGTGATCGGCAACTGTTCGATTGCTTGGTCAGCTGGGTGAGCCAACATTGGTCCGGTCCAATCAAATCACGAATACAAAATATCATGTTTTGTAACGAATAGTTTGGTATGAATTGTCGAGATTCCGGCACCGCGTGTTAATTTTTGTTTCTTTGTGGTTTTGTATACATTTGGGGTCTGGCTTTCCGAAAAATCCCGTGTACCCTGAATTATACACCAATATGTCGTGTATACATATGACCCTAAACTGGTATAAATTACACAGAAGAATCGACTAATAGACACACTAAACATTTTCGGAAGATTCGATTTTCAACTCGCATATCTGGCGGTCATATTTTCAAGATGGATATTCTGAAGCTGTGTGTGTAAGTGTAGCATATTCTGCGACTGTCGTCTGTGTTGAGAACAGACGTCCAGACTTTGTCTGCCCTACTTTTGTGGGTGTCAAAATGGTCTATGTTCATGAAAGTAAATTACTATGGATTTGCCATTTTGAGTTTTCTGACAATGGAGTATGTTAACTGCAACATTATTCCAGTTGAAAGAATTAACCTTTGAATATAGGTGAAGGCGCTTAGCATTACACAAATATGTAGCAAGTCAACCGAAATCTCATAAATACCCGTAAATTTACGTAAATACTTTAATATATCCATCAGAAATGTTTTTGAACAAGTTACACCAATTTCCAAGTTAAGGACCATGACCTATTGGCTCATATATTGGCAGTTTTCGACTTCCGTCAAGCATAAAGTTCAATGACCTTGAAATGACATTGAACTTAGTTTTAAAAAATGGCACCCGGATTTTTTGGAAACCTTATGCATTCAAGTTTATAAAAACACCGGGTGCTATAAATTAACACGAGGTGCCGGAATCTTATAGATATACCTACTTCCGCTCCAATCAGATGTATACTTATGGGAGCAGCTGTATTTTTACAGGTGCAGCTGCATTTTTTACAGGTGCAGCTATACTTTTTACAGGCGCAGCTATAAAACTACAGGTGCAGCTGTATTTTTCACAGGTGCAGCTATACATTTATAGCTGCAGCTGCACATTTTACAGGTGCAGCTACACAAATACAGATGCAGCTACAAAACTACAGGTGCAGCTGTATTTTTTACAGGTGCACCTATACATCTACAGCTGCAGCTGTACATTTTACAGGTGCAGCTATGCATTTACAGGTGCAGCTATAAAACTACAGGTGCAGCTGTATTATTTACAGGTGCAACTATACATTTTCAGCTGCAGCTATAAAAAATACAGGTGAAGCTGTATGTTTTACAGGTGCAGCTGTATATTTACAGGTGCATCTGTATATTTTACAGCTGCACCTGTATATTTGTATAGCTGCACCTGTAAATTCAGTTTTTACCCCGTTCGTACACCATGCAACTGTTCCTTGTAGTTATACAGACATAGATCATACCCAGTGAAAATGTGTAGAATATCCTCACAATTGTATGGATTAATGTTTACCAATAATATTTATTTCAAAGATACAATTATAATATACATCAAATTATATGCATCTGTGTTTTACCATTTTCCCCACTCCATTACTCCACAAGAGGTGCTTGAAAATTTACCAAACAAGAAATTACGAAAACACATTGAGTGAATACAGGCTGCAAGGATTGTGGAATGATTCTTTGGAGGATTTTGAATTTTTTCATTCTTTCAATGGAACGCTCAACTTGAATTCTATGTTTAGCAATGTCTTTTGTCGCAGCTTCCTCTTGTGTAGTAAATCTGTGTCTCGTACCAAGAAATTGTGGCCTAATCATTTTCACTTGACGCTCATTCAGGAGATCATCAATTAAAAACCCTCGGTCCGCCATAATGACATCACCTGGCTCAAAGAAATCTAAAAAATCAGACTGTTTTACAATTTCCTTGTCACTAATGCTTCCTTCAAATGCATCACTTACATAAACAATAGCACCATTTTGAGCAATAGCTACAATACATTTGTAAGATGTATATCCCTTGTAGGAGGAGTACTGATTTCCTTGTTGAGCCTCGAAGTTACCAGGCGATTGGACATGAACTTCAGTGCAATCTATTATACACCTTATATTTCCTTCTTGAAGCAAACGTGGCTTTGCGAAGTGCATAGAATTGTTTTTACAGTAACTGGATCCATGTGATGACGATGGGGGAAACCAGACGTGTATTGGTTTTGAACCGATAAGCTAAATCCTGGTGCAATAAGCCGAGACGTAGACGTATTAAGGTCATGAGTAATTGGTTCATTGGTGACATAGTTCTTTTGCGCCCTCGTCTTTGACTCGGAGTCTTATTGGCATCAGGCACATTATAATTCCAATAGTTCATCTTTTCTGTACATTTCCGTAAAATATCCCACAGACACATGAATTGAATGTAAGCTAATCCAATATAAAATGTAAAGGCTTTATCATCATCCTTGACACTGTCAATATTGAATGTGTAATGAAATGCAGTAGATGTGTCCGAGGTTTGTTTTTTACCCACATGCTTGCGTAATGCAAATGGTGTAACACTTTCATTTAATTTGGCACTGTTTTCCAATATTTTATTTTGTATACTTAATTTAATTACTTCAGTTGTTGGTGGATTGTTTGTTTGACACACATGATCACGTACTGAAGGTTTACAGGTGGTTCCAACACTTATAAAGAGCTGTCGCTGGTCTGGAATGGTTTTGGTATGTGAAGTTGATGGAACTTCTGGTGCGCTGGAGCCCACGACACCCACATCACTTTAATTGGTATCCGTCAACAGCAGTAGACTCTGCGCTGCATCCGATCTTTCCAGTTTGATTTGCTTTGATGATCGATATTCATGACGCTGAGCTGGTCGTCTTCTTTTAGTTGTGACCTCCAAATAGAAAATGTACAAAAAATACCATTAATTTCATTATGAACCATTTCAATAGATCCAGATAAGCCGACTGATCATGCTGAGCTCATTATCAGGTGCATCAGCAATATCTGGATTGTTGTCAGCATAGACCCACTTCAGACTGCACACTTATGACTGACTGACCTTAGGGTTTAAGTTGAAAAACTGAAAAACGGATACACACACTCCCCATACACAGACGGACATACGGACCTTTGTGACATGTGTTAGCCAAACCAGCATGTGCATCAATACAGTCTGATCACTCAGATCAGGGTTAACATTCATGATTATTACTCAACAAAATGCACAGGCTGACTCTTGAGTGGCCAGTTCAGACCAATATTATAATCCGGTTATGTGCACTGTCCGGACACACCTCCGTCATTACAAGTTGTATAGGTCCTACTGTGCATGTACATGTATGTCAATAATTAATAGGCCTAATGCACCTGTGTTCCGCATTTGATGGGGTCGGGATACTCAGCTGTCGGGCCTCGTCCACCCACAAAGTGCATCAAATATATGTAGGTGTCTCTGGTAACATTGTCAATGGTAAAATATTATCGACCACAGTTCTGTATCCAGCGTTGACATTTTTCTCGATTTTGTGCAGGTTTTGGAAACCCGTTCCCAAATCCATCCAATAAAGTATTTGTCTTCACCGGGTTTCAGGGTTCGTGAATCGCCATAGCAGCAATGTTTTGTTGTCACCATTATGTTGCGAAATATTCCAGCGTAAAACCTGTACTGTATGCTGTATTTATCTACAAATTGCACTCCGCAATACACAAAGTTGTAGTCCGAATTCTGTGGCAGCACGCGAGTGGGCGGAGCTACCGGAGCTACCGGTTACAGGGCCATCTAAAAATAGACGCAAGCTCCGTACAAATCGCCCCGGGACTAGAAGGCAAACCGCCTAACTTTAGTTTACCGAACTCTTGTAGTTATTTTTAAAACGTTTATTTATAGCCAGTTTACCGAACTCTTGTAGTTAAAACGTTTATTTATAGCCAACTTGTGTTATTTTGCTATATTTAAAGTTTTAAACAGAGATAATGGCCAAAAATGAAAAATTATCCCGTTGATGTAGTTTGGAAGTGATACAACACATTTCGCGTTTGTAGATCACCGAATATAGGAGAAAAGGGTGGTTACAAACTTTTTCACAAACCAATGGATAACCAATATATAGCCGATCTATAAATACATCGGCTAATAATGAAGCAGCAAGACTCGTAACAGGTGCCCGAAATTGGTATCATTGACTGATCTGTACCAGGAATTAGGATGGGAAAGCTTAGGAGAACGCTGACGAAAACAAAATATAATTTTATATTACAAAATGGTAAATGGTTTAACACCTGAGAATCTGTCATCACTTGTCCCTCAGGCTGTTGGAAGCACCACTCGATATGATTTAAGGAACAATAGCAACTTCCATCCACCTCACTCACGAACTACACTGTACTCTAATTATTGCTTACCTTCAGTCATTAGAGAATGGAATAATTTACCGCTACACGACCGAGAGGCATCATAACTTGCGACATTCAAAACATTTCTTCATTGTCCTTCAAAGATAGTGCCAAAAACACTACTACCATGGGATAAGAAAAATACAAATTCTACAGACCAGATTGCGCACGAATTGTAGCTCTCTTAATTATGATCTCAACTAGAAAAATATTTAAAATTCTCCAATATGCCGTTGTGTTAGTATAGAAAATGTACAACATTACCTCCTTAACTGTCCATACTATCATGATATAAGAGCAGATGTATTTCTAACCATTACACACACACATACCATACCATACCTTAGACATCTTACTTTTTGGCAATAATGACTTATCCCCATGTGCAAAGATATATTATCCGAAGTTAAATATGTTTGTGAATCAAGTACGTACGTATTGCTATGTTTGATGTGTTGTTCATAAATCATTGTATATATGGCAATTTCACTATCCCAATGATCAGACGACGTGGACCCTCCTGTAGCAAATGCATATATTTACAATAGTTTTATGAGTGTTATTTACTTTTCATGTTTATTATTTTCTATGTTCATTTTCTTTGTCTATCGTGTTAATTAGGTGTCGTTAATCTTTCTCATCCTCGTATTTTCTTTTGTTTTCTGCTGTTTTTAAAGCTGAAATCTAGCTCAAACCCATTTTATTTAATATCATTATTTTTCTATAGTATTACCAAAAATCAGTAAACATAATACACACTTGAACTGTACCTGTCATTATTGCATCGAATGGGCCTCAGGACGACATGTGAGACCATTGCGTTTTTGTTAGATTTGTAAGAGTTATGTCCGCCTAATTACCTTGTTCAATGATAGGAACTCTATAAGACAGCAAGCTTTCGTTCCAATCATCTTTACAATGCTTGCATGCCGAATAATAATGTCAATTATTATTTGATAAAATATGTTTATACCAACAGAGTCGAAATAGTATGTTGAGATATGGCGAAGATAGTTAAGTGAATAATAATACAATTCCTGCATGCCACCTCTCACGACCGCTCTCTACACTCACTAGTCCCTGTTAAGTGCGGTAAGCATTGTGTCAGCATACATGTAAACTGTTAGTTTAAACATAGTGTAAATTAATGCAGGGAAACACGTTTAGTTATACTACACCACCATTTTGTGATAACACGTTACATGTAATACATTACATATATGTAGCGAAATTGACAAGGGCGAAACTTCGTCCTGGCTAAGGTAGCTTGTCATTGGGACATTAGACAATTGGCTCATGGACCAGTTCGCGATGGCCCATGCGGTTCGCTGCCTGTTCTGGCGCGCAGCCTTCGTCCATACGCATATATAGCGAATTTGGGGTGGTTGAGAATAGAGGGGAAGTAACTCTTGTAAGCTAATAATTAGTTTTGATATTTAGGATACAAATTCATGTTTTACGGGGAAAACAATGCCATCCAGACTTCAACTGCTATCTAAGGTTATGCATACTTATTTGTACATGTGTCAGTGATGGTGTATTAGTAATTAGAAAATAAGTATGAACCAATTGGCCGACTTTATTTGGACACGACTGAAGTTAAAGTTACATGTACACTGAGTAGGCACAGACTGTTCTGTATAGGAATTAAATAAGTGTATATATGTATCGCTATTCCACCAGTCCACCATTATAAAACTTACGAGTACCTGTTATACAGATATAGTCATTTAGTAATATTTATTATATTGCATGATAGTGACGCGCGGTGGTATCAGGCTATTTTCATATGCAATTGAGGTATGCTATTTTTAAATTATTTATACTAATTAAATCCGTCACTTGAAAAAATAATATTTTCAACAGATTATAAAGTATGATCATTGCACATCAAAAATTATATGATGAGAATCAATAGTAATGTCCAGTAACATTTTAATGGAACACGGTTATCGCCCCTGATATCAGTGTGGAAATTTATGTCTGATATAAAATGGATAATAATGTCAATCAATACGTGGGTAATGGTGAAATAATGTTTCCTTTGCCAGAAAATGTCTCAGCTGGTGTCTCTGATTAAAGAAGATGTTGTGCCTACTGAGTGGGTATGCACCTTAAATGTTTTCAGCGTATATAGACTATATGCAGCATTCAGTTAAGGACGGACATGTGCAATATAATTCCTGCCATTAGGACTACTCGGAAGCCTCGCTACCTTGAGTCCGGCAGGTTACTGGTAAGGCTGATAACTCTTGGAAGTCTCACAATGGGTTATGGTACTTGGTTGATATAATAGTCGACAATTTCCGTCCTTGTGGCTATGTCCTGAAACCATCAGGCGGCGCTGGAAAGCCACAGAGGGCGCTGTATCATCGGGGTATAAATACAGAGAATCGTCGCATATTCTGGAGTAGCCTAAATACAATACAATGGGAAATGCAACGAAAAAACACACATCTTGACCCGGACGACAGCGGGTTTTTCATAGTCTTAATATCAGACAAACCGGCCGGACGCCGGGCCGATATATGGGTTAAAGAAATCTCATTATAAGTTTAAGGTTCCTAATGCCAGGCACCAATAACAGGACACACCAGTCAGAGCCTAAATACGATATAATGGGAAATGCAACGAAAAACACACATCTTGACCCGGACGATAGCGGGTTTTTCATAGTCTCAATGAAAGGTAACATCTGAAACAAACCGGCCGGACGCCGGGCCGATATGTGGGTTAAGGAAATCTCATTATAAGTTTAGGGTTCCTAATGCCAGGCACCGATAACAGGACACACCAGTCAGTACGGGGCGCCAAGTGGGACATGGCTCAATTTTGTCAACAAAATTCATTTTTGTGCCACAAAATTCAATTCTGTGTTACAAAATTCACTTTTGTGTCACAGAATTCAATTCTGTGTCACAAAATTCAATTCTGTGCCACAGAATTCAATTCTGTGTCACAAAATTCAATTCTGTGTCACAAAATTCAATTCTGTCAATTCTGCACACGCATGTAAGAAGGACTACCATTGGTCAGAAACTGCACTGGAGAAATGGGTCACGGTCGCCGATCTACACATTCAATGTCGATGATTTATTTCTCATTCTGCCGATGATTCATTTCTCATTCTGCCATTTTGCTTCAACTATCTCCAAACAGTCAAACGTTGACAAACCCATTCGTATTTAAACTCATTTACGTTATAATTGTACACATAATTCATGTACATGTAGATCTCCCGCGAGTACTGACGTCATTTAATGTGTATTGCAAGGTACATTTGCCCCAGTTAAATCAACAATACACGCGCTGTGGCCTGTGTTCTGACTGTGTCTGTGTTTATAAACAGAATGTGTGTATTGGGCCATTTGAGGAAACAATTTGTAGTATTTGTGTAGATACCATGGATACATGTACTAAGATGGTGTATACTGTAAATAATGCATGTAGACACATAGTTGCGAACACGTAACTTCGCAACTAGTAGACACAGATCCAATACCATTTGTTTCACAAGGTTAGATCTACTGTTAGAATACGACGTCATCTAATGTCATTTTCGAGCATAAAACGTTACCTGATAAATAGAATACAGGCTAGTGTATTTTAATATCAAGTTTATCAGGCTCGGCTCGGAAACGGTAGGAATTCCTCGGCAAGCCTCGGAATTCCTACGCGTTTCCTAGCCTTGCCTGATAAACTTGATATCAAAATACACTAGCCTGGTATTCTCTATATATGGGCATGCTCTCAGGTCTAGCTATGTCCCGGCTACTTTATGTTTGACCCTGTTTACATAATTGAGGGAAAATTCTGAATATTTTTCTTATTTCTCCTTCAAAGTATATAGCTTATATGGTGTGACCACTCATTTGTAATCATAATATAACCAAAATAACTGTCCATAAAGAAGTATAATATTGATATATTGGGTTATATTTTCGCATTGAAATATTTAAACCTGCAAGTGTACTCCACCATCTAGTAAAATGGACTAAGACCGATCTCAACCAATCAACGTAGAGATGACATACGCAACTAATTTTTGTGGACAAAAATGAATTCTGTCTTCACAAAATTGAATTTTGTGACACAGAATTGAATTTTGTGACACAGAATTGACAGAATTGAATTTTGTGACACAGAATTGAATTTTGTGATTTTTAGTGTTACAAAACTCAATTTTGTACACATAATTAACCTGTCCTGCATGGCGCCCCGTAGTCAGAGCCTAAATACGATATAGTGGGAAATGCAACGAAAAAACACACACTTGACGACTGCGGGTTGCATATAGTCTCAAAACAAAAAGCGTAACAGCCCAGACAAACCGGCCTGATACCGGGCCGATATGTGGGTTAAGCAAATCTCATTATAAGTTTAGGGTTTCTAAAGCGTGTGTATCGATAACAGGACACACCAGCAAGAGCCTAGCGACTATATAATGGGAAATGCAACGAAAGCCCACCCTTATCGAACGATATCACTAGGCCTCGCGAGCATGTGCAAAATATTGCCTCACCAACTATGCCCTCACAAAAATATAAAAATGGTAAAAAAGGAGCACCAATGTGTAGATTAGATCTTGTTACTAATGCAAATTTCTCTTTCAGCTTATATTTTTCCATCCTCAGTGTAAATAATATGCATGCTTGTCTGATAATAAAAGCCACGACGCGTGTCCAATAATGGCAGGAGCCGCAGGCACATAGCCCGGCTACACAGGGAACACACCAGCTGGCACAGTACAGATGGAAGATCAGAAGACCAGAAGACGGCTACCGATAAAAGAATCAAACAATCAAAAATAAAAAACATGTCTAGGTATGCACCGAATGACTGAACAATCGGATACAGGATAGCCCAAACGCTTAAACCTCCGAAGAATATAAGGAGGACACAACACAACAACCACTATCCCCTATCCCAAAGTCTCAACGACCATAATCCCCCCCCGACGGCCCGTAATTAAAGAAGTCCCAGGTCTCCAACACTGTACCACCAGCTGTTATATGTTGCTTTTATTGCAGGCATCACCATAATGTAAATACGTCTTGCTAAATAAAGGCAAATGCCCCCAACATTTAATCAAAAACAGGCAGGCCGGATCAGTCTTCGCAGCCACAAAAACAAGAACGACAACAAGGCAACGTCACACATACGCACCTACAGTAAAAAGCCACTTAACATAATGGCAGATGCAACATTCTGACCAGCAGAAGTACAAGGACACACGCAATCAGAATGCAGCACTCAAACACACAGACTATCATAACATACACAAACACTCTAAATCTAAAACAATCTAAAACTAACACATAACATCATTATGGGGAGAGGATGGGGTCAACGTAATATACAGGAAAAGCAGCCTGCACGGAACACATATCCCGGCAGCAACATGGTAACCCTAAGAAAACAATGGAAATGAAAGAAAAACCTTCCACACAGGGACACTTAGCATTAGCTGCCAACACGCCAGCTAGCCAAACATAATATTACAGCCCTCACCCTCCCCCAACACAGACCCAACATTTATCCACTAAACAAAACCGTATAACCTAAAAAGGGGGTAAATTAAAAACGAACCACACCCCACACATGCAACAAACCCACAGGGAAAAAAAAACACACACACACAACATATACACCTGGGGAAGAAAACAAACATCACAAATCTGGGCGTGGTCCACCGTTGTCAATATGACATAGGTCACAAGGGGGAGGATCATCCCCGCAGCATCCTAGTCCCCGGGATGAAGCCTAAACAGATTACCTGATCCGGACTGCCTTGTCTACAAACCCGGCCGTGGAGCGTGGGTGTGCGCCTGGATGATGGACGCTTGGCCGCCGAATCCAGACTCATGGTGCGCTCCTCTGGGCGTGCTCGCGGTGACTGCGTCGCGGGCAACTGGCTCGGGGTGGGCCTGAGGACAGGGGACCCACGGGACTCTCCAGCGATGAAGCCGGCGGACTCGCTTCACACCACCCAACCTCATTTCACCACAACAATGACAGCGCCTTCCGAGTCCCTCATTTGACACCAAAATATATTTATACTAAACATAAATAGGCCCGCAAACCAAAATACCCAACAATAGGGCTGTGTCTTAACTGGGAGCTGGTACATTGGTATAGCTACAGGTTCGCTGGAAACTATATCGGAGATAGTTAACTTGGTGTATATAATAGCAGCTCCTGTTAAGCCGGGACTCGATAGGAGTTAGAACAAGTTGACTGACCGTATGCACAGGGCCAGATGTGTTCGACCTAGACAGCATATCATTCGTCCCATTGCGAGGCGTCCATCTATTCATGTCCTAATAACTTTTAATCAAAGTATACTGAGCAAAACTAGAAACGTCCCTCCATGTTTAAGGAAAGATTCATCAAAAACCAAAAGGGTTACATTTAAAAATCAAAATGGAAAAACAAGTTCATTCATTTCTGTATCAAAGCCAATAAATTGCATTTGGATATCTGTTAAATATTCGAGAGATAACCGGCCAAGGGCGGTAGGGGTCAAAATCAAAAGTCACAAAAACTCAGAAATGTGTTACTTAATGTTTAGAGATGGAATTTCAATAAGTAATGTGGCAAATTCAGTAAATCTCGTTAGTACCGAGTGTGGCCACCATTTGCATGAATGCATGCAATGATCCTACGCCGCATCGACGTGACGTAACGCAATACCAGTGCGTTGGGCAAATTCCTCCATTCCCGTTGTAACGCCCGTGTAAGATCGCGAACATTGTCAATCTGATGGTTAGCTCGTGCTTTGCGGCCCAGCTCATCCCATATGTGCTCAATGGGATTGAGATCCGGGGAGACCGCGGGCCATGGCATGACGTCGACGTTGTTTTGCTGTAAGTATTGAGTGGTGACCCTGGCTACGTGAGGGCGGGCATTGTCGTGCATCAATGTCACACCAGGACCATGCTGACGGATAAATGGTAAGGCATGTGCATTTAGCACATCTGCAACATAACGTTGTGCATTGATGTTGCCCTGTACAACAACCAAATCTGTCTTCCGGTTTCCCATGATCCCACCTCAGACCATTACGCTCCCTCCCCCAAACCTGTTCTTCTCAACAATGCAACAATCGGTGAATCTTTCATTTTTACGCCTGTATACCCGTAATCTTCAGTCAGCATGACTAACTGTGAACCGAGATTCATCGGTGAACAAAACTCGGTTCCAGTCAGCCCTTCTCCAGTTCAGATGACGTCGCGCCCATAACAGTCTGGCAGCACGGTGACGTTGGGTCATTATCTGACCAGTGTACGGGCGGCGTGCCCGGATTGGTTGGGCGTTACGACGTAACCGGTTGCGAATGGTCTGCCCTGAGACACCGTATCGCCTAGCAGTGACTGTGGCTGCCAATCGACGTTGACGTAAGTGCGTCAACGTAATGTAACGATCGGCTCTAGCCGTCGTTACACGAGGCCTACCAGGTCGCTACCGGTCGTGAACAGCCCCAGTCTGCTGGTACCGGGCTGCAAGACGATCAATCGTCTTCCGACAGCAACCAAACCGAGGCGCGACAGCCCTGGCGGCCATCCCACCCGCAAGCATCCCAATTGCCTGATTTCGCTCGTTTTCGGAAAGCCCTGGCATATCGAAAACAGTGAAAAATTAAAAAAGTGTTTTAATTTTCCGAATAGCCCCCCCCCTATCACATGAATGGTACGACATGAACTGAATCACTTTATCGATGACAAGTATAGCGTGCACGTGCAAAAAGTGGAAATCAACGTTCCGGTCACTGGCCGCTATGTAAACCGTGTGTATCGGCTAAACTCTACACGATCGTATTCTGAACATCGCCACGGTTTAAAATACATGTACTTTGAACATGTGGTACATACATAGACAGAGCTACACCGGCTATAAAACAGGGACGTTTCTAGTTTTGTTGAGTATAGTAAATTCCCATGATCACATTTGCTGTAATCAACAATCATTTTAAACTGATTATATTTTTGATTCCCACTAAATAGAGTTCATAGGAGTTGAAGTTCGTAGGAGCTCATAGGAGGTCACATGAGTTGCAGCTCATAGACATTCGTAGGAGCTCATAGGAGGTCACAGGAGTTAGAGCTCATAGGAGCAGAAGTTCGTAGGAACTGACAGGAGTTCATAGGAGTTGAAGTTCGTAGGAGCTCATAGGAGGTCACAGGAGTTGGAGCTCATAGGAGTTCATGGGAGTTGATAGGAGTTGAAGCTCATAGCAGTTGGTAGGAGTTCATAGATGTTGGAGCTTGCAGAAGTTCGTAGGAGCTAATAGGAGTTCATAGGAGTGAAAACTCATAAAAGACGTGTATACACTTGTAGTATAGTGGTGGAGAGAACGTAACGGTGCGGCACACACGCTACCAGTTGTTGTCTGTGTTGAGCGATCGAGCTCGGGCCAGTGCCGTACACGTTACACATATTTGAATGTTTTCCTACCAACAGTTTGTCCGAATTACAATATATTTAAAAAACAACACGCGCTAAGTCCAGTAAAACATTGAATTATGCAGATAACAATAGGCTAGCCACATCCAATTACCTTGAATTCCTCAACAAGAACTGCAAGACATGATGTCCACCCCGGGAAAACCCCGCAACTGGTAAAGTGAAGAAGGTTGGAAACTCGGTCAGTCCCTATCGAATTATGACTGACAAGTGATATTCCTTGGCTACCCGGCATAGTTCGCTCGAAGACAAGCATGTATTGCGCGGAAATCATAACATGCCACGGAGTGCAAACTCATGGACTGGTACCCGGCTCCAATACTACATAACCAATCACCGCATCAAGAACCGAAACACATATTTCGAATACTTGCTTCCCGCTTATGTGTGACGACTCAGTTTCTACGTGATAATATAACGTAATTTTTATGTCATGCCACAGTCATCTCTCAGTCCAAACATGGATCTTATAGAACATGTCTGGGACGAGTTTGCATGCAGAGTTCGGTTGATACCAACTCCGCCAAATAATGTAAGACAATTTGAAGTAGCCATTCAGCAAGAATGAAAAACAATGGCTCAACGTGTCTGTGTACTTTCAATGCGCAGACGTTGCCAAACAGTGATCAACGCGCAAGTATTAGAAACAAATCCATTTTGTCTTCCCAAACTACATATTATAAAGTGGACTATATATATACAGTAGCCACCTAGATATTCCTACTGATATAATATCTTATAATAGCGTTTATATGGGATCAGGGGCACATAATACGGCTGTTTGTATCAATATTATAAAATGATTAAGTATTGATAATAATTCTTATTTTAGTGCATCAAGGCAGGACGAGGGAGGTGGGGGAGGGGCGACCCCCTGTTACGGACCTGCTACAATACTAAAATGCAACATTGATGTTCATGGTCAGGTTAATAAAATAAAATGATAGATTCCAAACGGCAATATTTTAAGTTATTGTGGTTCTGCACAGTCGGTTTTGTGTAGTATTGTCTTTATCTGAATCTATGTCCATCCGAGGCGTAGCCGAGGAGGAATGTTGTTTCAGGTGGGCAATATGGCACGATGTTGACTTTGAAGAACCACAAGAACGTATTTGTCATACCGAAGATTATTGATATTACTCCAAAATTTATTTTTAACGTAATATAAATATGGCGCCAAACGGCACGACGTCATGACATTGCAGATACTACCCAACGTCATCCAAACATAAATGATTAGAAATTCGTTAATAACTTTTGGCAATTTTCTGGACTGAGTTGTATAATCTAACTAATGTTTTCTTAGTTAGGTCATTACCAATCCATATGACTGTGTATAGGGGTGATTTCCAAAATTTTCGATTTCAACTCAGCCTAGACCTGCCGCAATTTTTTTATTCGAGCCATATTGACTGGCTTGACGAGCAATATGGGCTCATATTGCCCATCAAGCTGTCCAATCAAAACGCTAGAAATTTATCTGCGGTAGAAAAAAAAATACTTATACGTTTGTTTAAACATCTTCCGTTCATAATTATAATAAAAGTCATGGATTTGTTTTGACAAGCTCGGTGTGTCTTCGAATCTCGACCGTGCACTCAGATCGAAATCCACTCTGCTTGACTCAGACATTATACTATATTACTTTGGAATTGGAAACTCAACCTTCAATTCATATTGTTACTGGAATCATGAACCAGATATTGTATTAATTATAAAACTGTCGACACTCAATGTAAGCCGCAACTGAGTGAATATCGTGAGTGAGCTCTACACTGCCAGATAGACACATTTTTTTATTTAATTTTTTCTAAGCGTAGAAATCCTAGTTTATTTTCAAATGTCAGAGACAATAGTCCAGTCAGATATGCTTCTACACTGCCCTCCTGATACTGTGTTCTTTTTACATTTTTTGTCATACAAAAAATATCATTACAGCTTGGTACATTCAGCGATCACCCAACCAGTATGTGTTGTTAAATATGGATTATTATTTCTCCAACGCTTTAGATACATGTAACATACGAGTCGCGTGTCACAACCCTAATATACATTTTTGAGAACATATATAGTGTAGACAGACAATGTGGGCCCCAATCAGTATGCGCATCTGTGTAGCCTGATTGAGGAACACGCAGTCAGCTTTCGTATTATAGTCCAAAACATTGACATCAAACAATTATCGTTAATGAAAGCCAACTATTATTGAATTTGGAAGTTGTCAGTAAAAAATGCATTTCCCTCAATCCGAATGAAACTATTTAAAATATTACTACACCCTCACCATACCGACCTCTTACCTATATATCATATCCCCGCCTATATAAAGATAAAGCTAACAATCCTACATATGATACCTCATGGAAAAGACCCCTATTCATTGGAAGTGAATATACTAGTAGGTATGAATGTCATGTAGTTTGTGAAAATAATAAAAAATATAAAAACACCATAACCAATGGACTCGAAATTCTGTGGCTTCAATGTAAACGGGCTTGGGAACAAAACCAAACGCACAAAACTATTTTCGTGGTTGAAACGAAATAAATTTGCTGTCTGCTTTCTACAAGAGCTTCATTGTACACATGGATGTATAGACCAATGGAAAAACGAATGGGATAATGAAATATTTCTTTCTGGTAACAGCTCAAATAGTATAGGAATCGGAATTCTACTCAATTTAAACTCTTCATATAATATTATAGAATATAAAGATATAATTCCAGGACGACTGCAATTGCTAAAAATATGCATAGCCAGTACAACACTAACATTAATAAACATTTATGGACCTAATATTGAAGATATAGATTTTTTTACTACATTGGAACATTTAGTGATTGAGAATAATAGCGAATCTCTAATATTGGGAGGCGATTTTAACAACGTCATCGATTTCAATTTAGATAAGATAAATGGCAGACGAGATACAAATAAAAGATGTTCAACAAAAATAAATGACATTATAAGTGAAAATGAATTGTATAACATATACAGACTCAGACATCCAGACCACAAACATTTTACTTGGCATTCTAATCATAGACCACCAATATTCTGCAGACTGGACTACTTTCTTATATCAGCTAATTTACTAAATGCAGTAACACATTGTGATATCTTACCTGGGTTTTTGTCTGATCATTCAGCAGTATTGCTAAAGTTAAATTTATGCGAACTAATAAGAGGACCAGGATATTTTAAGCTAAATAACAGTATTTTGCTACAAGAGGAATACAAACAAAAAATAAAACATTCAATTCAGGAAATAATAAATCAAAATGTAGGTTGTAACCCAAATACTATGTGGGAACTAATAAAAGGAACTGTAAGAAATGAATCAAGAAAATATTCAAGTATGGTGAAGAAGAAAGATAGAGCAAATGAACAAGAAATAGAACTTAATATAAAAAGGTTAGAACAAAACTTAGCAAATGCCCCAAACAATCCAGATATATTAGAAGAATTAAATGTCGAAAAAAATAAACTTAGTGAAATCATTAACGAGAAGATTAAAGGCATACTATTAAGATCAAAGGCTGAATGGGTTGAAGGGTCAGAAAAAAATACGAAATATTTTACAAACTTGGAAAAGAAAAGAAGTGAAGCAAAAACAATTAAACAACTAATTATAAATGGGACACTGGAAAACAACCAAACATATATTCTAAACCATGTACAACACTATTATATGCATATTTATGAAGAAGATAATAATATAAATCACACTAACGACACATTTTTCAACTTCATTGACCACAAACTAAACGAAAACGAAAAACAGTCTTGTGAGGGTTACAATAATGAATATGAATGTGTAACAGCAATAAAGGAAATGAAAAACATGAAAAGCCCAGGATCAGATGGTCTAACTGCCGAATTTTACAAGCTATACTGGAATGACAAAAAAAAAGCACTGCATAAAATCGATTAATTACTCATACGAAAATGGATCCCTAACTGAAATGCAAAAACGAGGAATCATTACGTTACTGCCAAAAAAAGATAAAAACACACTTTCAATCGATAATTGGAGGCCAATTTCGCTATTAAATGTTGACTATAAAATTGCAACAAAAGTTATGGGTAATAGAATGAAAAAGGTATTAAACACAATAATAAACATGAATCAAACTGGTTTTATAAAAGGTCGATATATAGGAGAAAATGTAAGAACAATTATGGAACTAATAAATGAAGCAAATGAAAACAATACACCAGGTCTAATAATTTTTGCAGATTTCCAGAAAGCGTTTGACAGCTTAGACCATAGATTTATAAGTAAGTGTCTCAACAATCTTAACTTTGGTAATTCACTAATACAATGGATATCTCTATTCTATAAAGATGCAAAAAGTTGTGTTTCGAATAATGGTAATCTATCAAAGTTTTTCAGTATTAAAAAAGGTGTCAGACAAGGTTGTCCGCTATCAGCATATATTTTTATTATTTGCATAGAATTTTTATCTACACAAATAAACGCAAATGTAGAGATTAAAGGTTTATTTTTAGGTGAAAATGAAATATCATTTAAGGAACTAATACATACACTAGACACTTTCGCACTAATATATCTGGTCTAAAACTAAATAAGTCAAAATGCACAGCACAAAAAATCGGGGTGCTTAGACATAACCCAAGTCCATGGTGTAACAACAAGCAATATACTTGGTCAAACGACCATGCATCAACCCTTGGAATAATATTCACAAACAACAAAACACGGCTACAGGAATTAAACTTAATACCAAAAATTAAGTCATTTCAAAACTGTTTAATAAACTGGAAAAAATGGAACTTGACATTAATTGGCAAAATAACTGTTTTAAAGACCTTCGCGTTACCTAAATTAATATACCCATTAACAGCTTTTGAATCCCGCTGAAGAAACAATCAAACACATCAATGATTTGATGTATAACTTTCTCTGGGACGGTAAACCTGATAAAATAGCACGAAAAACTATAATTCAAAGCTATGAAAATTGTGGATTGAAAATGATTAATATCCATGCATTTATCAATTCACTTAACTGTTCATGGATAAAACGTTTAAAGGGTAAACAGAGTCAGTTAAAACTTGCATACAATAAGGAACTAAATAAATATGGTGGTGATATACTATTTAAAAGCAATCTAAATTCAAATGACACCAAACATCTTGTAAAACAATATACGTTCCTAAACAATATACTAACATCTTGGTGCAAAGTAAATTTTAATCATTCATGTGCTAACATATCACATGAAATTTTGTGGCATAACTCAAACATAAAAAATGAAAGAAATATAACTATATTCTATAAAGAATGGTATGATAAAGGTATTATGTATTTAAAACACATATATGATTTTAGAATAAAAGACTTTTATAGCTTCGACGATATGAAAAATATATATAACATAAATACAGGAGATTTTTTGAAGTATTACAAATTATTAAGTAAAATTAAAACCGAATGGAAACTAGAAATGAAAACCGAGCCATTGACTAATGAAACGCCCAAATATGCAATAAATTTATGTTTGCCATCGAAGCATATAAATAAAATAGTATATAACATACAGATTAGAAAATCAAGATTAGCACAACAAAAACATATAATCAAATGGGAAAACGAACTAAATAAACAAGATATAGAATGGAAATACATTTTTTCTTTGTCATATAAAAGCACAATAAGTACAAAACTTAAAGCATTTCAGTACAAATATTTGATGAGACTAATTCCAAACAATGCCTTTCTATTCAAATGCAAATTAAAACCATCTAACTTATGTGAATTCTGTCATATGAATGTGGATTCTAATAAGCATATGTTTTGGGAATGCAACGTCATACAACCGTTTTGGTCGGATATCAACCTGCTATTGCAAACAAGTAGGTTAGACTACAACAGTAATTTAACATATGAAAACATATCATTTTGTAACGTGAGGGTTGACTGCAAAAATAAAACAATTCTTATCAGCTTTTTAATTCTTCTAGCAAAATATTTTATTTTTAAGTGCAAATATGATGAAACGCAACCATCGATAGGCCGTTTTAAAATATATCTGAAGCAAACAATAATAATAGAAGAGACTATCGCCACTATCAAGGATAAACTAGATATTTTCCATTCAAAATGGAGTGACTTTATGGAAATTAATACGTAAACATTCACCTGCTATGTGTATCGATATACCTATATCAGCACAAAACATGTAATAAACGTCCATTCCTATATTTTTTTTTTGTTATAACATTTTGATAACCTTTTTTTTCACGTATTTTTTATTTTATTTTTTTCATAAAAATACACGACCTATAACAGTCTCATTGCCCAAACGCCCTATAAAAACCCTATTATTTATTTAAAAAAACTCAATGTTACATGTAGACAAGCATCAATACGTTATTATTCAGACTGTTCGTTGAAATGTAGCCATGCGTATGAACTGACATATATATGTACTTTGTTCATTGAACTGTTTAGTATATCTTGTGTTTGTACATGTACATGTAGCAAACAGAATAAAAAACAATTAATTAAAAAAAAAAAAAGATTCCAAACGGCGTAATGTTTAATTGCTTTAAACGGACTAACAACAGCTCATTTCATATGCATCGATGGGGGCGGGTAACTGAATATTTGCATACAAGTTCTATCCAGCCCTGACATTAGACAAACCGGATATACTGTCAGGTCTTCATCACACTATTGTCACTTAGCCCCAACACCTCCACACTCCACATAAACGTAGTAGGATTAGCACTGATCGTATTACTCTTATAACGGGATTAGCCAGATTCATCTCTCGCCTGCAAGAAAGCTAAGCATGCGAATAAGGGCCAAGCCAGAGATATCGCGCTCCCCGGCAAGAATTAACCCCATCGTTAAATTATCATTCACACTGAGTTTAGGATGTAGCATATGCTATGTCTACCCTACTTAATATAGATATCATAATTGTATCACTGTTGGCGGCCATCTTTGATTTACCGTTGTTTGTGGCGAAAGATCTTTCGGTACAGTTTGGAACACAAGCTTCGCATTTTTTAAATATTACAAATATGATCTCCAATTATGTTCCATTTCTTTACTATTTTGTCGACCAATAGCTTAAGCGATAATTAGCGACCATCTTTAATATCCCAACATGGTCAAACAATATGTATATTACATGGACTCATTCATTTTTGTAAAGAATACATGCAATAATACCGAAACAAATGCAAACATCTGAATTATAAAAGTTCATGAAAGTGTAGCTATTTATTTTTGTTATTCCACACACATTTACTGCACGTCTGGGTGAATATTTGGCGGCCATCTTGTATTTATGTGAATTTGTCAGTGGTGAATTGTTTTATAAGTTACCTAAACGTACTTCTATGTATGTAAACGCATAATGTAAGTGGCGAACGCCATATAATAATAATAATCAAGTCGGAATATATTTAAGTCATCTCGAAAATATCAAAATAGATAACGTTTTGAACCACCATAAAACCTAATCGTTTAATTCATATATATCCTAAGGAAGAATACTCAACAATGTAAACAACTTTATCTGATATGTCAAGCATGAAATGCATGTACATGCCCATCTAGTAATATAAAATATGTTTTTGAACTCGTTTGACCTCTTTGCGCTTGATGACCCAACAAAAAGTGACATTGTCCCACCGGATTGACCGACACAGGATTCATGTTCATGAAGGTTTTATGTATCAATCTAGCATAGTCGTTGCTTTTACTCTCATGGGTTGAACATAAGTCGTTTTTAAGCCACTTCTGTTCAAAGTGCCCCTCCACCAGTTAGGTATTACCAGAATTATATATTCACCAATGTGTAAATAATGTGTTGAAGCATAGATGGAGGTACTGAACGAAGACAACCAAGTGTGTGTACGCTTAGTAAGCGCTCGATCAATGTTTTAAAGGTTCCTTCCCACTCAATATGCACAAACTGTTCTTTATACCAGAGACATCATCTGAGCCATGTTCTGTCAAAGTAAACATTAATTCACCATTACCCCACGTATTGATTGACATTATTATACATTTTATATCAGACGTAAATTTCCACACTAATATCAGGGGCGATAACTTTGATTCCTTAAAATGTTAACGGACATTACTATGTATTATCTGTATTTATTGTTTGATGTGCAATGATCATACTTTATAATCTGTCGAAAATATTATTTTTTCAGATGACTCATTTAATTAGTATACCTAATTAAATAATATCATGCCACATTTGCATATGAAAATAGCCTGATACCACCGCGCGTCACTATCAGTAAAATAAAAAGTACTAATGATTATATCTGTATAGCGGGCACTCGTATTTTTAGAGCTGGTGGAATAGTGACACAATTATACATACATTTAATTCCTAAAAGAACACTGTGTGCCTCCTGAGTAGGCATGTACCTTTAATGTGCTTGGTGTTGCACAACTGAAGGGCCCCCACTCCACCACCTCCTAGTATTCTTAGTCTTAACATATTGTATTTTTTTAGTGTTTCACGTGGTACTAAACAAAATCACCACTTATGTACTACCGTGTATACTACGAGGACTACTACATCGGTGCACCTGTGAAGAGGTAGTTCAATACGGAGACAAGAAGAAGAAAACTTGGTTGTCTCCCCTGACAATATTTTTCTCCATTTGCCAACAAGGACGGTTCGTAAAGGCCTCAATTCTCTATTGTTTACTTTAATATTTGTGGAGCCCGCTTGCGGAATGCGAGACATAGTGATCACAATGACGTATGGGTGTCCGTGCGTGCGTGCGTGCGTGCGTCCGTCCGTCCGTTCGTCCGAAATCTGCGTTAAAGTTTTTAAATACTTTGTATCTCTGCAGTCCTACTGTCTGTTTCACGAAACCTGCCCAAATTTTACGTCTATATAGACAATTCAAAAACAATATTTTTTTCAATAATATTAAATTAAAGGAAAATTTAAGAAAATTTAAGAATGTGCCTTCTTTTTATTTGTGAAATTTTGTCAAATATTGATTTTATTGCGCAAAAACGATTTCCCCATGTTAAATCCCCATAGACATTTGTTTTCTTAGTTAGATCATATCCAAGCTCAGTCAGGTTTCAGAGTCAATTTCCAAATGTTTTCGTTTTTTTACTCCTCCCACACTTCCTTACCACTTTTTCCCCCATGTTATGCATCAGTCAATGTGAATCCCCGCACCCCCCCTCCGGGGGAGGGGCGGGGCTTTACCGGGGCATACACCGGGGCTTTTACCTTTCATGATGCCCCGCAGTGCGGGGACTTTACCGGGGCTTTTACAAATGGGCCGGGACACACCCCGGGGGCTTTACCGGGGTTTTAACCGGGCTTTACCTGGGCATACCCCGGGGCTTAACATTTCATGATGCCCCGCAGTGCGGGGCTTTTACCGGGGCTTTCACAGCAGCGAAAATATAAGCCCCGCTATTCCCCCGGAGGGGGGGTGCGGGGACTTACATTGACTGATGCATTAAATTCCCATAGAGAAAACAAATTTTCGCAATAAAATCAATATTTGACAAAATTTCACGAAATAAAAAGAAGGGTCATTCTTAAATTTTCCTTTAATTTAATATTATCGAAAATATTATTGTTTTTGAATTGTCTATATAGCCGTAAAATTTGGGCAACTTTCGTGAAACAGACTATAAGTCACATTGACTTGAAAGTGAAACTTCATATGCTTATTAGTCGTGATCCATATATTCATGCTGTATCCCACTTATGTGGCCCCTGTGACCAAGGTCAAGGTCAAATGAAATCTGCGTTAAAGTTTTTAAATACCTTATATCTCTGTGCACAGTCCTAAGTCACATTGACTTGAAACTTCATATGCTTCCTTCTTCTTCCAATACGTTCATCCCTCAGGTATCTGAGTATTTTCGAACGGTGACTTTGTACATGAGCCGTCGAGGACTTCACTCGTGAACGTTAAAATATGCTTATTAGTCATCATCCATATATTCATTCTGGGTCCCACTCATGCGGCCCCTGTGCCCCTATGTCTAGGTTAAATGACTTAGAAGTTTGCGTTAAAGTTTCTGTCAAAATTTGCGTTAAAGTTTTCACATACCTACTATCTCTGTAGCCATAAGTCAGATTTGCTTGAAACTTTGTATGCTTATTGGGCATCAAACTTCAAATACACTCTGAGACCATCAAATGCCTCGGCGGGCTTGACATATGGGCCGCGGCCATCTGGTTTTAATAATCTCACTTTCAGGCAGGGACCATAACTAAATTTTTGTTTATTCCAGTGGCCGTGACTGGAGAAATGGGGCTTATGGCTTTTGCGACGGGTGTAGATCCAGATAAGCCTGTGCATCCGCAGTCTGATCAGGATCTGCACTGAAACATTTGTTATGCTTCCAACAAGCAATATAGATCGGTATCAGGCTACAGGAGTGTGCTATTTGATCAGGATCTATGCTGGTCACAAATTTCATAAGCCCCATTTCTCCACTTACAGCCACAAATGACACCATCGCCCTCAATGAAACTGAAAATTTGATGTAGATGACTGAAAGTAGCAACACCAGCTGGCCAAAAGTAGCGCTGTTGTTGCCATTTTAAAGTCAAATTTACTGCATTTTAATTTCCATAACGTTCTAAATCAAAGATCGATTTTCGCAAAAATAACATATATTTGCACACAAAAATTACGTCATTCACTAGATTACGCATTTGTTGATATAAAAAATGATATAGCCAATTTAAAATAACAACACTACAGGAACAAACCGTATCAAAGTAATAATGTTGTTACATTTTTTGTCGCGGCCGCTTGCGGAAAGCGCGATATAGTCGGCCGTTTGGCGTACGTACGTGTGTCCGGTTAAAGTTCTTGGTTAAGTTGTTTGGTTAAGTTTTTTGGTTAAAGTTTTTGGTTAAGTTCTTTGGTTAAAGTTTTTGGTTAAGTTTTTTGGTTAAGTTGTTTGGTTAAGTTTTTTGGTTAAAGTTTTTGGTTAAAGTTTTTGGTTAAGTTTTTTGGTTAAAGTTTTTGGTTAAAGTTTTTTGTTATACTATATCTCTGCAATTGCTTTGTCCATTACCTTGAAACTTCACATGGGTGTTTATCATCATCTATATTTTCATTCTACCCCCCTCCCGTGCGGCCCCTGTGCCCAATGTCAAGGTCAAATTACTTTGAAGTTTTTGGTTAAGTTTTTTGGTTAAAGTTTTTGGTTAAGTTTTTTGGTTAAAGTTTTTCATTATACTATATCTTTGCAACTGCTTTGCCCATTACCTTGAAACTTCACATGGGTGTTTATCATCATTTACTGTGGATAAGATCTGTTATGCAGATCTATCTGCATATGGTCTGTCAGATAACTCAACTTGTATGATGAATAGTTATTTGTCCGGGCGGAAACAGCAGATCAAAATTGGGGATATTGTTGGTACATGGGCAAATCTGAAGAAGGGGGTTCCCCAAGGCTCTATTCTCGGACCACTTCTTTTTAATGTTTTTATAAATGACATTTTTTATTTTATTAAAAAAGGAACATTGTATAATTACGCTGATGATAACACACTTTCATTTAACTCACCAAATTTTGATGAACTTACAAATGTTTTAGAATCCGAGAGTAAAGTCCTTATTGAATGGTTTGATTTTAACTGCATGCAGGCAAACCCAGACAAGTTTCAGGCCATAGCAGTTGGGAAGAAAACGGCTGATAGATCACCTGCATTTAAAATAGGGGAAGTAACTATCTCTTGTGATGAAGTTGTAAAATTATTAGGTGTAGACATTGATTTCAAATTAAATTTTGATGGTCATATCTCTAAGCTTCTGAAGAAAGCAGACACAGCAACTTAATATTCTCAAACGTATTGGAAAAGATCTCTCAAAACTGAACAGGCTTACTATTTTTTATACTTTTATCTTGTCTAATTTTAACTTTTGTCCCCTCTCATGGCACTTTTGTTCTGAAGCGAATACCAAAAAAATCGAAAAAGTACAGGAACGGGCTCTTAGATTTGTGTATAATGATTACAATCTTTCATATAATGATCTTTTGCTGAAAGCTAAATTGCCAACCTTACACATTCGAAGAATGCGTGTGGTTGCAATAGAAAACTTTCAAAATCTTTCATGATCTGGCTCCGCCAAGTTTTTATTTTTAACAGATCTTATCCACAAACGAGAGAATAAATACAGTTTTAGGTACTCAAATATTCTAAGTATACCTCAGGTGAACTCAACCAGATACGGCAAGAACTCCTTTAGATATGCAGCGCCAGTTTTATGGAACTCCCTACCCGAAGACTTCAGAAAGATTACAAATTTCAATCAGTTTAAGCAGTTAATGTCATCCTGGAGCGGCACTGACTGTAAATGCTCAGCCTGTGCAAACTTCTAGATGAAACAACTAGTTTTGCCATAGCCGGTTGAGTGAGCATTATTTATATCAGGTTTTGTTAAAATTGTCTTTTTTTTTTTTTATCCATTTTTATTTAAATTTAACTTAATTGTGATATTCATGTTCTATTTATATGTGCTGTCCAAAATTGTGCTATATTGTACTATTTATTTTTTATATTTTTTTATTTTTGAACCAAACTTAATTGTGATATTCATGTTACATGTAATTGTGCTGTCCAAACTTGTGCTGTTTTGTACTGTCCTATCTGTTTATATGTGTCGGTTCAAAAGTTCTTGAGAACTTATGTTACTTGTTATATATCTTGCCGACGTTAAATAAAATTTATCTTATCTTATCTTATCTTATCATCTATATTTTCATTCTACCCCCCTTCCGTGCGGTCCCTGTGCCCAATGTCAAGGTCAAATTACTTTGAAGTTTTTGGTTAAGTTTTTTGGTTAAAGTTTTTGGTTAAGTTTTTGTCGCGCCCGCTTGCGGAAAGCGCGATATAGTCGGCACTTTGGCGTACGTACGTATGTACGTACGTACGTGTACATACGTGTGTCCGGTTAAAGTTTTTGGTTAAGTTGTTTGGTTAAGTTTTTTTGGTTAAAGTTTTTGGTTGAGTTCTTTGGTTAAAGTTTTTGGTTAAGTTTTTTGGTTAAGTATTTTGGTTAAAGTTTTTCGTTATACTATGTCTCTGCAACTGCTTTGCCCATTACCTTGAAACTTCACATGGGTGTTTATCATCATCTCCCCTGTGCCCAATGTCAAGGTCAAATTACTTTGAAGTTTTTGGTTAAGTTCTTTGGTTAAAGTTTTTGGTTAACTATTTTGGTTAAGGTTTTTGGTTAAGTTTGTTGGTTAAAGTTTTTCGTTATACTATATCTCTTCAAATGCTTTGCCCATTACCTTGAAACTTCACATGGGTGTTTATCATCATCTATCATTCTATTCTACCCCCCCCTCCCCCCGTGCGGCCCCTGTGCCCAATGTCAAGGTCAAATTACTTTGAAGTTTTTGGTTAAGTTTTTTGGTTAAAGTTTTTGGTTAAGTTTTTTGGTTAAAGTTTTTGGTTAAAGTTTTTGTTATACTATATCTCTGCAACTGCTTTGCCCATTACCTTGAAACTTCACATGGGTGTTTATCATCATCTATATTTTCATTCTACCCCCCTCCCGTGCGGCCCCTGTGCCCAATGTCAAGGTCAAATTACTTTGAAGTTTTTGGTTAAGTTTTTTGGTTAAAGTTTTTGGTTAAGTTTTTTGGTTAAAGTTTTTCAGTATACTATATCTTTGCAACTGCTTTGCCCATTACCTTGAAACTTCACATTGGTGTTTATCATCATCTATATTTTCATTCTACCCCCCTTCCGTGCGGTCCCTGTGCCCAATGTCAAGGTCAGATTACTTTGAAGTTTTTGGTTAAGTTTTTTGGTTAAAGTTTTTGGTTAAGTTTTTGTCGCGCTCGCTTGCGGAAAGCGCGATATAGTCGGCACTTTGGCGTACGTACGTATGTACGTACGTACGTGTACATACGTGTGTCCGGTTAAAGTTTTTGGTTAAGTTGTTTGGTTAATTTTGTTTGGTTAAAGTTTTTGGTTGAGTTCTTTGGTTAAAGTTTTTGGTTAAGTTTTTTGGTTAAGTTTTTTGGTTAAAGTTTTTCGTTATACTATGTCTCTGCAACTGCTTTGCCCATTACCTTGAAACTTCACATGGGTGTTTATCATCATCTATATTTTCATTCTACCCGCCTCCCGTGCGGCCCCTGTGCCCAATGTCAAGGTCAAATTACTTTGAAGTTTTGGTTAAGTTTTTTGGTTAAAGTTTTTGGTTAAGTTTTTTGGTTAAAGTTTTTTGTTATACTATATCTCTACAACTGCTTTGCCCATTACCTTGAAACTTCACATGGGTGTTTATCATCATCTATATTTTCATTCTACCCCCCTCCCGTGCGGCCCCTGTGCCCAATGTCAAGGTCAAATTACTTTGAAGTTTTTGGTTAAGTTTTTTGGTTAAAGTTTTTGGTTAAGTTTTTTGCTTAAGTTTTTTGGTTAAAGTTTTTTGTTATACTATATCTTTACAACTGCTTTGCCCATTACCTTGAAACTTCACATGGGTGTTTATCATCATCTATATTTTCATTCTACCCCCCTCCCGTGCGGCCCCTGTGCCCAATGTCAAGGTCAAATTACTTTGAAGTTTTTGGTTAAGTTTTTTGGTTAAAGTTTTTGGTTAAATTTTTTTGTTATACTATATCTTTTTTTTTTAGTGTCCATGCCTTGCCACAAGCGCGACATGCAGGCCGCAGCCATCTAGTTTTGTCAAAGTGGTTGCTGTTTTAATTTCCATAATACGCTAGATTAAAACATCGATATATTGGCCAAACTAACAAATATTTACACAAAGAAACTACCGTTAGCTAGATTACGCATTTATTGATACAAAATTGCTATAGCTGATGGAAAATAGCAAAAGTTCTCTACAGTCGGTGTATTGTCGCCAAGTGTCGTCAGTGTTTGCCGGAACAAACTTCTAGCTGCAATTTTTCCACTTTATAGGCAACAGGTTGTACTATATTGCTACACCATTCTGGAAGTCGGTGTGACATATCACTAGTCACGTGACCTGATATGTTTGGGGGTAAATCAATAAATTTTGCTCTAATTCTGAAATACATCATTTTTATGCCATTTAGAACTACGAAAATACTAAATGGTGATAAGAATATTTTTTAATGACCATTTAACATTATAAATCTGCATTTGAATTTAATTTAGTTGTTTGAAGTGTTCAAAAATGATTAAATTACATAGGAAAACGGGTCAGATTCCCCCCTGCACTCCTCGACAGGGGAGATAATTATAATCTGCAGATGCGCGAAATGGACAAAGTCCAACTTCCAGAATACTACACAGTAAAATGTGCCTAATAACATTTACACTTAGCGCACTTAAATACAGAAAAAACCTGCAGGGAGTTGACGTTCATACTTCGTTATATTGTTTTTGAGAGACAACTACAATATCACCATAAACTTATCAAATAAAGTGTGTATTAGCAAAATTCTTAGGTCACTCTCCACGAAGTTTAAATTAAACAAAGAACACTTCAAATGCAAATTTGGAAAGACTACTCTTATGTAATGCAGTGTAATGAAATGTAATTACAGTTATGTACTCAGAACTGACAAACTTCACCGTTAATAGCTTTCTGACATTGATGGCTATATACCCAATGTCATTCGGCAGACATTGACCTTAATGTCAACAATTTTTGACATGATACATGCAAATGTCTAATCAGATCATTACCAAGCTTCATCAATAGCTTCCTCACATTGATGGCCATATTATGGCATATATGTTGATGTCTATCCATCCAGTGTCATTACGCAAATACAATCTGAACAAAAATTAAAGATTATTCATTTATGGATCCATATTAGTCCATGAGCTAGATATATCCCCCGAGCATCCCCCCCAGATCCTCCGCGAGTGGTATCAATTTGTTCAGGAGACATATCTGATTGATATTAAACATGTTAACAATGAATAAGTTGGGATGAACTAGGAATGGCCGCCGTCCAAAATTGCTTTTGTTAATAGCTCGGTTTGTCGTACACACAGAGGAATGATTTTGGTGTATATACCAATGTTTTCAGGGTCTAGGAACATGATAATAATGTGGCTAATAAGATAGGATGATTTGGTTGAGGCAGCCATCTAATATTTCCAAATGGCCGTCATTTTTAGTTGATATTTTAAATATTTTGTAAACTAAGCCGTTAAATGTCCATGTCCATTGAAACATTGTTGAGATAATTTGCAAACCATATTCGTAAGTCTATTAAATATGATTAAATTGCATCAAACTATATTTCTATGACCATAAATGATGTACAATTGACACGGAAAGATTGTCGTGTCACTCCCAAATATATGGATGTGACGTCAGACTACGTAACTCATTTTGGAAAGTGTTTGTAAAATATTTTAACTCTGACTTGACCTTCAAAGAACTGCAACTGTCATGAATATACAGTTTAGTCAAAGCTAACATATACATGTACCTTTGCCATTGACAAACCTTAATATGCCCCACCCCCAAATTATCATGATGGCCTCCAAATCATGAGCAGGTGTAAAACAAACACATTCAAATAAGGAAAATATTCACCATTAAACAATGTAATTTCAAACATATTCTTATGGCTATTCGTATATTTTGAGAATGTAATGTTTGCATGTCCATGAAACTTGTTACTATGTATGTTCATGTGACTTACAAAATACAATTTTTGATAGCAGATTAGTACAACTAATATGAGACGCGCCACAACATAACGTACCTTCGGGTATTTGGAAATTTTGCCGTGAATGTTTTGAAAATTAAACATAATTTCTGCAAATGAAGTCAGAATTTGATGCAAAGTCCAGAGCAAATGTGGAATTCTATTCCGCATTCAATGGAATTTTCGTCAAATTTTTACATTTTTTACGAAAATTATGCTCAATTTTCAAATCAGTTAACGGCAAAATTTCCAAACAACCAAATGTACATTATGTCGTGGCGCGTCTCATATATGATTATGTCTTAACAGTACATATAATATGTTAGTTATGCGGATATGCACATACTAAACTCTGTAAGGTCCACTGATTAATAATACATATGTGTTAATTTTATGGATATGTGCATACAAAACTCTATAAAGTCCACAAACACAGGTCGGTTTAGTCATCATAATCATCATCTTCAGCACTGTCCACTGAAACGATTGATTCATCATCGCCAGACCCATCATCCGAATCACCACTGCCAAGTCCTTCCACTTCATCTACAAGAACTTGGGGGAAAATTGGACCGTCAACCCACAGGTAACCAGAGCCAGGTGTCCATCCATGTCCATCAGTTGGTGAGGGAATGTCTACAACAGCAATATCTGCCCGTCTCCATACAGAAACCTGGTACAGTAGAAACTCTGAATACCGGACAGCCTCCGGACTGGACAAAAAGTCCGGTTTAGAGAGGTTTCCGGTTTTTAGAGGTTTTTCACTATTTGTTACTCAAGACTTGATATACATGTACATGTACTGTAGTATTCTATTATCTATCATCATTGATAGCCTGCCAAATACAAAGCAAACATGAAAATAAACATCATTTTTTACATTTTAAAATGTGTGAATAAACCTATAAAAATTATTTAGAAACGCGTGTGCTACTGTAACAGTAAGGGATTTTTGTTTTGTTCTTTACCTTAATTGTAGGTTTGGGAACCATTCCTGATTCTCTGATCATTTTAATCCTGTCCTCAAGGGACAACTCAACTCTTCTACGTTTAGAAGGAGGTTCAGACATATTGCAACATAGAAAGCATAGATGCAAGTGACATGAAATATGGAAACAATAATACGGTGTGTAAAATGGTTTGTCATTAAACGTGTACTCCAATTAGCGAAGACTAATCGGCAATTTTCAATGATTATTTGACCTCATAATTACCTTACATATACCTGCCATCGTCAATTACAGCCGCATCAATCGATTTAAGTCTTCAATGGAAAATAGCGGCATGTTTTTCGCTATTTAATTCAAGACCAAACACGGCCCGATTTGTAAATGTAAATATCGAGTATCCATCTTTGTTTTGACAAAAGTTTTCATTGGTCGGTTTTCCAATATCACTCGTCGATCACATGCTCGGAAATATTTGTAGGTTGTAAGACACAAAATTGCAATGAGTGCGCACTACGCAACCAGTACAAAACCAGTACAAAACATTGTTGGTCATTAAAGGACAACAAACGGCGTAACATCCTTTTAAAAATAAACAGCCCCGACCATGTGACTTGACTTGTGAACCGTGTCAAATGAGTAACGTCTCTCTTATCACACCTGTCTGACAGGAAATCCAACACGACCATTGTGTGAAATTTATCCCCTTCCGAGGGCGATTGGTGATTTTAGCAATTCTGATCCGTCCGGTATTCAGAGGTAAAATTATGCTGAAAAGTCTTCTTTATTTTTTTTGAAAATCGTCCGGTTTCCGGAATTCAGAGGATCCGCTATTTAGAGGTTTTTAGTATGTTGCATAAAGAAGGAATTAAATCGGGACTATGGGTATTTAGAGGGTCCGGTATCCGGAGTTTCTACTGTAGTTTACTCTGCGGATATGCTGTTCCAACACACCATGACAGGGAGGTAGTGAAGCAAGGTCAACGTTAAGGCCAAGCTGTAGCTTACCGCCATCACCACACTTCTCCTTGATGAGAGCGAACCGGAGAGAATTGATGCTCTTGAATCTTGGCCGACCATAGAGAGCGCATGTAAACTCCTCCAAGCCAGATACCAATTCATCACTGACCGTCCACTCACATCCAAACTTTGCCAGAATAGGTTGGTACTTTGCGAGCCGCTGCATCACTTTGATTGGTTTCACCTTTCCAATACATTTGAAGGCACTGGTTGTGTCGCAGTGGGTAAACGCATGCAGGCCCATCAGTGCTGTACAGTACTCTTGTGTTAGACCATCCACCAGCTCTGTGATGTCTATAATTCTCTTGTGGTTGCCCGTTCCAGTGTCAAACATGATGGTGATAGTGAAGCTCGGTACATGATGGAGGAGAATGAAGTCTTCAAGAAAATGTCACTGTCTGGTGTACTCATAGCCCTGATCTTGTGCATACTTACAGTAGAGAATCACTCTAGTATCTGTCTCTTCCTGCGTCAAGAACAGAGATGGGATCTCTGTCTGAATGGTGGTCTGACCATCGTCGGTGTGCAACAAGAATGCATGTCCCTCAGACACAGCTATCACTTTCCTTGCTTGGAGGCGTGGAGCGAATTCGTTTGAACTCCAGACGTCCAGAATCACTTGCACAAACTGCTTTTTATTTTCATCATTAGTTAAGAATGCTTTCCAGTCAGCTGGTTTCTTAATTAACTTCCCTCCGATTATGAGCTTGTCACCACAACCTCTCCTCAGTCTCTCCAAAGCTTTCACTGAATTCTCCTTGTACATTTCAGTGCTGAAGATAATGTCTGATGACTTGGGAATAATGTCAAACACTTTGTAACTGATGCCCTTGAAATTTCCATGTAGTTCACGTAAACAGTAGAATAGTGCACTACCATCTTCAATGATGAGTGGAATTAGGTGGTGGGATTGGTGCATCATCTATTTCTTTGGTTATAAATGTGCTGGAATCCCTTGGCTTGATGAGTTACGGTTATGTATCCATCGGCTGTTCCAATACTGTATGGTACAGGTGTCAGGCAATACTTCATTACATCTTCAAGCTCAATCTGATTACCTTTCTGGGACTTCACTAACAGTTGCAGTGCCATACTATCTTGGTGTTTATATTCAACTACTTTATTCTTAGTGTTCTTCACACGGACAGATTTGCTTGTATCACCTAGAGTACGCAATTTCATCCTTTTCACAGGTTCAAAGAAATTATCATTCTGTTCTAACCGTTCGTGGATAAATGACTCCTTCGCTTCTGTGCCTACGCTCTCAGCTTTCATAACATCTGCTGCGATATCTGATGGAGCAGCAGCCCCTGACGACAGGCTGTAGACCTTTCCCTTGTCTGGAACATCAAACGGATTCATGAAGCTATTGACAGCATCGATTGTTCTCTGTACTTTCTTCTCGCCTTTATTCACCTCTGTATGCCGCAGATCCTTATGCTTCCTACTTCCATTGGACTCGGACAACATATCTGCCATGGATAGTGTGGCATCAACAAATTGTGCACGTTCATGTGTAGTCCTTACCCATCGTTGATAACTGCTGTAGTTAGTAACCAGCCCTGTCAATCCAGCTCCACTGCCACCAGCACCACCATGGGACTTTGCATGCTTCATAAATGTATCTTCTATCGTTTTGTCCACCGCACATCGACTTCCTGGTACCAGAGATGGAGCGACGCTGATGGCACCGCCTACAAGTAGTGGTGTTGCACTAGGATGGGTGTCCTCTACATTTGCCAGGAACACAGAGAAGAACGTCAGATATCTAGCGTCATTTTGGCCATCAAAGCTGAAGAATAGACTGGACATCCTATAGAGACACTCACAGTACAATTGGAAGTTGTTTGTCTTAACAGCTTGGATTATCCTCAGTATCAACCATATGTGATCCATGTACGACAGCCACAACTTAGCAGTCATTCCGAGTTTCCCTCCACGAACTTCATCCTTGAATTCTCTGTAGCCGACAACCCCCTGTGCACACACAAACTCACCAGATCCTCAGAGAATATAGTTTGAAACACAATAATCATGTTTAATAGCCTTAAGAATATGGTTTGCTTCAACAAATTTTCAATGAACATGGACATTTATCGGCTTCGTTAACAAAATATTTAAATAAATCAACTAAAAATGGCGGCCATTTTGAAATTTAAGATAGCTGCCTCAACAAAATCACCCTATCTTATTAGTAACATTATTATCATGTTCCTAGACCCTGAAAACATGGGTATAGACACCAAAATCATTCCTCTGTGTGTACGACAGACCGAGCTATTAACGAAAGCAATTTTGGACGGCAGCCATTTTGAAAATGGCCGCCATTCCTAGTTCATCCCAACTTATTCATTGTTAACATGTTTAATATCAATCAGATATGTCTCCTGAACAAATTGATACCACTCGTGGAGGATCTGGGGGGTGGGGGATGCTCGGGGTATATCTAGCTCATGGACTATATCAATTGATGAAATTTTGCTATCACTAAAACTATTTGATAATTATAGAAACTGGGGTTTTTGGACCAATTTTACAAACTTGTGTTCTCAATCCCTGAGGCTAGTAATTTTATATATATTTACTTTTGTACATAAATATATAGTTGTTTTGTATGCTGATTATGCCCCCGCCACCGAATGGTGAGGGGGGCATATAGTGTTACCGGCGTCCGTACGTACGTACGTCCCGAAACCTTAACGCTGGGTAAATGGCTTATAATTTCTGTTTCCTTGCTCGCATCTGCTTCACATTTCATTCACACACGCATTGCTCCAATGATCCTCTACCGCCCTGTGACAAATCCACATTCGTCCCGCCCCCGCTAAGCCCAGGGTCAAGGTCACAGACTTGGTGTGTTTGAAACCTTAACGCTGGGTAAATGGCTTATAATTTATGTTTCCATGCTCGGATCTGCTTCACATTTAACACACGCATTGCTCCAATGGTCCTCTACCGCCCTGTGACAAATCCACATTCGTCCCGCCCCCGCTAAGCCCAGGGTCAAGGTCACATAATTGGGGAGTTCGAAACCTTAACGCTGGGTAAATGGCTTATAATTTATGTTTCCTTGCTCGGATCTGCTTCACATTTCACACACGCATTGCTCCAATGGTCCTCTACCGCCCTGTGACAAATCCACATTCGCCCCGCCCCCGCTAAGCCCAGGGTCAAGGTCACAGAATTGGTGAGTTCGAAACCTTAACGCTGGGTAAATGGCTTATAATTTATGTTTCCTTGCTCGGATCTGCTTCACATTTCACACACACATTGCTCCAATGGTCCTCTACCGACCTGTGACAAATCCACATTCGTCCCGCCCCCGTTAAGCCCAGGGTCAAAGTCACAGACTTGGTGCGTTCGAAACCTTAACGCTGGGTAAATGGCCTATAATTTCTGTTTCCTTGCTCGAATCTGCTTCACATTTCACACACGCATTGCACCAATGGTCCTCTACCGCCCTGTGACAAATCCACATTCGTCCCACCCCCGCTAAGCCCAGGGTCAAGGTCACATACTTGGTGCGTTCGAAACCTTAACGCTGGATAAATGGCTTATAATTTATGTTTCCTTGCTCGGATCTGCTTCACATTTCACACACGCATTGCTCCAATGGTCCTCTACCGCCCTGTGACAAATCCACATTCGTCCCGCCCCCGCTAAGCCCAGGGTCAAGGTCACAGACTTGGTGCTTTCGAAACCTTAACGCTGGGTAAATGGCTTATAATTTCTGTTTCCTTGCTCGGATCTACTTCACATTTCACACACGCATTGCTCCAATGGTCCTCTACCGCCCTGTGACAAATCCACATTCGTCCCGCCCCCGCTAAGCCCAGGGTCAAGGTCACTTACTTGGTGCGTTTGAAACCTTAACGCTCGGGTAAATGGCTTATAATTTCTGTTTCCTTGCTCTGATCTGCTTTACATTTCACACACACAGTGCTCCAATGGTCCTCTACCGTCCTGTGACAAATCCACATTCGTCCCGCCCCCGCTAAACCCAGGGTCAAGGTCACTTACTTGGTGCGTTCGAAACCTTAACGCTGGATAAATGGCTTATAATTTCTGTTTCCTTGCTCGGATCTGCTTCACATATCACACACGCATTGCTCCAATGGTCCTCTGCCGCCCTGTGACAAATCCACATTCATCCAGCCCCCGCTAAGCCCAGGGTCAAGGACTTGGTGCGTTTGAAACCTTAACGCTCGAGTAAATGGCTTATAATCAAATATGCCTTGAGTAGTATAAAGGGAGTCAAAATAATACCACCTTAGGTGGCATAATATTCGACCCTTTATAAGACACCCAACACCCCCGAAAAAAGTCAAAAATTGGTTAACGAGAAAATTGTATCCGACAGTAAATTTATGAATTTTGTAGAAAATAATTTTGAAAAGAGTGAGTAAAAATGATACCACCTCCAACCAAAAGTTGGTGGTGGTATTGAATGATAAAAAGGGTCTTGTAGTCCCAATTATATTGGAAATTGAACAGAAACACACTACCAATTATATTAGAATTATAACAAAATGGATAATACAATACAATGGGAATTGAAAATTTTTAATGGATGTGTTGAAGAAGTTTATGAAGAACACGGGGGTTATAATCCTGTATATAAATTCTATAAAATGAGAACACTAGGCGATATCGAATACATGAAATACCAGCGTAATTTATTACGCTCCGATAAAAACGTTGCATTTACAATATTATACCGGCAATTATGTCAACTATACAAGAGGCAAATACAAATATTAAGACGGATAATGCGTATCGGATATGAAACTAAGGTGTATTATATAAAATTGTTAAAACCCAACGATTCGTTTACGAATATACATTTCTACGAGATCGCTTATAAAGAAATTGAAAAAATTATTATTGAACAGAACTAATTAATTTATGTTGTAATCACAACACCAAGCAGATGACAATGTTCCAATTACATATGTTATAAACATACAAATTAGGTGTCCCACCTTACACACATATTAAGTGTCCATTTTAGAGAGATTTACACGATACATCTTCCGGGATGGAAAAATAAACACACTGTAATATATAATACACACACGGTTATTTATAACCCGAGTGTATTTATCCTTATCGATGGTATGTAAACGGGCTATCGATTTACACAGGTGGTGTGTACACAGTTTATTTATAAACACTTAGTGATGGTTATATATAGTTCACGAATTTCCGGGATGGTTCGTTATTTAATTAATTTTGTAAACAATATTTATAACTTAAAGCTGAACACCCCCTATTATATAGAAAACATATTAATTAATTAATATTATATTTCCACCAACAAAGTTAGGTTTATATACGAGAAATAAACACAGTTCAGTGTCGGGACGCCGGCATTAATATCTCAACAGTGAGATAGGTTTCGCCACATGTACTTCACTCTGACCGCTCTACACATTATAGCGGATGGAAGTAACGAAGAAGAGGGGTCCGCGGTATCGGTCCAATGATAGGGTGGAGGAGATGTGAGCGTGACACATCCCACTAAGCCAAAAAAAACGAGAAGAGATGAGATTTAAAGTGAAGGCTTAGTGGGATGGGCCCAGAAGGGTTTTGTTGGCGCGGGTTCGAGCCTCGGTGGGACCTAACATTATTATTTTTTTTAAATTGTTAATAATTTTCCTAAAATTAATTAATAAATTGTTTACTGCACCAATATAATTAATTTTATAAAAAATTAATTAATAATGTTTACAAAATATCACAATTTCGGAATGGTGGTGCTGTAACATTTCCTCCGACTTTATTTTCAAATTTTACCCTAAATATATCCCAATCAGTACTCTCAATCTTGGACATGGTGGCGCGCTTTGATTCTAATATCATTTTTTAATTCTTCATATCTCCCCATTTCTTCCACCATGGATTCAAACTCTAAATTTGATATTTCATTATCGACCAACGCTTTGGACACGATAACATCGATGCTATTTTTCTTAGACCTCACGAGAATGGATATTCTATCATGTTTTCTACTTTTTTTATCTAGTTTTACACCAGCCACCCTGATTATCATACAAAGTACTCCAGATATAACTGTAATTCCACTCAAAACCCCAGCAATTGGAACTGTTACAATTGTAGATAGCGTTGCAGTAGTCCCCGCACCACTCATTACAGATAAACCTGCCAGATCCGTACTAGATGCTTCAGCTATGTTCGCCGCGCGCTTATATTTTTTAGCATTTATTTTTCTATTTTCACATTCTCTAACTGAAATATCCTGCTTAGCGACGATACTATCCAAACTAAAATCTGAACTTCTTTCGCCAATATCATCCAATTCGCGAATTGGATTGGTATCCAACATTGTTGGTATTGGAAGCGTATTCGGAAGCGGTGATTCGTTCATGATATTCAATATATTGGTATTTTACAAATCAAGTTCAATTAACAATGTAACAATAGTGGAAAACTCACCGGGTCAGTGATTTTCGTAACAAAGTTAATAACACTACCTTCGGAAAGTCTAATTGGATCGTCACCGGCAAACAAACTCACCGCGGAATTATCTCCACCGGGTTTAATGACTCCAATTGCCCGTTCTTCCCCATCTAGTATGAGATTTACGACGACCACGCCCACAGATTTACCAGTAGAATTAACCGAGCAGACTGCCATTCGGAGAAGCGTACCTGGAGCTGTCATGGTGTATCCCCCATATTTATTGCTCGCTTTGGCACCGAACGAATATTCATAGAACCCCTCAGTCAATGGGCCCCGCTTCTCAGCCCAAACAGTGATGACACGTTTTTGTTTTTTCAATAACTTAAACTGCTCTACAGATGTGTTCAACAATTCGGCAAGTCCCCCGATAGCGGTATGGGCCTCAGCACGAACCTTTTCAGCGGTCTCCTCAAATGCTCTGTTCGCGGCTCTACGAACACGTTTCAGTTTATCGGAAACTTCCATAAACTCTGTATGGGCCTCTCCCCGAAATTCAGTTATTTTTTCGCCTAGTTCAGTAAGTGCTGCATGATCCTCTTCCCCAACTCTAAGCTGTGCTATACTCCTGTGAATTGCGTTTGTGGCCTCCAATATAGTCGTATTGATCAAGGCCTTTGTGTTTTCGGTAGTTAAAAAGTCGCTCTCTGTCGGGATGAATCCCCCTTCTGCCGGTTCCAAATTCTTTATATCTGTCACCCGTTCAAGGGAAGAATTACCTGGTCCGTATATACTCATTTTCAACTAGAAAAAGTCGATGGCGCGCCATCGCAATATACCCACTTTCCCCAAATGCTAAGTCCGAAAGGGGGAGGTAATCCATGATGGAGGGTCGGATAAAAAATCCGAATTCACTTTACGCATCAGCACATCAAAACGAAGCTACGAACCAAATATCAGACGCGTAGGTATTAAGGTGAAAAAGTTTTTCGACTTACGAGGAAAAATAGTGAAATTCTAAGTCCGAAAGGGGGAGATAATCCATGATGGAAGGTCCGATCAAAAATCGGAATTCACTTTGCACATCATAACGAAGCTACATATCAAATATCAGAAATGTAGGTATTAAGGTGAGAAAGTTTTTCGACTTACAATGAAAAATAGGGAAATTCCGAGTCCGAAAGGGGGAGATAATCCATGATGGAGGGTCGGATCAAAAATCCGAATTCACTTTGCGCATCTGCACATGATAACGAAGCTACATACCAAATATCAGGCGCGTAGGTATGAAGGTGAAAAAGTAAAAAGTTTTTCGAGTTACAAGGAAAAAATGGGAAATTGTGAGTCCGAAAGGGGGAGATAATCCATGATGGAGGGTCGGATCCAAAATCCGAATTCACTTTGCGCATCTGCACATGATAACGAAGCTACATACCAAATATCAGGAGCGTAGGTATGAAGGTGAAAAAGTTTTTCGAGTTACAAGGAAAAAATGGGAAATTGTGAGTCCGAAAGGGGGAGATAATCCATGATGGAGGGTCGGATCAAAAATCCGAATTCACTTTGCGCATCTGCACATGATAACGAAGCTACATAGCAAATATCAGGCGCGTAGGAGTGAGTCGAAGGTCAAGGAAAAATGAAATTGTGGTCGAAAGAGATTAATCCATGATGGAGGGTCGGAAATCAAAAATAAATTACTTTGCATCTGCACGTCGAAAGCTAGATATCAGGCGCGTAGGTATGGAAGGTGAAAAAGTTTTTTCGAGTTCAGGAAAAAATGGGAAATTCCTGAAAGTTCCAAAGGGGGAGATAATCATGATGGAGGGTCGGACATCATCACTTTGATCTGAACATGATAAGAAGCTACATACCAAATATCAGGCGCGTAGGTATGAAGGTGAAAAAGTTTTTCGAGTTACGAGGAAAAAATGGGAAATTCTGAGTCCGAAAGGGGGAGATAATCCATGATGGAGGGTCGGATCAAAAATCCAAATTCACTTTGCGCATCTGCACATGATAACGAAGCTACATACCAAATATCAGGCGCGTAGGTATGAAGGTGAAAAAGTTTTTCGAGTTACAAGAAACGTGACGGACGTACGGACGGACGTACGGACGTACGGACGTACGGACGGACGGACGGACGGACGGACACCCGTGACGAAAACAATATACCCGTTTTTTTTTACAAAAAAAGTGGGTATAACAATATACCCGTTTTTTTTTACAAAAAAAGTGGGTATAATAATTATATTACGAACATGTGTTTAATTCTAATTAATTGGAAATTTCGAGAACAACCGAAATCGGGTAATAGTTATTCAACTTTCTCGCTTGATCATCAAGAATAGAGACCGTAAATTCGTGGATATGTCCAGATTCTAAAACTTTCATCTCGGGGTGTGGGAAGTCTAAGGTCACAGTCTCCCCAAAGAAACAATCACTGGCTTGCACGGTTTTCAGTAATGTGCTGAGAGCTCCGTCTACCATGTTGTACGATGTGTTCACCCGATCCAGGTGTACCCCGAGAGTTTTCGTGAAGGCGAAGTCCACCGGGTTATCACCGAGGTACTCGCCCGGGGCAAACAATCCTTTATTCGCTGAGTATGTCTCTTTAAAACCGAGTCGAATACCCAACGTCGGGGAGATCCTTATCCGGCTGTCTGGGACGATGGTAATTGTTGCGAGCCCGGTAGCCTTCGATACAGTGAGGTATACAATAATATCTTTCAATGGATACCAAAGCATTTAGCTTTAACTCTAATGCAAAGTACGCGGTCGGAGGTAAATACACACAAAAAGACGTTGTTAATCCCCTTGTACACCCAACTGTAACAGTTAGACCGGACAGTGGCTTTGCCACCAATTTCCCTAACATCTTTGAACAATATAGGCTGCCCAAGATTACTACGATGGAGGTGGTAAACGGGTGGAAAGCAACACCGATGCAGTTTTGGCAGAACCAAATAAATTTTGCTGTATGGTGCGCAACAGCCGGGTGTGGAGTTTCACATAAAGACCATCTGACATCCAAGAATGTCATGCTCCGAAGTGTCTACAACTTTCATGCGTATTATACTATTAGGAGGATTCTTAAAGAACTAGGTATTTCACTACCTCAAGACGACGCCTGGGATCCCATTTCCAACGCATACGACCGTATGGCGTTTGAAAGACTGTGTAATGAATTTAACGTTTCAAAAGACGCGGACTGGAGACAGAAAGCATTTCCTACCACCACCGGCCTCGGGGACGTTCTCATTCGGGGTCAGTCCGGGAATTGGACGCAGACTGATTTTCGACACGATCACTCCGGCGACCACATCGTCAGTCGGAACGCCGGGAATTTTTGACCCCGCGACGATGACTTTCGGGCCGGAAGTGTCTGGAGGTCGGCACTGTGGCGTGTTTTCTTGTAAAATGTTACCTCCGAAACGGGCTCACGTCGATTACATACAGCAGGCTGCTGAGGTTCAGGACGCGTGGGGATCATTTATGTTAGATACGGGTCAAGGGTTCACGCAGGCCGGGGTTACTCGCCTCAACGACACCATTCGCACGTACGTCTGGGCCATCCTCGGCGCACAGAAGCAAACTCGCAGTTCTATACTGGGCACGGGAACGGCGTTTGATGCACAAAAACAATTCTTGGCAGTTGTAGAGGACGCCATCTCAGCTAGGGTGGACCTGGAGAAGGCGATCCAGAATTATCAAGACGTTTTTCAGAATGCCAGCACCCCAGTAGACTATGTATTTGGAATAGGTCTTTATATGGCGCCGAGCAATATGATACTACGAGACGATCCGGTTGACGGTTACAATAATCAGATCGTAATCGCCACCGCCAATAAAAAAATCAGCCACAACGGTAACGTGCATACGGATATCATCAAGCGCACCCCCAACATGATCGGGTTCAACAGTGTTGAGGTTGTAAGTGGAACCGATTTCATAAAACCGCAAGCACCCACCACACCAACCACAATTCACGAATTGGGCCCCCCCATCAAGTTCATTTGAACCCAGTGTTCCACCCGCAGCAAGTTCCCCCAATTCTTCCAATCGCGATTGGATTGGAACAGGAGCGAAAACTAGTGTCACAACCCACGAGGAGGAGAAATTAGGGCTCGTCGTCGCCCTCGTGGCGTTCGGACTATTTGCGCTTTGGATTTAGGAACTCGGGAGGCTAAAAGTAGGAGACCGGCGATCGCCACGATTAAAGCCCAAGCATTTCTCGAGCCATCCGACGGTTTTTGATAATATAGATAGCAAGTAAGAAACAATACCACCTATCAACCCAGGCAGCGCGGCAGCCGCCTTTCCGGCTAATTTAGCCAGGAGACTGGCGAGGGCTTTTAGTTGTTTTTTTACCCACTCCTTGGCACCGGATGGCACAGGTGGTGGTGTGGGTGGTGGCGCGGGTGGTGGCGCCGCACCACCAGTGAAAGCTAAAACTATGGTCGATATAATCATGCCGAAAGCTGTGACGATGCTCACTATTGTGATGCCCTGCTCTCTGAACAGAGTGCGAAGACGCTCACCGAGTGTCATGTCCTCGTGCAGAACCCTAGATATTGTTTCGCGGATACGACTTATTTGGGTGCGGAGAGCCTCACGGTTAGTCGATGCAGCCTCTAAGCGAGCCGCTCTTTCGTCCCGCAACGACCGCAGGCGTTCTGTGATCCGATCGGTAGATTCTCTATCGCCACGGGCTTCCCAAAGTTTTCTTTCTTCTAGCGCGATATGTTCATCCAGTGCCGTGAGTTTGGCGAGGTTATGGACAAATTCACCCCGGACTGTTTGCATAGCCTTATCGAGTCCCCGGAGTTCGCGAAGAGGTAACGGGGGGTCATTCATCGTCCTGAGTATTCCGTCTATCTCGCTTTCGTTGAGCTCCATTGTGTGAATAGTGTCGGTGGCTACACGAGGGACCTCGCTGAGCTCGACAGTTTCTATCGCGGCGGCCGTCTTCGCCATCGTTTCGTCTGTAGAATGTAGGGTCTCTACAGCCCGGGTCGGCATAATTGTTTTAACACGCGCCCAATCTACGAATCCTAGTTCGTTCTTTATGATTTCGCCACCGCCCTGGGTTCCAGCAATGGTGTTCAGCGATAGGGGTTTTCCGGTCCTCATGTTGACGATCGGGACATTTGATGCTTTTAGTCGCAACCTACCCTTCAGATCCAATTCGAACTTGGAGTAGTCGCGGCCGACAGATGGGACCACACCTTTTTCTGCCAAACTGTTGTAGTAGTCGTCTACAGCTGAATTGATTAATTCCCGACTTAGAGTAATGGTGTTGATAGCGGCACCTATTTCATCGCCGGCTGGTGTCTCTATGAATATAGTTTCGTCATCGATGTCATCATCGATGTCATCACCACCATCGAGGTAATCGTCTCTGCCGATTTCATCCATGTCAATATCGTAATCAGCCATTTTTTAATTATTTATAATAATTATGTATTAAAGACAAAACCATACGGGTTTAATAGAGTTATTTATTTTCACTGAAATTATGTCTTCGAGTCAATACGGTCGCAAACTCAATCCATATCGCAGACTGCGTGAGCCCCTCGGGGCAAAAGGCGTGAGACAGAGTGTCGTTATTACGAACAACCCATCGACGATCGACCAGAACCAGCAGATCTTAGTCCGCTTCCCCAACCTCGGAGCCAGCGACGTCATTGTGCCTGGTACTGTTCGCCTCGCTTTCACTATTTCACTGACGTCGACAGACGCGGACCGAACCGTCGTTCAGAACCTGGGTCGCGCCATCGTCAAGAAGACCATGATAAAGATTTCTGGTAATGAGGTGATGTCGATCGATGACAGCGACGTCTACCATTGCTATCAGGACCTGTAGAAGACGACACAAGAGCATGAAAACGCGGTCTATCAGGGTATTGACGCCAGCAAAAATAAGAACGTAACCAAACTTAGAATCAGGGCTGGTAATAAGGTAGATAACGTCGCGAGCGACAACGCGATCGCGGCCGCTTACGGCAACCGATTCTACATCCCGCTCGACTTTGAGTTGCTGGAGAGCCACATGCCATACTATCAGAGTGCTTTGGCTGACCGCCTCGAATACGAACTAACGTTCAACGACTACGGTCGAGTTATCATAGCCACCGACATGACATCGACGTATACGATCGATAATGTTTCGCTGGAGTACGACATGGTCACAATGCCCGAACTCGCGCGATTGATCAGAACCCAGTACGCCGGGCGCGTTGCCATACTTTACGACCAAGTTCTTCGTCACCGCAAGATGACGAAAGACAAAGGCGACACATTGTGGAATATTAATGTCAACGTACCCGCCCGCTTGATGAAAGGTATACTGATGTTGTTCGAGGATGCTCGGTTCGCGCTCGGTGCTAGAAAACCAGACAAATTTTATAACCCCAAAATCACGAAGATAGAGGTGACTATCGAGGGAGTCCCCAATCAACTTTACAGCGCGGGTCTTCGCGCACACCAGCAGTGGGACGAAGTAAGAAAGCAGTTTGCTGCCGGCTCTAAGCGCTCCCCAGAGGTTGCCGCGGTTGCCAAAGACCTGCAGCTCTCAGCCGTCTCCCTCGCGGAGTTCCTGACTACCAAATACTCGTTATGGCTAGACATTGCGAGCCAGCGACGACGACCAAATGCACGGTAGTGGACGCCAAGTTGAGAACGCTAGCGAAGGTGTGATGATCCAAATAACCAAAGAGGCGGATGGAGCCGGGCCATTGAACGTGTACTTATATATAATTACAGACGCACAACTCAACATAGAAGATGGTCGATACGTCTCAGCTTTATACTAATTTTGATAATTCTAAAGAATTAATTAAATATCAATACCAATTCACGATTGGAGATGCCCACTCTGCCATAATATGTGGGCAGACAGGATGTGGAAAAACGGTTTTCATCCTCGACTTGCTCAAGGGGTCCTACCGTGATGTCTTTCGTCACATTGTGATCATATGTCCCACTGTGCGGCACAACGTGACTGATCAGCGGCGCCCTTGGATATGGACCGATCCTGAGGTATACGTTATTGACCCCGGTGATAGGCTTCACGATTGGTTGCGTGGTTTATACCAAATATTTCATGGCGAGCCCACACTATATGTGATTGACGATTGCTCACCCAAAGCGGCGATTACCAAAAAAAAGGACATGCTCTCCGAGGTCGCATTTTCTGGTTGCTAGGCAAAGCGTATGGATATCCACTAAAAGTCCTCAAGGATCTGCGCGAGCAAACAAAATGGGTCGCCCTCTTTCACTGCAAGGACCGAGACTCATTCGATGACTGTCTTCGAGAGAATGACGTTATCCCAACGCGCGAGAAGCGCCTTGAGGTTCGACAGATACTTTCAAAAACTAAGCACGCCAAGCTTCTGCTAAAGACCGATCAACCAACTGCTTATAAAGTTATAAATTAATTAGCAAAGGGGGGGTGATTTGCACAAAATTACAAAGCAATTGCTGAACAATGCTTAACAATACTTAACAAAATGCTTAATAATGCTGAACAAATGCTTAACAATTAATTAATTAGCAAAGGGGGGAGTAAGCAATTGCTAATTAATTTTAAAAAATTATAAAATTAATTAATTTTAAAAATTATTAATTAACAAAATGCTGAACAAATGCTGAACAATGGTTAACAATGTTAACAATGTGTTGCTCCGCTGCGAGCTTTGTTGCGAGCATAACGGTGATCATAAGTATTGGGTGGTGCGCTTGGCAATATGTTAGACTTATGAGACTTGTTAGAATAGTAAAATTAATAATTTTAAGAAAAATGAACTGTGACGAACTTCTCGATCAGCTAATGGAAGAAACCTCAACGGAGTTGAACCCCAACACCAATCGCGAATTGGAAGAGCAACCGCAATCTCCAACGGCGTTGGGGATTGCTCCAACTCCAAATACAATCGGGATTGGGGCCGATACGAAAGATAACGCGGCGCGACGCGAGCGGCTGGCTGCGCTGGTTGCTGGGGGACAGTCGGAGCATTATCTCGGTAGGCGTCTCTCAGTTTGTCAGGTGGATAAGATGTCAGATGCGGAGGTCGATAAAATGTATGCGCGATACGAATCCAAATTAGGTGCGGAGATGACAAAAACTCTCGGATCGGCGGCTATTCATTTGTACGCTAGAACCGTTAGTATACTTCTCCCTATACCAAACACCGCGGGATTGATTCACGATCTAGAGACTGACCCTGTTATAGGACACACTCTTAGAACAGCCTGCTGCTCAATTTATCACAAGTTTGGAATGTACTTAGCTCCACTGACAACCGCGTTGACCATGGGTAAACACTGTCAATTTGGACATATATGCCCACGAACTATAAGCCCTAATATTATAAATGATGATGACACAAGACACACCTGCGAGAGTGACGGAACCACAATCCCCGATTGCATCTCCAACTCCAATTCGTGAATTGATGGGGATTGATCCTCCAACGGAACCGTCAACCGAATCGAAATTGGAGTTGGAGCAATCCCCAACGCCGTTGGAGATTGCGGTTGCACGACATAAAAACCCAAAAAGACAGGCAGCTGGCCGCCCGAAAAATTAAACAAGATAAAATACTCGCCGAGCTTCGAGAGGCCAAACTCCAATCGAGATTGGGGACGGAGACAGCAAAACACCCGATGACATCTGTTTCTCCCCCAATACCAACTGCCGTTTAAGTTGGATTGGAACCGATTGCTCCAACTCCCAATCTTGATTGGGTCCCGTGTGTTGTTGTTGGTGGTCTGTCAGTTGTGGGCACCCTGTATGTGCTTTACCGTTTCAACAACAGGTTAAAACAATCCTCAACAATTCACGAATTGGAGGTGCAATCCCCGTTTTCTTCGGTTCCGAAGAAAGTTACGAAACACCAATCACAATTGGATGCGCCCCATTTAAACATTAAACGCGATCCCTTTTATATGCAATAATTATAACAATGGCTGAACAAGATGGTAAAATGATAGTGAATGCGCTTTATCATGCCGTGGTGATATCGGGTTTCAGTATCGGGTATGCTCGACTATCAAAGATGGCCCTAGGAGGGTCCGCTCCCAAATTGGACTTTACTGTGAGAGACGTAGGGCTCGTGACCTTAGATGTAGCGGCCGCAGTTTGCACCCGAGATTATCTAATTAAAGCTGGAATTCTACCTGTTAATATATGGAAATAAATGGCTTCAATCGCAGTAATAGTAGGTGGTGCGCTTGTAAACGCATTGGCGTTCAGCGGTAGCAACTTTTTATTCTCTAAAATGAGAAGCTCGAACGTGGATGAGGAGCGCAAGCGTCACGATTTGCTGTCAATCTAGCGAAAGGAACATGGTCGAAAAAACGAACGGCCCATCTGGACTGGGTCAACGAAGAGCTTCGCCGCGAAAATCACGCCGCGCAAACATTTCAGAACGTTGAAAAGCCAACCGCGAGTACGCGCTGGCATATCCACATAAAAGTCTCGATCCAATTGATCGCGAGCCCTAACTTTCAGATTTCTATGTACCGTCAGAGCCCCAAAAATACCGCGAGATCGCGTTCATCGTCGTGGGAATGGGTGTGGTGGGTCTCGTCACCTACTATATCCAATTGAAATTAATTAATTAATAATTATTTTAAAACTTTTTTTTTTTTTATAAATATATATATATATATATAGAACGATGTCAGTTGATGAACTTTATTTTTCTATGATCGATGTAGGCTACACGGCCCTTAAACACCGTGGCGACGACGAAAAATCTGCCTCCCTTTTCGAAAAGCGGATGTTAGATTCCTCCTCAACTCCAATCGATGAATTAGCTTCCTCCGAGTTCCCCCAATTCTTACAATCGCGATTGGATTGGAACAGGAGCGAAAACTTAACCCCCAATCGTGATTGTACTTCCAACAAAGGTTTATTATTATCGACGCAGTTACCGGACAATCTGGTGAGGGCATGTTGGAGATTGTCCGATATATTAGAACACTTCGCATACGATGAACACGCGCATACTTGATACCAAACTATCGGTTCGCCTAGCGCGCAAGCTAGCAAACACATACTACAGCCCCCGCGGCTACTGGAAGGGACTCACGGCCATCAAGAACCTCGCCGCGGCCAACAAAGTTTCAGAAAACGCTCTCCAGGAATGGCTCAAAAGGCAGGCCATCTGGCAGATCTATTTACCCGCGCCTCGCAGTATTCTGCGTCCGAAATTCGATGTGCCGGTGCCGAACCAAGTTCACCAAGCGGATATCTCTTGTTTCTCCCTCACGATCGCGTCGGTCGCAAAACGTACAAGTACGCACTGACAATCGTTCACGTAGCGAGTCGTTATAAGGGGGCTGAGCCGCTGGCCACTAAAGAGTCTAAGGAGGTGGCCGAGGCTCTTTCCCGAATATATAAAAGGAGTCCTCTCAAATGGCCGAATCTTCTCCAGGTCGATCCCGGCCGCGAGTTCATGGGCGCGGTCTCTCATCTATTGTCTAAACACGTTTCTGTCAGACGCGGCCGTCAGACGCGGACGTCCGATACCTCTATCAACCGGGAGAGCTCGAAGGTGGCAGCCACCGCGCGACGGATCCTGTGTGGTCTCTCAATGTATATCATCTAGATCGATCTATTACCAAACCCGATGAGCCCGTGCTCTACTATTTGGCTGATGGTCCATCTCGCGGGTTTGTTCGCGAAGAACTTCTTATGGTGCCTTCTGACACCCAGCTACCCCCGGATCGACAGAGTCTTTAGAGAGGTTCTGTATGTATTCCGTCCGATAACACGCGTCTTTTATCGTAGTACGCCGAGAGTCCTAATTTTTGTTGACAGTACGTTTTCATGACACCGTCTTTCATTTTAAATCCTCTATTTTGTGCTATACTGAGCAAAACTAGAAACGTCCCTCCATGTTTAAGGAAAGATTCATCAAAAACCAAAAGGGTTACTTTTAAAAATCAAAATGGAAAAACAAGTTCATTCATTTCTGTATCAAAGCCAATAAATTGCATTTGGATAACTTGTTAAATATTCGAGAGATAACCGGCCAAGGGCGGTAGGGGTCAAAATCAAAAATCACAAAAACTCAGAAATGTGTTACTTAATGTTTAGAGATGGAATTTCAATAAGTAATGTGGCAAATTCAGTAAATCTCGTTTGTACCGAGTGTGGCCACCATTTGCATGAATGCATGCAATGATCCTACGCCGCATCGACGTGACGTAACGCAATACCAGTGCGTTGTGCAAATTCCTCCACTCCCGTTGTAACGCCCGTGTAAGATCGCGAACATTGTCAATCTGATGGTTAGCTCGTGCTTTGCGGCCCAGCTCATCCCATATGTGCTCAATGGGATTGAGATCCGGGGAGACCGCGGGCCATGGCATGACGTCGACGTTGTTTTGCTGTAAGTATTGAGTGGTGACCCTGGCTACGTGAGGGCGGGCATTGTCGTGCATTAATGTCACACCAGGACCATGCTGACGGATAAATGGTAAGGCATGTGCATTTAGCACATCTGCAACATAACGTTGTGCATTGATGTTGCCCTGTACAACAACCAAATCTGTCTTCCGGTTTCCCATGATCCCACCCCAGACCATTACGCTCCCTCCCCCAAACCTGTTCTTCTCAACAATGCAACAATCGGTGAATCTTTCATTTTTACGCCTGTATACCCGTAATCTTCCGTCAGCATGACTAACTGTGAACCGAGATTCATCGGTGAACAAAACTCGGTTCCAGTCAGCCCTTCTCCAGTTCAGATGACGTCGCGCCCATAACAGTATGGCAGCACGGTGACGTTGGGTCATTATCTGACCAGTGTACGGGCGGCGTGCCCGGATTGGTTGGGCGTTACGACGTAACCGGTTGCGAATGGTCTGCCCTGAGACACCGTATCGCCTAGCAGTGACTGTGGCTGCCAATCGACGTTGACGTAAGTGCGTCAACGTAATGTAACGATCGGCTCTAGCCGTCGTTACAAGAGGCCTACCAGGTCGCTGCCGGTCGTGAACAGCCCCAGTCTGCTGGTACCGGGCTGCAAGACGATTAATCGTCTTCCGACAGCAACCAAACCGAGGCGCGACCGCCCTGGCGGCCATCCCACCCGCAAGCATCCCAATTGCCTGATTTCGCTCGTTTTCGGAAAGCCGTGGCATATCGAAAACAGTGAAAAATAAAAAAGTTTTTTAATTTTCCGAATAGCCCCTATCGCATGAATGGTACGACATGAACTGAATCACCTTATCGATGACAAGTATAGCGTGCACGTGCAAAAAGTGGAAATCAACGTTCCAGTCACTGGCCGCTATGTAAACCGTGTGTATCGGCTAAACTCTACACGATCGTATTCTGAACATCGCCACGGTTTAAAATACATGTACTTTGAACATGTGGTACATACATAGACAGAGCTACACCGGCTATAAAACAGGGACGTTTCTAGTTTTGTTGAGTATACATCTATAATGTGTTTTCCATCTTCTGTAATTTCACTTAGTACTCGTTTATATTTATCCCAATTTAAATTGTTAGTTCTCTTGGACATTCCTTTCGCGGAGTTTTTATTAATTTTAATTTGTTCCAAATTATCTTTAGAATTATCAAAATTAGTAGAATTAAGTTTTTCTACAAAATAACACTTACTAGATAGCGCTATCGCCCTATCTCCGCTAAATTCCATTTTGAAAAGTCCGGGCTCTCTTTCGCTCCATTTATTCCAAGCCAACCATTTCTTTTTTTCTTTTTCAAACTCGTCTAGTAAGTTAGGTCTAATCAATTCCTCTATCGTTTTTCCACTAACTCCTATATACATACTATCCGTGTCCATCTGTATTAATTGAAAGTCTTCTCTTTTTACGTATTTGTCTAGAAATTTGTAGTAAAATTCCAACATTCTCAATTTAGCTAGTTGATAAACCGCTATTCCACAGTGGAAGGGGCTCTTTACTGCACACCGGGGTTTTCTGGAAGATATTTCGTACGCATCTCCTATCTCTTCCAAATCGTCAAAGAATGCAGATCTTAATGCTTTGTCAACACAGGTTTCGTCTTGTGTATATGTCGTATTTATATGTCTCTCTTTTGCCTCTATCATTTTTCCACAACACGAATTACCTAATAATTTCATTATGTCAGCCACCGGTTTCTTATTTGGTTCTACATCCCCTGTTCGTCTTGCGGCTGTAACTTCTTTCGCGAACCATTCGAAGGGTTTACCACTAATATAATCTATAACACGATGAACTCCCGTTATATCTAGGCCGTGTTTTAAATACCATTTCAATAGTGGCGCGTACAGCAGTACTTTGGTGGCCGACATAGATCCCACCAATTTTCTTCCATTTCCTCTAGTTCTACCAGTATCTTCCAAATATTTTATCATGTGTTCTGGAACCTCATCAACATCTACTTCTCTATTTATAAATATTGGGGACATTTCAGAAAACTTATCTTTTAATTTGTGTTGAACTTCTATATCCACTCCGCAAACCCAAACCAGTCTCCGGATAAAACCCTTTTACAAAACTTTTTAATAACTTTAGGATTATGTGGGGAATCTATATGATGTATTGTTTCTTTTCCACACGGCATATCTTTATTTAACGTAGATAAATATAACGCGTTTGGATCATACCCCAAAATAGCCTTACAAGGTTTGGAACCCCCTCTAATCTTTGAAACACCGGCTTCTGCATATCGTGTAAATACTATTGATGGACCACCAACTAGAGCGTCTTTCATCATTTCGTATGTTTCTTCTTTTGGTGCATATAGAACATCCTCCGTTATAATCGTCTTTGAAGATTTTTGTTCTTTAATGGTTCCTCTCAATAAATATTGTATAGCTACTCCAGGTAGTGTTACCGCATCTTTGAAAATATCCACACCTCTGTGTTTATAAAATGCACACATTTTCTCCACCGCTTCTAGGAACGGTGCTACATCTAAATCGTTATAATATTTCAACCAATCTCTGAAGGTTTCCATATTCTCTTCTTTGAAAATTCTACGACATTTGCTTAATTCTGTTTCATCTATTAACATTTTCCCAGATAGTTTGGAATACCAATTCTCTATATCCGGTAGTCCTGGGTAATCCAGTTTGTCTGGAGAATCGAACCACTCGTAAGGAAAGAAAGATTTCTGTCCTTTATAATCGTAGGCTTTTATCCAAATATCGTAACTTACACCGGGTCCTAGGTAAAGTATTACATCAAGAAATCTAAACTCTGGAGTAAATAGAAATTTTGTTGCGTTCGCCCTTTTTCCAACCATTACTTTCTTTGTTGTTGATGACAGTTCACCTACTAGATATTTCTTTATTAAGTTTATATCGTACTTACTGCTGTTAAAACCTATAACCGGTACTTGATCTGTCCACTGCTCGATCTTGGTGATTTGGTTTTTACGTAAATGTTCTGTATTAAACCCATATCTTGACCGCACTTCTTCTCTTATATCTTTTCCCCTGACTTTCAAATCTTCTACGAATTTTTCTATAAGTTTTGCAGGATCTTTATCACAAATATGAGTTACTGTTCCTGAGAAATTATCTCCTATACTAACGCTTACCGGAACGTGCTCGGCCTCGTATTCTAAACTATTGCCAAGAGTTTTAAGTAATTCTTTAGAATTAGGTGGCTGAAGATACGCCTCAAAATCATATACTATCTGATATGGATAAATAGTAGTGTCGCAACCGATCTTTACATCTTTACCCGTTCTTTGAAATTCGCATTCCCACATAACTACGAGGTTGAATTCTTTGCTTCTAATAAATTTATCTCCTCTCATTGTGGATGCGCGTTCTTCTTTTTTATGCTTTGCATGAATCTCACACCCGTGCCAGTAACAGCCGTGATATTGATATACGGTATTGGTTTCTGAACAGTATCCATCTACTGGAGCTCCTAAAATCCATCTTTCACCCCCGTGTCCACACTGTTCATGGTGAATGTGAATTCCCTCCTTCTTTTCCACAGAGTACATCCAATCGATCGCACCATAACTGTTAAAACCTGATAAATTTTAGATAGGTTTTTAGCTCGACTATTCGAAGAATAAGTAGAGCTTATGTTGTCACCCCGGCGTCGGCGTCGGCGTCGGCGTCGGCGTCGGCGTCACCGTCACGCCTTGGTTAAGGTTTTTAGTCAAGCTTGTATATGGAATACTACTGGCCCTACACCCACCATACTTGGACAACTTCATCTCCTAGTGATGTACATCAATAACCCCTGATCTATATTTGACCTTGACCTACATTTCCTCTTGAATTACTTGGTTAATTCCCCTTGGTTAAGGTTTTTAGTCAACCTTGGTTAAGGTTTTTAGTCAAGTTTGTATATGCAATACTACTGGCCCTACAACCCACCATACTTGGACAACTTCATCTCCTAGTGATGCACATCAATAACTCCTGATCTATATTTGACCTTGACCTACATTTCCTCTTGAATTACTTACTTAATTCCCCTTGGTTAAGGTTTTTAGTCAACCTTGGTTAAGGTTTTTTTCAAGCTTGTACATTGAATACTATTGTGCATCCAGACACCATACTTCGACAACCTTTTCTCATAGGTATGCACATCAATAACCCCTGATCTATATTTGACCTTCACCTACATTTCCTCTTCAATTACTTACTTAATTCCTTTTGGTTAAGGTTTTTAGTCAACCTTCTATATGGAATACTACTGGCCCTACACCCACCATACTTGGACAACTTCATCTCCTAGTGATGTACATCAACAACCCCTGATCTATATTTGACCTTGACCTACATTTCCTCTTGAATTGCTTAATTCCCCTTGGTTAACGTTTTTAGTCAAGCTTGTAGATGGAATACTCCTGGCCCTACACCAACCATACTTGGACAACTTCATCTCCTAGTGATGTACATCAACAACCCCTGACCTATATTTGACCTTGACCTACATTTAAACTTGAATTACTTACTTAATTCCCCTTGGTTAAGCTTTTTACTCGACCTTGGTTAAGCTTTTTACTCAAGCTTGTACATGGAATACTATGGTGCATACAGACACCATAATTGGACAACCTTTTCTCATAGCGATGTACATCAATAACCCCTGATCTATATTTGACCTTGACCTACATTTCCTCTTGAATTACTTACTTAATTCTCTTTGGTTAAGGTTTTTAGTCAAGCTTGTAGATGGAATACTCATGGCCCTACACCAACCATACTTGGACAACTTCATCTCCTAGTGATGTACATCAACAACCCCTGACCTATATTTGACCTTGACCTACATTTAACCTTAAATTACTTACTTAATTCCCCTTGGTTCCTTAAATTACTTACTTAATTCCCCTTGGTTAAGGTTTTTACTCAACCTTGGTTAAGGTTTTTAGTCAAGCTTGTAGATGGAATACTTTTGTGCATACAGACACCATACTTGGATAACTTTTTCTCATATGGATGTACATCAATAACCCCTGACCTTTATTTTACCTTCACCTACATCTAACCTTCAATTACTTGGTTAATGTTTATAGTCAAGCTTGTATATGGAATACTTCTGGGCCTACATCAACCATACTTGGACAACTTCATCTCCTAGTGATGTACATCAATAATCCCTGACCTATATTTCACCTTGACCTACTTTTATCCTTGGATTACTTAGTTATCTCCCCCTTGGTTACGTTTTTTTACTCAAGCTTGTATAATGGAATACTCCTGGGCCTACAGCAACCATACTTGGAAAACCACGCATCTACGTCCAAGGTCAAGGTCACTGTTGAAGGTCAAAGGTCAAACCTATTGAAATTCCCTTCCGCTCTATATCTTCTACACCGATGCAAGGATTATCAAATGGCTTGGCACAAATGTTTCTCATGATGAGAAGGTGTGTCGCCATCAATAACCACGCACCTACGTCCAAGGTCAAGGTCACAGTTGAAGGTCAAAGGTCAAACCTATTGAAATTCCCTTCCGCTCTATATCTTCTACACTGATGCATGGATTATCAAATTCAAATTGCTAACCACGCACCTACGTTCAAGGTCACAGTTGAAGGTCAAACCTATTGAAATTCCTTTCCAAGCTCTATATCTTCTACACCGATGCATGGATTATCAAATGGCTTGGCCACAGATGTTTCTCATGTTGAGAAGGTGTGTCACAATCAATAACCACGCACCTACGTCCAAGGTCAAGGTCAGTTGAAGGTCAAAGGTCAAACCTGAAATCCCTTCCGCTCTATACTTACACTGATGCATGGATTATCAAATTGCTAACCACACCTGTTCAAGGTCACAGTTGAAGGTCAAACCTGATTAAACCCTTCCGCTATATCTTCCACCGATGCATGGATTATCAAATGGCTTGGCACAGATGTTTCTCATGTTGAGAAGGTGTGTACAATCAATAACCACGCTACGCCAGGTCAAGTCACAGTTGAAGGTCAAAGGTTCAAACCATTGAAATTCCCTCCGCTCTATATCTTCTACACCGATGCATGGATTATCAAATGCCTTGGCACAAATGTTTCTCAGGATGAGAAGGTGTGTCACGATCAATAACCACGCACCTACATCCAAGGTCAAGGTCACAGTTGAAGCTCAAAGGTAAAAAATATTGAAATTCCCAAATGGCTTGGCACAAATGTTTCTCACGATGAGAAGGTGTGTCGCGATCAATAACCACACACCTACGTCCAAGGTCAAGGTCACTGTTGAAGGTCAAAGGTCAAACCTATTGAACCTCCCTTCCTCTCTATGTCTTCTACACCGATGCATGGATTATCAAATGGCTTGGCACAAATGTTTCTCGTGATGAGAAGGTGTGTCCCGATCAATAACCACGCACCTATGTCCAAGGTCAAGGTCACAGTTGAAGGTCAAAGGTCAATCAAAACCTATTGAAATTCCCTTCCGCTCTATATCTTCACACTGATGCATGGATTATCAAATTGCTAACCACGCACCTACGTCCAAGGTCACAGTTGAAGGTCAAAGGTCAAACCTATTGAAATTCCCTTCCGCTCTATATCTTCTACACCGATGCATGGATTATCAAATGGCTTGGCACAGATGTTTCTCATGATGAGAAGGTGTGTCGCAATCAATAACCACGCACCTACGTCCAAGGTCAAGGTCACAGTTGAAGGTTAAAGGTCAAACCTATTGAAATTCCCTTCCGCTCTATATCTTCTACACCGATGCATGCATTATCAAATGCCTTGGCACAAATGTTTCTCAGGATGAGAAGGTGTGTCTCGATCAATAACCACGCACCTACGTCCAAGGTCAAGGTCATAGTTGAAGGTCAAAGGTCAAACCTATTGAAATTCCCTTCCGCTCATATCTTCTACACCGATGCATGGATTATCACACTATGCCCAGGGTCAAGGTCACAGACTTGATGCGTTTGAAACCTTAACGCTCGGCTAAATGGCTTATGATAAAAATGCCTCGTTTTCTTTGGCTGCCAGTGGGGGTATTCGTGTGCCGAAAGGCCACATTTCTAGTTTCCCTTGGTTAATGTTTTTAGTCAACCTTGGTTAAGGTTTTTATGTAGGCCACAGCCACCTTCTTTGTCAAGCTATGTGTACATCGACACCCTCGTAGTCGAGCTATGCTGTTCTCCTACTGCTCTTGTTAAGGTTTTTTATCAGAAATGCGTGATTATTAAACAGTCCTATTGTCATTGGTTTATTACCTAGTGCATCATAGTGCGCTGGTACCTTTTTCAACCACCAAACACTACCTTGTGTCGGTTGATATACTTCTATACCGATTTTAAAAAACTCTTCAACCTTTTTAGCCAGGTTTTTTGAAAAAAAATCCAGGCTATTGGATTGGCGAAAGCCGGGCGGCGGGCGGCTGGGCGGCGGGCGGGCGGGCGGGCGCGCGGGCGGGTACTGGGCGGCGTGCGGTGTCCACAATCAATGTTAAGTTTTCGTGTTTTGAGTCCATTTCTTTGTTACTGTACCACCTAGGACCACCAAACAGCTTTCACAGCTTCATAATCAAGGGATGCCCACCACATATCACTATCCAACATGTTACTTTTTTTTGAACTTGACCCATTTTTTCCGCGCAGTCGACTTAGCCATTTTCAATGTTAAGTTTTTGCGTTTACAATGTTAAATTTTCGTGTTTAAGTCCATTTCTTTGGTACTGTACCACCTAGGACCACCAAACTTTCACAGCTTCATAATCAAGGGGTGCCCACCACATGTCACTATCCAACATGTTACTTTTTTTTTAACTTGACCCATTTTTTCCGCGCAGTCGACTTAGCCATTTTCAATGTTAAGTTTTCGCGTTTACAATGTTAAGTTTTCGTGTTTAAGTCCATTTCTTTGGTACTGTACCACCTAGGACCACCAAACTTTCACAGCTTCATAACCAAGGGGTGCCTACCATATACAACTATCCAACATGTGACCATTTTTTTTACCTTCACCTATTATTTCTACGTAATTCACTTAGCCATTTTCAACGTTAACTTTTTAACGTACGTCTGGTTAAAGTCTTTTGGTTAAAAGTTTTTCGTTATACTATATCTCTGCAACTGCTTCGCCCGTTACCTTGAAACTTCACATGAGTGTTTATCATCATCCATATTTTCATTCTAACCCCCAACCGTACAGCCCCTGTGCCCAATGTCAAGGTCAAATTGTTAAAGTTATTTTGTGTACTATATCTCTGCAACTGCTTCATCCATTACCTTCATACTTCACATGGGTGTTTATCATCATTGTCGCACCCGCTTGCGGAAAGCGCGATATTGTCGGCATTTTGGCATATGTCCGTCCGTCCGTCCGGACAAAAGAATACAATAGATTTATTCCGTTGACCACTTAAGCCTATTGTTCCTTAGGTGGTCATTCCTTTGATCTTTTATATAGTAAAAACCACCTAAGGGATGTCACGTAAGGACGTCCGTCCGTCCGTCCGTCCGTCCGTCCGTCCGTCCGGGCACACATTAGGGTACTTATGGGGTAGGGGGCGTGGCCTAAGACAATAGAAGACAATGGAACTTATTCCGTACCCCGTAAGCCTATTGTGTCTTACGGGGTATTTCCTTTGATCTTTTATATAGCAAGTACCCCCTAAGGTCCGAAATGTAAGTTCGTCCGTCCGTCCGTCCGTACGTACGTATGTCCGTGTGTCCGGTTAAGGTTTTTTTTTCGTTAAAGTTTTTCCATCTACTATATCTATTTTGTTAGTGTCCATGCCTCGCCCCAAGGTGCGACATGCAGGCCACGGCCATCTAGTCTACAAAAAGTGGGTATAATTATGTTATCCAAGTGTCTATGCTTGGTAAAAACCTGGCCTTCGTGGCTTTGCCTCGTTTCTTGTTCAGATCTGAAAAAGGAATTGGTGAAACCACATTACTATCGAAATATTGCTTACTAAGTTCTTTCGCTTTTTCTGTGCATCTGTCGGGCCTTGCACTTGTCATATGCATAGCTAGACACCTGAACAGACAAAGGTCGTCATTATACATATCTAAAATACATACCTTTTCTATTCCTCAACCATTCTGGAGGTTCTCCTCCTGCTGCTTCTTTGGATTGTAGTCCCAAATCTCTTCCCCTATTGCCCTGTATTAGCTTTACAAAAACCTCTACCCATCTTACAAACTTCCACTTTGTATTTGGTCTGTCTATTTTATCGGACATTATTCGTGTTTGCTCCTTATCTGACAGCCATTTTTTAACGGTTTTCATTGATGATAGTGGTTCGCTACCACCGAGATTTTTGTGAAATATTATAGTCATAGGTTTTCCATTTTTAGTTTCCTCCATATGTTCTAGCTTGTAAGAATATGAATATCTCAAATAAAAATTTGTTGTTAGATATGGAGCGAGTTTATCGGACATGCGTTCAGACTCGTTAATGTCAATGTTTTTACGAAAGGATAATGTAACTACCCGTCTTCCATTTTCTACCTTTTCCAATGTTTCATCATGAGCCCCCAATATTTCTTCACCTTTTTCCACTATCGCGCGAACTATAGATCTTTTCTTATTATTTGGTATTGGGCGACCTGTGTGTCTAATTTGGGACAAATTATTGGTGCTTGATGGTTTTATTACACTAGCCTTTAACCCCGCAATACTTTCTTTTTGAATTCTGTTACCAACTTCCTCCGCTTTGGATATATCATTAAAGGCTCCTCTTTTGTGGGTGCGGGTAAGCCGCTTCATAAACGCCTCATTCTTTGTGGAGTTTATCAGCTTTGTCAACTCCCTAACTCTCAACCGTTTACTATAAGTAATCCCTAGAGATTCCGCTTCTCTTCTCAAACTTTCTATTTCTGCTCTAGTTTCTGGCGTTATCATATTTTCTGTACATATATAACCTATTAAATTTATCTGTTCAATTGGACGTAAAAAAAACATCGTGTAAATTGTCACGTCCAATTGAATATAAACACATATGTACATATACATCTATAATGGAGTGTGAGACTTGTTGTAAAACGTTTACGTGTAAAGACTATCTACGAAGGCATCTATCGAGACGAAGAAAGTTTCCTTGTGCCGCCCCACAATTTCAATGCGCCAGATGCTCTTGTAAATTCGTTAGTGCCCAAACTCTTTGTAGGCATAAACAACTACGCTGTCGGGTGGCTAAAGGTGAGCGTGGTAGACTAGAACTGGTAGAATTAGTTGCTGATCTGCAAAATGAATTAGCTATATTAGAGGAAAAAAAATGGGGTGTTGGAATATAAACTATCACGCGCGGCACATTGAAACTTTTGGTTGGAGGTGGTATCATTTTTACTCACTCTTTTTTAAATTATTTTCTACAAAATTCATAAATTTGCTGTCGGATACAATTTTCTGGTCAATACATTTTTGACTTTTTTCGGGGGTGGTGGGGGTCTTATAAAGGGTTGAATATTATGCCACCTGATGTGGTATTATTCTGACTCCCTTTATACTACTCCTTGTTTTCTTTGGTTGCCAGCGGGGGGCATTCGTGTGCCGACAGGCCACATTTCTAGTTCATATATGCATTGCTCTAATGGTCCTCTACCGCCCTGTGCCAAATCCACGTTCGTCCTGCCCCCGCCAAGCCCAGGGTCAAGGTCACATACTTGGTGCTTCAAAAACTTTAGCGCTGAGGTAAAAGAAAATTTTGACATTTTCTAGTTTATTAAACTTCACACATGCATAGAAGACGACCCAAAGGTGTGTCGCACGTAAGAATGACAACTCTTGCGTCGTTAATTTCTTAGTTATCTCTCTTTGTTGTTTCGTGCACTGATTTCGTGTCTTGAGCATAACTCGAACACCCTTTGGAATATTTTCATTGAACTTCACACATGCATAGACCACGACCCTAAAGGTGTGTCTCGCAAGAATGACAACTCTTGCATCACTAATTTTTTAGTTATCTCCCTTTGTTTTTCCGCGCACTGATTTTGTCTCCGGAGCATAAATCGAACACCCTTTTTTCAATCTACTTGTGTATCTGGGGAGGGGGATACAAATGCGCTTGTCGACAAGCGTCCATTTCTAGTTTATATACAGCTACAGTGGCATAGTCCATGCCAGAGATGGGAATCACATTAGTAGTGTTTCACCACTGTAGCTGAGACACTCCGCCCAGAATATTGCTTGTCATTGATTATTGTTAAATTTGATGTCTTTTGTGCTCATCTAATCATTGTAACGATCATTGTCCATAATCATAAGGAAAATTATATATTCTCAGCTGAAGCTGAGACCTTGTAGACCAGTCAGCCTGGTAGTTGCTCAGCAGTCAGTTTTATAGGTGTTCAGCGAGAGGTAGCTGTACCTGTGACGGGCTGGCTCAGAGGCAAGAGCCAGTAAATACGTTACACTATGCCATTTTTGTCACGCCCGCTTGCGGAAAACGCGATATAGTCGGCCGTACGTACGTGTGTCCGGTTAAAGTTTTTGGTTAAGTTGTTTGGTTAAGTTTTTTGGTTAAAGTTTTTGGTTAAGTTCTTTGGTTAAAGTTTTTGGTTAAGTTTTTTCGTTAAAGTTTTTGGTTAAGTTTTTTGGTTAAGTTTTTTGGTTAAAGTTTTTCGTTATACTATATCTTTTTTTTTAGTGTCCATGCCTCGTCACAAGGCGCGACATGCAGGCTGCGGCCATCTAGTCTTGGCTGGTCGCCCATTTATTAGAAGTTTTGTGAAGAAGCGGAGAACTTATTTGCTGCTACATGTATATTTAGGTGTCCATTGAAGGTGTTCATGATGAGTATTATTATTATGATCACATATCATAAACCGGCCTAATTCAGTGTGGGCATTGAACAGTCTGTACATCCAGATTGTCACAAGCATACATTTGGCTGTGACTGGAGAAATGGGTTTTGGGACCAGTGTAGATACAGATCAGCCTGTGCATCATCATCTGATCAGGATCTGCACTATTCGCCATTCCATCAATGAAGCACCATTGCTACGCCAAATCCACGATCGTCCAACCCCGCTGATCCCAAGGTCAAGGTCAAATACTTAGTCTCTTTACAAAACGTAACATCAGAGAAATATGTTATAACTTCTATTTCCTGCATTGAAAATTCTTAATATTTCACTCCTGCATTCCTCTAAGGTTGTACTACTATCATGCTGTGACAAATCCACGACCGTCCAGTCCCAGCTGATCCCAAGGTCAAGGTCAAATACTTAGTTTCTTTACAAAACTTAACATCCGAGATATATGTTATAACTTCTATTTCTCTCATCGAAAATTCTTAATATTTCATGCATGCATTCCTCTAAGACACTACTATTATGCTGTGACAAACCCCGCTGATCTCGAGCTCATGGTCAAATACTTAGTCTCTTTACAAAACTTAACATCAGAGAAATCGGTTATAACTTCTATTTCCTTGCTCAGATCTGCTTCACTTTTCACACACGTATTGCTCCCATGGACCTCTACCACCCTGGGATAAATTCACGTTCGTGCCGCCCCGCTAAGCCTAGAGTCAAGGTCACAAGCCCACACACTTGGATTTGTTTTACATATTTAGGGGTACCTGGGCCCACACGAGGGTATTCCGTAAGCCTCGCTTACTGCCCAATCGTCACAAATATCATCAGTATACATAACAGTGTAACCCCCGGCTCATACATAGCTCCAGTTGTGACCATTGTACAGGGTAACCCCAGATCATACATAGCTGTAGTTGTGACCATTGTAACCCCAGATTATACATAGCTCCATGTGTGACCAGTGTAAACCCAGATCATACATAGCTGCAGGTGTGACCAGGGTAACCGCAGATCATGCATTTCTCCAGTTGTGACCAGGGTAACGCCAGATCATACATAGCTGCAGTTGTGACCAGTGTAACCCCAGATGATACATAGCTGCAGTTGTGACTAGTGTAACCCCAGATCATATATAGCTCCAGTTGTGACCAGTGTAAACCCAAATCATACATAGCTCCAGGTATGACCAGTGTAACAACAGATCAGACAGCTCCAGGTGTGACCAGTGTAACCCCAGATCATACATAGCTCCAGTTGTGACCAGTGTAACCCCAGATCATACATCGCTGCAGTTGTGACCAGTGTAACCCTAGATCATACATAGCTCCAGGTGTGACCAGTGTAACCCCAGATCATACATCGCTGCAGTTGTGACCAGTGTAACCCTAGATCATACATAGCTCCAGGTGTGACCAGTGAAACCCCAGATCATACACAGCTCCAGTTGTGACCAGTGTAACCCCAGATCATACATAGCTCCAGGTGTGACCAGTGTAACCCCAGATCATACATAGCTCCAGTTGTGAGCAGTGTAACCCCAGATCATACATAGCTCCAATTATGATCAGTGTAACCCCAGATCATACATAGCTCCAGGTGTGACCAGTATAACCCCAGATCATACATAGCTCCAGGTGTGATCAGTGTAACCCCAAATCATACATAACTCCAGTTGTGAACAGTGTAACCCTATATCATACATAGCTCCCGGCGTGACCAGGGTAACCACAGATCATACATAGCTCCAGGTGTGACCAGTGTAACCCCAGACCATACATAGCTCCAGTTGTGAGCAGTGTAACCCCACATCATACATAGCTCCAGTTGTGACCTGTGTAACCCCAGATAATACATAGCTCCAGTTGTGACCAGGGTAACCCCAGCTCATACATAGCTCCAGTTGTGAGCAGTGTAACCCTAGATCATACATAGCTGCAGTTTTGACCAGGGTAGCCCCAGATAATACATAGCTCTAGTTGTGAGCAGTATAACCCCAGATCATACATAGCTCCAGGTGTGAACAGTGTAACCCCAGAACATACATAGCTCCAGTTTTGACCAGTGTAATCCCAGATCATACATAGCTCCAGGTGTGAACAGTGTAACCCCAGATCATACATAGCTCCAGGTGTGAACAGTGTAACCCCAGATCATACAGAGCTCCAGTTTTCATCAGTGTAATCCCAGATCATACATAGCTCCAGGTAGTGAAGTGTACCAGGATCATAAATCGCTTCAGTGTTGACCAGTGTAATCCCAGATCACATAGTCATTAGTTTTGCATAACCCCAGATCTACATAGCTCCAGTTTTGACCAGTGTAATCCCAGATCATACATAGCTCCAGGTGTGAACAGTGTAACCTCAGATCATACATAGCTCCAGGTGTGAAGTGTAACCCCAGATCATACATAGATCCAGTTTTCACCAGTGTAATCCCAGATCATACATAGCTCCAGGTGTGAACAGTGTAACCCCAGATCATACATCGCTTCAGTGTTGACCAGTGTAATCCCAGATCACACATAGCTCCAGTTGTGAACTGTGTAACCCGAGATCATACATAGCTCCAGTTGTTAACAGTGTAACCCCAGATCATACATAGCTCCAGTTTTGACCAGTGTAATCTCAGATCATACATAGCTCCAGGTGTGAACAGTGTAACCCTAGATCATACATAGCTCCAGTTTTGACCAATGTAATCCCAGATCACACATACCCTCCAGTTGTATCGTGTACACCATCAGAGCTCCATGTGAACAGTTGTAACCCCGAATAACATGCTCCGTGAACATGTAACCAGATCATACATAGCTCCAGGAACATGTAACCCCAGATCAGACTACCCTTTTACCAGTGTAATCCCAGATCATACATAGCTCCAGTGTGACATGTAACCCCCGCTACTAGCTCAGGTGGACCAATGTAGATCATACATGCTCTAGTGACGTGTAACCCCAGATCATACATAGCTCCAGTGTGAACAGTGTAATCCCAGATCTACATAGCTCCAGTGTGACAGTAACCCGAGATATACGATCCATGTAACATGTAGACATCAGGCTGCCCATGACCAATGTAATCCCAGATCATACATAGCTCCTTTGACCAGTGACCCCCAATAACGCTCCCAGTACCAATGTAAACCCAGATCATACATAGCTCTAGTTTTGACCAATGTAAACCCAGATCATACATAGCTCCAGTTGTGAGCAGTGTAACCCCAGATAATACATAGCTCCAGTTGTGAGCAGTTTAACCCCAGATAATACATATCTCCAGTTGTGAGCGGTGCAGTCTCTGCTCATTTATGCTGCCACGGTCGGAACTGTTCACTTCCTATGAGTAATCTAAGTCATGTTGGCAGTGTCCACCAGTCCTGTATACTAATCATAACCGAATCTACTGTAGTACTATGTTCTTTCAGGGCCTTGTATCAACTCGCAGCCCATTTATATTCCAACTGAAGGCTGAAATCTTATTAATGCTTTCCGCGAATAATTGTGGCTGTCACTGGAGAAATGTGGTTTATGGGTTTTGCGGCCAGTGTAGATTCAGACCAGGCTGTGAATCCGCACAGTCTGATCAGGATTTGCACAGTTCGCAATTCCATCAATGAAACAACCGTCATACTTCACACGCAATATATATCATTATCAGGCTACGGGTGTGTGCTGTTTGATCAGGAACTACACTGGTCACAAAACCCATAAGCCACATTTCTCCAGTCATAGTCAAAATTATGTTTGTATTGAGTGGTGGTGCGGGATGGGCATCAATATATAATAAGTATGCATGACAGCACAACATTAACTTTGCTCGCATTTAACTTCATACATCAAAGGTAATCTTTTACTTCCTTTCTAATTCGTTTAATCCAGATATTGAATACCTCCAACTACATTGTATATATTTATAAATACATATGTTTGTTAATTATGCAATTTACATAAATTTTGATTTCCAATAGAATTACCACACACATTATGTGACTGCACCATACACTCCAGTGAATGATCGTCAACATTACACACAGCAAAACAATAACAGTCAACCGCTGTTTGATCCTTGTGTCGTGTTGTTGTGTTCCGTTATCAAAACTTGATATGAGGCCCCAGTTACGCGACATGGGACACTAAAACAATGGGGCTTACAACTGAGGCCGGGTCGTGCTATGAGCTGCAATAGTTGAATAATAAGCAGCTAATGTGTTGGATCAAAGCATGGCAGTTATTTTACTGATTAAATGGTGAATATTGCAGACCCTGGCCAGATAGGGAGGCTGTGTCTAGTCTGATTGTGGTGTCTATATTGCGGTGTCTAGTCTGATTGCCAGCACCAATGCACTCCATGGTGTCAGACAGTAGCTACTGTACGTTCACATTGGCTAAATATGCAGACAGTAGAACCAATATGCCTGGCAAGTCATTACCAACCTCAGTATTTTCAATGATAAGCTGATGTACATTGTTGCAATAGTAGTTTTCATATAGACAGAATAGCACTCCTTATTGCCAAAACGTATATTATTTTGTCAAGAGTGGGCATGTGGCTTGAGAAATAATAGGGCTTACGGGTGTTGTGACCGGTGTAGATCCAGATCAGCCTGTGCATCCGCACAGTCTGATCAGGATCTGCACAGTTCGCCATTACATCAATGAAACACCCATAATGCTTATAATACACAAAATAGATCGTTATCAGGCTTCAGGAGTGTGCTATTTGATAGTAGCTACACTGGTCACAAACCCCATACACCCCATTTAATTTCTGCCGTCACAGCCACATTTAAGCCCGGCCCCTCCCATGTACAACATTCAGTACAGTGGGTTGGGTTGGAGTGTGCATACTTGTAGTTTATTGATTTGTGAACACTCATCATTTATTGCTACCCGGTACATTTTTAGCTCGCCTGCACGAAGTGCAGAAGAGCTTATGTCATACCCCCGGCGTCGTCGGCGTCGGCGTCCACAAACTTAACGTTGGGGTAAATGTCTTATAACTTCTGTTTCCTTTCATGGATCGCTTTGTTATTTCATACATGCATTCCTCAGATGACCCTCTATCATGATGTAGCAAATCCATGACCCACCACCCAACCCTTACCCCAAGGTCAAGGTCACAAACTTAGCACATTCATAAACTTAACGTTGGGGTAAATTTCTATAACATGTTTCCTTCCATGGAACGCCTTAATATTTCATACATGCATTCCTCAGATGACCCTCTATCGTGCTGTAGCAAATTCATGACCCACCACCCAACCCTTACCCCAAGGTCAAGGTCACAAACTTAGCACATTCATAAACTTAACGTTGGGGTTAATGTCTTATAAATTTTGTTTCCTTTAATGTTTCATGAATCACCTTCTTATTTCATACATGCATTCCTCAGATGACCCTCTATCATGCTGTAGCAAATCCATGATCCACTACCCAACCCTTACCCCAAGGTCAAGGTCACAAACTGGGCACATTCATAAACTTAACGTTGGGGTAAATTTCTTATAACATCTGTTTCCTTTCATGGAACGCCTTGCTATTTCATACATGCATTCATCTGATGATACCCTATCATGGTATAGCAAATTCATGACCCACCGCCCACCCCTTACCCAAGGTCAAGGTCACAAACTTAGCACATTCATAAACTTAACGTTGGGGTAAATGTATTATAACATCTGTTTCCTTTCATGGAACACCTTGATATTTCATACATGCATTCCTCAGATGACCCTCTAGCATGATGTAGCAAATCCATGACCCACCACCCAACCCTTACCACAAGGTCAAGGTCACAAACTTAGCACATTCGTAAACTTAACGTTGGTGTAAATGTCTTGTAACATCTGTTTCCTTTCATGGAACACCTTCATATTTCATACATGCATTCCTCAGATGACCCTCTATCATACTGTAGCAAATCCACGACCCAGCACCCAACCCTTACTCCAAGATCAAGGTCACAAACTTAGCATGTTCATAAACTTAACTTTGGGGTAAATGTTGTGTAACTTCTGTTTATTTACAGGGGATGCCTTCATATTTCATACATGCATTCATGAGATGACCCTCTATCATGTTGTAACAAATCCACGATCCACCACCCGACCCTTACCCCAAGGTCAAGGTCACAAACATTGCATGTTCATAAACTTAACGTTGGGGTAAATGTTGTGTAACTTCTGTATATTTACAGGGAACGCCTTCCTATTTATACATGTATTCATCTGATAATACTCTATCTTGCTATAGCAAATCCATAACCCACCACCAATTCCTTTCCCCAAGGTCAAGGTCACAAACTTAGCACATTCATAAACTTAACGTTGGGGTAAATGTCTTATAACATCTGTTTTCTATCATGGAACCTCTTAATATTTCATACTTGCATTCCTCAGATGACCCTCTATCATGCTGTAGCAAATCCACGACTCACCACCCAACCCTTACCCCAAGGTCAAGGTCACAGACATAGCACATTCATAAACTTAACGTTGGGGTAATTGTTGTGTAACTTCTGTTTATTTACAGGGAATACCTTCATATTTCATACATGCATTCATCTGATGATACTCTATCGTACTATAGCAAATCCATAACCCGCCTCCCACCCCTTTCCCCATTGTCAAGGTCACAAACTGAGCACATTCATAAACTTAACGTTGGGGTAAATGTCTTATAACATCTGTTTCCTTTCATGGAACGCCTTGATATTTCAGACATGCATTCATCTGATGATATTCTATTGTGCTATAGCAAATCCATGACCCACCCCTTACCCCAAGGTCAAGGTCACAAACTTAGCACATTCATAAACTTAACGTTGGGGTAATTGTCTTATAACATCTGTTTCCTTTCATGGAACGCCTTGATATTTCATACATGCATTCATCTGATGATACTCTATCGTACTATAGCAAATCCATGACCCACCTCCCACCCCTTTCCCCAATGTCAAGGTCACAAACTGAGCACATTCATAAACTTAACGTTGGGGTAAATGTCTTATAACATCTGTTTCCTTTTATGGAACGCCTTGATATTTCAGACATGCATTCATCTGATGATATTCTATTGTGCTATAGCAAATCCATGACCCACCCCTTACCCCAAGGTCAAGGTCACAAACTTAGCACATGCATAAACTTAACGTTGGGGTAATTGTCTTATAACATCTGTTTCCTTTCATGGAACGCCTTGATATTTCATACATGCATTCATCTGATGATACTCTATCGTACTATAGCAAATCCATGACCCACCTCCCACCCCTTTCCCCAATGTCAAGGTCACAAACTGAGCACATTCATAAACTTAACGTTGGGGTAAATGTCTTATAACATCTGTTTCCTTTCATGGAACGCCTCGATATTTCATACATGCATTCCTCAGATGACCCTCTATCATGCTGTAGCAAATCCACAACCCACCACCCAACCCTTACCCGAAGGTCAAGGTCACAAACTTAGCATGTTCATAAACTTAACGTTGGGGTAAATGTGTAACTTCTGTTTCTTTACAGGGAACGCTTTGATATTTCATACATGCATTCATTTGATGATCCTCTATTGTGCTACAGCAAATCCATGACCCACCCCCCACCCCTTTCCTCAAGATCAAGATCACAAACTTAGCACATTCATACATGCATCCATCATATGAATAGCTATCATGCTGTAGAAAATCACCAACTTAGTGCGTTCATAAAGTTTTTTTTTGTTTTACTTCTGTTTTCAGGGAGCGCATTGATATTTCATACATGCATTCATCTTAATATGCTATATTATGCTATAGCAAACCCACGACCCACCTTGCACCACTGACCCCAATGCCAAGGTCCACCGCACGCCCCTTAATCCAAGGTCAAGTTATATAATATTCATGTTTTATTATGCAACTGTGCCAAGTTTGAGTGAAGGCTGCCAACAGGCGAGCTTCGTTGTCTTCTGACAACTCTTGTTATATGTTTTCTATCTGCATTAATTATCAATTAGTTACAGTTTAATTCGATACATTTAATATATGTATATATCGATAGATATTGTTCAATAATATGTTTATGTGTCTGCATGGTCAGGTGGGGTTAAATAGATATAATCTAGCAGTTACGGGATGAATGAAATCTAGGATAAACCATTATCTGAACAATTAGCCCATTCAGGTTATCTGGCGGTGTATAGTGGTCGCCACAATACCCACATTCAGAGATACAACCTGACCGTCAATTGGTCGAGTAACCCGTAGTATTGAGTATCTGAAATATTTGTATTGCTATTCTCAAGACCGTGCTAGTGTGTATTATTTGGATAAGGTTTAATCAGTTTAGTATTAACCACTTGGCCTACTGCTGTCAGCACCGGCCATGTAAGCTTAATTTCTTCTTCTTACCGTAATTGTTGACAGCAGGAAGGCTGTGCTCACTATGATGGATTATGTTAAACATTGAATCATATGGAACTGGATTTTAATTTTGTACTTTGCTATCTACATGTACTTGTTAATTAGGTTTATTTAGATATATGCATATTAACTTCATGTTCTTGTAATTGTTTAGCCTGAACAATATATATTACTTAACCCTTAGACCGCTACAACAATTGTCGTCTGCTGTTGCTTTTATATCTTGCCTTATTTCTCAATAAAAACATGTTTTGACAGCATTTCTGAATCATTTCCAATGGAAATGATTCTGAAGTGCTGTCAAATCATGTTGTAAATTATTATAAAGTGCTGTCAAAGCATGTTTTTCATGACAAAAATGGAAAATAGAAAATAAACAGCAGATGACAAATCATTAAGATAGCGGTGTAAGGGTTAATTTCAATTATTATATAGCCATAACACATTTCGGGGTACATACATGTATAGTTGCCACCCTCCCCATCTGGCTGTCCGAGATTTGCGTTGACGTTTTCATCTACCTACTATCTCTGTTGCCGTTAGTCGAATTGGCTTGAAACTTTATATACATATTGCCATAATCCCATATCTTCATCCTTTAGCTCACACGTGCGACCCCTCTGCTCAAGGTCAAGGCCAATTTAAATTTGTTAACCTCATATGTTTATATTGGTTAACGTCATGTCATTATATTGATTAACACATTATAATACCTAGCTAACTTCATGTGTGTGTCTTGGTTAAATTCATGTGTGTATGTTTGTTAACTTCATGTGTTTATATTGGACGAGCTCATGTGTTTATATTGATTAACTTCATGTGTTTATATTGGTTAACTTCATGTCTTTCTTTTGGGTAACTTCATCTGTTTATATTGGGTAACTTCATGTATTTCATTTTTAGCTCGACTATTCGAAGAATAGTTAGAGCTTATGTAGTCACCCCGGCGTCGGCGTCGGTGTCGGCGTCACCGTCACGCCTTGGTTAAGGTTTTTAGTCAAGCTTGTATATGGAATACTCCTGGCCCTACCCCCACCATACTTGGACAACTTCATCTCCTAGTGATGTACATCAATAATCCCTTACCTATAGTTGACATTGACATTAACCTACATTTAACCTTCAATTACTTAGTTAATTCCCCTTGGTTAAGGTTTTTAGTCAACCTTGGTTAAGGTTTTTAGTCAAGCTTGTACATGGAATACTATTGTGCATACAGACACCATACTTGGACAACCTTTTCTCATAGGGATGTACATCAATAACCCCTGATCTATATTTGACATTGACCTACATTTCCTATTGAATTACTTAGTTAATTCCCCTTGGTTAAGGTTTTTAGTCAAGCTTGTAGATGGAATAATCCTGGCCCTACACCAACCATACTTGGACAACTTCATCTCCTAGTGATGTACATCAACAACCCCTGACCTATATTTGACCTTGACCTACATTTAACCTTGAATTACTTAGTTAATTCCATTTGGTTAATGTTTTTAGTCAACCTTGGTTAAAGTTTTTAGTCAAGCTTGTACATGGAATGCTATTGTGCATACAGACACCATACTTGGACAACCTTTTCTCATATGGATGTACATCAATAACCCCTGATCTATATTTGACCATGACCTACATTTCCTCTTGAATTACTTAGTTAATCCCCTTGGTTAACGTTTTTATTCAAGCTTGTAGATGGAATACTCCTGGCCCTACACCAACCATACATGGACAACTTCATCTCCTAGTGATGTACATCAACAACCCCTAACCTATATTTGACCTTGACCTACATGTAACATTGAATTACTTAGTTAATTCCCATTGGTTAAGGTTTTTAGTCAACCTTGGTTAAGGTTTTTAGTCAAGCTTGTAGATGGAATACTAGTGTGCATACATACACAATACTAGGATAACTATTTATCACAGGGATGTACATCAATAACCCTTGACCTATATTTTACCTTGACCTACATGTAACCTTGATTTACTTAGTTATTTCCCCTTGGTTAAGGTTTGTACTCAAACTTGCTTAAGGTTTATAGTCAAGCTTGTATATGTAATAGTCCTCGGCCTACAGCAACCATACTTGGACAACTTCATCTCCTAGTGATATACATCAATAATCCCTGACCTATATTTGACCTTCACTTACTTTTACCCTTGGATTACTTAGTTATTTCCCCTTGGTTAAGGTTTTTAGTCAAGCTTGTATATGGAATACTCCTGGGCCTACACAAACCATACTTGGAAAACTGCATCTCCTAGTGATGTACATCAATAACCCCTGAGCTATATCTGACATTGACCTACATTTAACCTTCAATTACTTACTTAATTATACCCCCACAAACAAAGTTTGAGGGGGTATATAGGAGTCAGCTTGTCGGTCGGTCTGTCGGTCTGTCGGTCGGTCTGTCGGTCGGTCTGTCGGTCTGTTGGAAATTCCCTTCCGCTCTATATCTTCTACACCCATGCATGGATTATCAAATGGCTTGGCACAAATGTTTCTCATGATGAGAAGGTGTGTCGCGTTCAATAACCACGCACCTACGTCCAAGGTCAATGTCACTTTTGAAGGTCAAAGGTCAAATCTATTGCAGGCGGCAGACAGATAAACTGCATAGTTTGTGTACACAACTCCTCTGAAACCGTTCAGTGGATTGATCTGAAATTATACACACTTTTATGCCGAACAAATATTTTTTTTACAAAAATATCATCCTTTTAACTTAGCCATTTTTTCTATTTTTATTAAATTGATTCATTGCGTTCTTGACAAACTTGGCACAGAGTTTTTAATCAAAATCATATTAATCCATTACTCGTGTAAGATCCTCTATAACTGATGAATGAATTTTCAAATGTTTTCAGATTATCTCATTTTCATTGACCACGTACGCAGGTAAAAGGTCAATGTTACACATCTCTAAGGCCAGCATTAAATAATGATCATGAAATATCTATTCAAACCTATGAAACTCTTCTAATTTTAAGCTATTTGTAAGTCCAACTATTTGTGGGGGTATTATGATCACTCCTGTGATAGTTCTAGTTTCCCTTGGTTAATGTTTTTAGTCAACCTTGGTTAAGGTTTTTATGCGGGCCGCGGCCACCTTCTTTGTCAAGCTATGTGTACATCGACAACCCTCGTAGTCGAGCTATTCTGTTCTCCTACAGCTCTTGTTGTAACTTCATGTGTTTATATTAGGTAACTTAATGTATTTCATTTTTGTAACTTCATGTGTTTATATTGGTTAACTTACTGTGTTTATATTGGGTGAGCTCATGTGATTATATTGATTAACTTCATGGTTTTATATTGGCTAACTTCATGTATTTATATTGGTTAACGTCATGTGTTTATATTGGATGAGCTCATGTGTTTATATTGATTAACTTCATGTATTTATATTGGCTAACTTCATGTATTTATATTGGTTAACTTCATTTGTTTTTAGCTCGCCTGCACGAAGTGCAGAAGAGCTTTTGGCATACCCCAGGCGGCGTCGGCATCCACAAACTTAACGTTGGGTAAATGTCTTATAACTTCTGTTTCCTTTCATGGAACACCTTGTTATTTCATACATGCATTCCTCAGACGACCCTTTATCATGCTGTAGCAAATCCATGACCCACCACCCAACCCTTACCCCAAGGTCAAGGTCACAAACTTAGCACATTCATAAACTTAACGTTGGGGTAAATTTCTTATAACATCTGTTTCCTTTTATGGACCGCCTTGACATTTCATACATGCATTCATCTGATGATACTCTATCGTGCTATAGGAAATCCATGATCCACCGCCCATCCCTTACCCCAAGGTCAATGTCACAAACTTAGCACATTCATAAACTTAACGTTCATATGTCATACATGCATTCATCTGATGACCCTCTATCACGTTGTAGCAAATTCACTACCCACCACCTAACCCTTACCCCAAGGTCAAGGTCACAAACTTAGCATGTTCATAAACTTAACGTTGGGGTAAATGTTGTGTAACTTCTGTTTCTTTACAGGGAACGCCTTGATATTTCATACATGCATTCATCTGATGATACTTTATCGTGCTGTAGCACATTCATAAACTTAACGTTGGTGTAAATGTCTTATAACATCTGTTTCCTTTCATGGAACGCCTTGATATTTCATACATGCATTCCTCAGATGACCCTCTATCATGCTGTAGCAAATCCACGACTCACCACCCAACCCTTACCCCAAGGTCAAGGTCACAAACCTAGCACATTCATACACTTAACGGTGGGGTAAATGTTGTGTAACTTCTGTTTATTTGCAAGGAATGGCTTCATATTTCATTTATCCATTCCTCTGATGATACTCTATCGTACTACAGCAAATAAATCACCCACTCCACCCCTTTCCCCAAGGTCAAGGTCACAAACTTAGCACATTCATAAACTTAACGATGGGGTAAATGTCTTATAACATCTGTTTCCTTGGATGGAACACCTTGATATTTCATACATGCATTCCTTAGATGACCCTCTATCATGCTGTAGCACATCCACAACCCACCACCCAACCCTTACTCCAAGGTCAATGTCACAAACTTAACGTTGGGGTAAATGTTGTGTAACTTCTGTTTCTTTACAGGGAACGCTTTGATATTGTTCATACATACATTCATCTGATGAGATGATCCTCTATTGTGCTATGATACCCTATCGTGATATACCAAATCCATGACCCAACGCCCACCCCTTACCCAAAGGTCAAGGTCACAAACTTAGCACATTCATAAACTTAACGTTGGGGTAAATGTCTTATAACATATGTTTCCTTTCATGGAACGCCTTGTTATTTCATACATGCATTCCTTAGTTGACCCTCTATCATGCTGTAGCACATCCACAACCCACCACCCAACCCTTACTCCAAGGTCAATGTCACAAACTTAACGTTGGGGTAAATGTTGTGTAACTTCTGTTTCTTTACAGGGAACGCTTTGATATTGTTCATACATGCATTCATCTGATGAGATGATCCTCTATTGTGCTACAGCAAATTGATGACCGATCCCCCCCTCCCATCCCTTTCCCCAAGATCAACATCATAAAGTTAACGCTGGAGTAAATGTCTTGTTATAACTTCTGTTTCTTTACAGTGAACGCCTTCACATTTTATACATACATTCATCTGATGATCCTCTATTGTGCTACAGCATATCCATGACCCCCGCACCCCTTTCACCAAGGTCAAGGTCACAAACTTAGCACATTCATACATGCATTCCTCATGTCAATAGCTATCATGCTGTAGAAAATCACGAACTTAGTGCATTCTTAAACTTAACGTTGGGTTAAATTTTGTTTTACTTCTGTTTTCAGGGAGCGCCTTGATATTTCATACATGCTTTCATCTTAATATGCTATATCGTGCTATAACAAATCCACGACCCACCTTCCACCACCGACCCCAATGTCAAGGTCCACCGCACACCCCTTAACCCATGGTCAAGTTATATGATATTGATGTTTTTTATACAACTGTGCCAAGTTTGAGTGAAGACTGCCAACAGGCGAGCTTCGTTGTCTTCTGACAACTCTTGTTGTTGGTTAACGTCATGTGTTTATATTGGGTGAGCTCATGTGTTTATATTGATTAACTTCATGTATTTATATTGGGTAACTTCATGTATTTATATTGGGTAACTTCATGTATTTATACTGGTTAACTTCATTTGTTTATATTGGTTAACTTAATGTGTTTATGTTGAGTGAGCTCATGTATTTATATTGGCTAAGTTTATGTATTTATATTGGTTAACTTCATGTATTTATATTGGCTAACTTCATGTATTTATATTGGCTAACTTCATGTATTTATATTGGTTAACTTTATTTGTTTATTTTGGTTAACTTAATGTGTTTATATTGGGTGAGCTCATGTATTTATATTGGCTAATTTCTGTATTTATATTGGTTAACATCATGTATTTATATTGGCTAACTTCATGTATTTATATTGGCTATCTTCATGTATTTATATTGGTTAACTTCATGTGTTCATATCGGTTAACTTCATGTATTTATATTGGCTAATTTCATGTATTTATATTGGCTAACTTCATGTATTTCTATTGGTTAACTTCATTTGTTTATATTGATTAACTTAATGTGTTTATATTGGGTGAGCTCATGTGTTTATATTGATTAATTTCATGTATTTATATTGGCTAACTTCATGTATTTATATTGGCTAACTTCATGTATTTATATTGGTTAACTTCATTTGTTTATATTGGTTTACTTAATGTGTTTATATTGGGTGAGCTCATGTGTTTATATTGATTAACTTCATGTATTTATATTGGCTAACTTTATGTATTTATAATGGGTAACTTCATTTGTTTGTATTGGTTAACGGCATGTGTTTATATTGGGTGAGCTCATGTGTTTATATTGATTAACTTCATGTATTTCAGTTTCCGCCCATCAGTACATGTGAATTATGGGATTCGACCCCATTAACCTGGCCTAAAATTACCTTAGCTGTTTACAGGCCATTACACACCATTAAATAAATAACTTCATGTGTTTATATTGGTTAACTTGGTTAACTTCATGTATTTATATTTGTTAAATTCGTGTATTTATATTGGCTAACTTCATGTGTTTATATTGGTTAATATCATGTATTTATATTGGTTTACATCACATATGTATATTGGTTAACTTCATGTATTTATACTGGTTAACTTCGTATATGTATACACCCGGCATACAAAGTATAAACATAACGTAGGGAGAAATTTGTTATAATTTCTGTTTCGATATTTCTGTTTTGATATCTCACACATGTGCGTTTATTTAATGATTCTCTATCATGTTGTGACAAATCCACGAGCTCAGACCCCTGCTAACCCCAAGGTCAAGATCACAGTCTTTCTGCTTTCATGAACTTTCATAAATTTGTTATACTTTCTGTTTCCTTTCACCAAACGTTTTGATATTTCACACATGCCTTTCTCTAAATGATTCTTTATCATGCTGTGACAAATCCACGATTGTTCAGACCCCAGCTAACCCCATGTTCAATGTCACAGTCTTAATGCTTTCATAAGCTTAAAGTTGGGGAATTTTTTTTATATAATAATTTTCTGTTTCCTTTCACCTCTCTGCTTGATATTTTACACAGCCCTTCCTCTAATGGTTCTCTATCATGCCATGCCAAATCCATGACCCTCAGACCGCCGCTAACCGCAAGGTCAATGTCACAATCTTAGCACTTTTGCAAACTTAACATTGGGTATATTTGTTATAATTTCTGTTTCCTTGCACACTGATTCTTGATATTTGATACTAACGCACCACCTGGTGCACTTTGTTGTCTTCTGACAACTCTTGTTAAATATTTGCGTTAAAGTTTGTATTTGTCGATCCAGGCAGTGGCCGGGGGTATACGTGAGCCGCTGCTCACTTCCTCTAGTTATATTGGACAACTTCATGTGTTTATATTAGTTATTATCATGGATTTATGTTGTGAAACTTCATTTGTTTATATTGATTAACGTTGTTTGTTTATATTGGTTAATTTGATGTGTATACATTTAAATTGGTTAACTTTATGTATTTGTATTGGTTAGCATTACATACATGTATTTGCATTTATGGGGATTTGTGACAATTCCATCTCCGAGATATTGGTTTTTATGTTGTGTACATGTTCATGCATTTGTAATGGTTAACTGCATATTCCATGTGTTTATATTTTGTGTATGCCCGTTTCTATTGTAGAGAGTGTGTATGGCTATCTGGAGCTATATCAGTGTCTGAGGTTGCTCGGTTGTTATACACAACTGGAGGGCATCAAGGTTGTTGCCAGGGACTGCACACGTATCTAGAACGGCGCTGCTGTTGCCAGTAGCCACTCACCCAGGATAGCGAGTTGTTGCCACGATGCCCCTGTTAGTACAAGACAAGCAGCTGGGGGCGGTGCCCAAGTCTGTACAGGAACTGCTGCACCGGTACCCACACTTCAAGGTACAGTAACCGATCTACAGCCGACACACACAACCTCAGTGATGGTGATCGGTATCAACCATCTAATTTATCTGCACCGGTACCCACACTTCAAGGTACGGTAACCCATCTACAGCTGACACACACAACCTCAGTGATGGTGATCGGTATCAACAATCTAATTAATTTGGTATTGCAGGACTGAAACAAATGTTACGCCATGCAATCAGTGCATACATTACTTATTTTATATGTATCCTTATATCTTATTATACTATTTTTATTCCAGAGTTCTTTTTTTTAGCTCACCTGAGCAAAGCTCATGTGAGCTATTGTTACCGCAATGACGTCATTATGTAATCCAAGATGGCCGCCGTCTGAAAATAGCACACATTCTTCAAAAATCTTCTTCTCAAGAACCACCAGCCGGATTTCGACAAAACTTGGTAGGAATGATCGATGTACAATGCTCTTTCAAAGTTGTTAAAAAGGTGACCCCGGGGTCAAAAATGGGCGTGGCCCGTGGGGTCAAATTGGGGTCAAATTTTAAGGTAACAATGAGGCGATCACTCTGGTGCATTTTTTTGTCGAAATCGGATGGTTATGTCATCCAAGATGGCCGCAGAAAGGTCAAAATGTCGTTCTTTTATTAGAGATTTCAAAATTCTTCTTCACATGAACCGCTTAGCCCATGGTAGCCAAACTTAAAAGTTATGGTCCATGGGTGAAGCCTTTTCAGATTTGTTAAAATGGAGGTCATCGCTAATCCAAGGTGGCCGCCGTCTAAAAATAGCATAATAAAAATCTTCTTCTCATAAACCGCTAGCCGGATTACTACGAAACTTGGTAGGAATGATCGATGTACAATGCTCTTTCAAAGTTGTTAAAATGGTGACCCCGGGGTCAAAAATGGGCGTGGCCCGTGTGGTCAAATTAGGGTCAAATTTTGTTTTTGACCGAATATGCTCGCGTGTCATATATCAAATTGAAGGTATCGATGAGGCGATTGCTCTGGTGCAATACTTGTCGGAATCGGATGATTATGTCATCCATGATGGCCACCAAAAGGTCCATTTATTCAAGATTTTGAACTTCTTTTTCTCAGGAACCACATGGCCGATGCTGGTCAAACTTCATAGGAAGTTAAGATCCTTGGGTGAAGCATTTTCAGATTTGGTAAAATGAGAGTCATCGCTTAATCCAAGATGACCGCCATCTAAAAATAGCACAATTGTTTTAAAACACATGAACTCACTATCACATTCTCCTCTAGTGTTCATGGAGTCAGGTGAGCGAATTAGGGCCATCATGGCCCTCTTGTTTTTGGTTGACAACTATTGGGAGGTGTGGCCACACTTTCAACATCCGGGTGGGGCCCCTCCACACAACGCTGCATTTACACAGGTCTATACATTGGGAGAACTGTTTTAGTATTCATTAAACTAAATCTTCATATCAGAAAGATACCGGTACATGCATATATCCAATACAAGAATGTGTGCTTCCGGTATGTAATCATCTCTGTATCAGGAATGTGTTGCATAAATCCATGTTGGCCTCAATATACAGAACTTGTATTGTTGATGTTTTTGTTGTTGTGTGAGACAATTGGAGCTGTATATCTGGGGACAAACTTTCTGGATGAACAGCAAATCATTTGTAGTTTAGTGCTTCGACAGTATAGACAATCTATATACCGGAATATTATCAGATACACTTTAAAATTGTCCTTGATATTCCTTAATCCTGTAATGGTAAATTAAACCCGGTTTGTCATGCCTGATTGTCAGCTATGGTTTATTGAGCCGTCTATCTACTGAAAGATAGCATTGAGTGTCACCCAATGAACTCGCATGTTTAACTACTAGTATAGTATAAACTTTCTAAACTGGACATCCATGTACATGATAATGAAAATAGATATAAACTTTATATCTATAATTCTATATATATTCAATTTCTGGGTCATGGGGGCTAAATATATAGTGTTTATTATGCATTTCTTTAATTTCCGTGCGATAACTCGACAACCGTCTATCCGATCTTAGTGATACTTCACAGGTACATTCATACCAACCATGCGAAGAACCGTATTTCATGTGGACTTTATCCACTCAATGTCGATGTCACGGGTGTTTGGTTTCTCTTCATTAGCAGTGTCATTTTGTATTTACAAACAACTGTCTAGTTAATATATTGATGTAGAGGGACCTCTAATTAGATGCGTCTAATTGCATACATTTGGAGGGACTTGAATTGTTCTACCTGAAAGTGCAATTTCATTTGCCCTAGCTGACCTGACAGTGTCCTGCCGCATGTGAATAGCTATCATGTGTTGGGCATAGGAGAGGCTCCGCACATGTTCAGTCTCCGCGAAACTGCCAACATTTTACCAGACCAAACTTTCGTGTGATTTTTAAGAGCTTTTTAGCTTTTTTCATTAAAAGTTAGAATAAACAAGTAAAAATATATTTTTTTATAGTCAGACATTCGGTCCGGCGACTTCCAGTTTACCATCGGACAGGCGGCAATTGTAACGGACATGTCCGACGGACTGACGACTTTCGTGGAGACTGCATGTTGTCAGTAGATGTTATAAAGACGGAATTTACCCTTATAGATGAGACTTGTGTAAATGAAATTGTTTAAACGTGATCAAAATTTTATTTGTAATCGGTTTTAAATCTAATTGTTATGTTTTGACCTTCATGTTATTGCATGTTTCTGTGCTTGTGCCATGTTTGCCAATAAAGATTAGCATTTGTCTACATTACATTCGGTTACATTGGTTTGGTTACATTCTGATATCGCGAAGAATGTCTTCGGTTGTAGCACCACTACAGCTGTTTACCTTTCATTCATTCAAATATTGACGGCACGTTATCATGTCTGTTGTAAGTGTTGTGGGCCATATCAGTTTACAATAAGGTCCTCATTATGTGATTTTGATTGTGTTTATTCGCTATTGAGGGCTAACCCATGACCATGAAACTGGTCGTGTCAGCATGTAATACTACTCAACCAGACACCAACTGGTGAAAGGAAGACGCTTATATTTAATGTTAGCAATTGGCTCGAAGACCTTCCATACCCAGACATTTGAGCCCAGAAAATGTCAGGCCAATTTGTTTTCTACTTCACTCATAATTGCAATACAGTCGGCTGGTGAATCAATGACAATACCAAACTTTATAGTTCATCCTACTTTCTAAGCCAATCGCTGGGCAGCAGTGTGCTCCACTTATATAGCAATGTTTAACTCCAATAATTTATTATATATGGGCCGCGCTGTGGGAAAACCAGCCTTAATGACACAATTTTCGAATTTCTGATGCGGACACCTTTCAAAAACAATATTCTGAAAAGAAAATGCAATTATGCTTCATAGCTTTTGTTTTATATCACTTTTTGCAGCACCATGTGAATCACGCACGAAAAAAAACGTTATTGAAACGGCGACGTTTGTACATTGCAACTCACCAGCCTACTGTAGAAACGAGTGTTCATAAACTCATTGACTGTGCTTGCTGTAAACTGTATTTGCTTATAAGTTACACTAAATGTATCTACAAGTGTTAGTATGTATACTATCAAACATTGAACAGAATAAAACCAGTATATGTACATGTAGTGAACAAAACAAACGCACCACTATCGATTTTAAATCTATAATTAGCCGACCTGCGGCTTCGTAATTTGCCAACATCGCCATAATAGATTCATATACATGTACATGTGTCGTCATGCTCCCCCGTAACTTTTTGAAATCTAAAAGGCGTGAAATGCAATTCCCTGCATTCTCGTGGCCCAGTCTTGAGGGCCCAAAGGGCCCTATGTTGCTAGGGGGTCGGGGGGGTGGGCATGCTCCCCCGGAAAATTTTGAAATTTAAGGCTTGAAGCGCCATTACCTGCATTCTCAACAAGTTTTAGGATGAGGAAATGTACTTTATTACATAATTATTGAGGGGGCCAGGCCCCCCGCCCCCAACACACATTTTTGAATTTTTGATAATGGGTTTACCATTTCAAATATTGTTTTTTTTTCATAAACTTGCAATATGTATATGTCAATGTCGGGGAAAATTTGGAGATGTAACAGATGGTTGCATAATTGTTAAATGTCCCGATAAAAATACTGGCAGTATATCCTCTCGTCGGGAATAATTAATTTGAAAACGAAATGTGCAATTTAGTGTTGTTGTGTTTCAGAATTTAGACGCGTTTAATCTGCAAATCTGGAATGTGTGTGTATTTGCTTTCTATTATTTACACACCTCCGACTAGAATGGGCCTTTGATAAAAAAAACAAAGCACGCAGACGTACATTGTTTATTGGAGACCTGTGCAGTCTGATCAGTGTCTGCAATGATTGCAAATATACTAGTAAAATTGCTATACATTCGTATAACCATATTTACAAGTGGTCATTTTAAAGAATATTTACATTGTTATCAAACGACAATCGTACGGCTGATTCAATGTGATATTTTTGAAAGTCGCTAAAAATTACGTGACAATGTACATGTAAGTGGTAGCAAATAAAGATACAAATCAGTAGGCTACGTCCCTGGTGGCTACAATTATGTTCGCAGTAAATATGCATGTGGTACAATACCAACACACTAAATACTAAAACATGGTTGGCCCAGTGTCACCATGATGCGATATGTCAGGAGCCGCGTATATTTGGCACTACCATAATGTTGCATCTATGATAAGCTTATTGTATACCCCGGACGAAAGTCGGGGGATAATATGGATTTGAAACCGTGCCGCATCCGCTTCTGCGTCCGCGTCCGCCGCAGACACTTCTTGTCCGGAGCATAACTCCAACACCCTTTGGAATATGTTCATGAAACTTCACACATGCATAGACCACGACCCGAATGTGTGTCGCGCACAAGAATGACATACTCTTGCGTAGCTAATTTTTTAGTTATCTCCCTTTTTTGTTTCGCGCACTGATTTCGTGTCCAGAGCATAACTCGACCACCCTTTGGAATATTTTCATGAAACTTCACACAGCATAGACCACGACCCAAAGGTGTGTCGCGCACAAGAATGACAACTCTTGCATTGCTAATTTTTTAAGTTATCTCCCTTTTTTGTTTCGCGCACTGATTGAGGATAACTCTACCACCCTTTGGAATATTTTCATGAAACTTCACACATGCATAGACCACGACCCTAAGGTGTGTCGTGCACAAGAATGACAACTCTTGCATAGCTAATTTTTTAGTTAAGTAGTATATAGGGAGTCCAAATGATACCACCAAAGTTGGGGGCGTTATTAGGTGGTAACAACGCTTCTACACAAAGGGGGTAAATCTATGTGATAAAAAATAGTCCCTAACATAAAAACATTGATAAAAATAAATAACAGTAACAATCCAATATATAGAAATTTTGAATATTTTCAAATTTATATTCAAAATAATTCTAATATATTGGATTTTAAAATCCAATAAACAAAAGTGTGTACCAGCACCCACAAAAAGTAACATTTTTAGTATAGAAGGAGTCAAAATGATACCACCAACGTTACAAACGTTATTGAGCTGTATTGTAGCTCCCACCACCAACCAAAAGTTGGTGGTGGTATTGAATGAGAAAAAATGGTCTTGTAGTCCCAATTATATTGAACAGAAAAACACTACCAATTATATTGGAATTATAACAAAATGGATAATAAAATACAATGGGAATTGAAAGTTTATGTTGACTGTGTCGAAGAAGTTTACGAAGAATACGGGGGTTATAGTCCTATATATAAATTCTATAAATTGAAAACACTAGGCGATATCGAATACATGAAATATCACCGTAATTTATTACGCTCCGATAAAAACATTGGGTTTACAATATTTTACCGGCAATTATGCGAACTATAAAAGAGGCAAATACAAACATTAAGACGAATAATGCGTATCGTATATGAAACTAAGGTGTATCATATAAAATTGTTAAAACCCAACGATTCGTTTACGAATATACATTTCTACGATATCGCTTTTAAAGATATTGAAAAATTATTATTGAACAGAAGAAAACACTACTAATTAATTTATGTTGTAATCACAACACCAAGCAGATGACAATGTTCCAATTACACGAGTTATGAACATGTGTATATTTATAGCCGAGGTAAACAGACGGTACACACACGGTTATTTATAGCCGAGTGTATTTCTCCTTATCGATGGTATATAAACGGTCTGTAAATTTACACAGGTGGTATGTACACAGTTTATTTATAAACACTTAGTGAGGGTTATATAGTTCACGAATTTCCGGGATGGTTCGTTATTTAATTGATTTTGTAAAAATTATTAATAATTTAAAGCTGAAGACCCCCTATTATATAGAAAACATATTAATTAATTAATATAATAATTTAAATAATATTAAAAAAAAAATATTTCCACCAACAAAGTTATGTTTATATACAAGAAATAAACACATATATACATTGCTGGGACGCCAGCAGTATTCTCAGCACTGAGACGGGTTTCGCCACATGTACTTCACTCTGGCCGCTCTACACATTCTAGCGGATGGAGGTAATGAAGAGGAGGGGTCCGCGGTATCGGTCCAATGATGAGGTGGAGCGTAACACACCTCACTAAGCCTAAAAAAGAGAAGAGAAGAGAAGAGATTTAAAGCGAATGGCTTAGTGGGATGGGCCCAGAAGGGTTTTGCTGGTGTGAGTTCGAGCCTCGGCTGGACCAAAAACTTTTTCTTTTTTTTTATTACTGATTATTTAAATTGTTTAATTATTTAAATTGTTTACTGCACCAATATAATTAATTTTATAATTAATTTTTAAAAATTATTTAATAAAATGATCACAATTTCGGGATGGTGGTGCTGTAACATTTCCTCCGACTTTATTTCCAAGTTTTACCCTAAATTTATCCCAATCAGTACTCTCAATCTTGGGCATGGTGGCGCGCACTTTGATTCTAATATCATTTTTTAATTCTTCATATCTCCCCATTTCTTCCACCACGGATTCAAACTCTAAATTTGATATTTCATTATCGGCCAACGCTTTGGACACGATAACGTCGATGCTATTTTTCTTAGACCTGGCGAGAACGGATATTCTATCATGTTTTCTACATTTTTTCTCGAGTTTTCCACCTGCCGCCCTAATTACCATACAAAGTATTCCAGATAAAACGGTAATTCCACTCAAAACCCCAGCAATTGGAACTGTTACAATTGTAGATAGCGTTGCAGCAGTCCCCGCACCACTCATTACAGATAAACTTGCCAGAACCGTACTATATGCTTCAGCTATGTTCGCCGCGCGCTTATATTTTTTAGCGTTTCTTTTTCTATTTGTACATTCTCTAACTAAAATATCCTGCATAACGACGATATTATCCAAAATAAAATCTAAACTTCTTTCGCGAATTGGATACAGTGGATTGATGGATTGGTATTGACAATTGGAAGCGTATTCGGAAGCGGTGATTTGTTCATGATTAAATTTTACAAATCAAGTTCAATTAACAAGGTAACAATAGTGGAACAACTCGCGGGGTCAGCGATTTTCGTAACAAAGTTAATAACACTACCTTCTGAAAGTCTAATTGGATCGTCAACGGCGAACAAAACCACCGATGAATTATCTCCAGCGAGTTTATTGACTCCAATTGCCCGTTCCTCCCCATCCAGTACGAGATTTATCATGACCGCGCCCGCAGATTTACCATTAGCATTCACCGAGCAGACAGCCATTCGGAGAAGCGTACCTGGAGCTGTCATGGCGTATCCCCCATATTTATTGCTCGCTTTGGCTACCGAACGAATATTCATAGAGCCCCTCATTCAATGGGCCCGCTTCTCAGCCCAAACTGTGATGACACGTTTTTGCGTTTTCAATGTTTTCAGCAATCCGGCAAGCCCCCCGATAGAGGTATGGGCCTCAGCACGAATCTTTTCAGAGGTCTCCTCAAGTGCTTTGTTCGCGGCTCTACGAACACGTTTCAGTTTATCGGAAACTTCCATAAACTCTGTATGGTCCTCTTCCCGAAATTCTGTTATTTTTTCGTCTAGTTCAGTAAGTGCTGCTTCTCTGATGAGAGAGTCCTCTGAGCGCAACACCCTATAAGCCTCCATAAGGGTCGCCTGGTCTTTCTCAATACCCGTTCGGACTCCCTCAATTTCCACCCGGGCCTCTTCGCGAACTTGTGCAGTCACCGTCAGGACGTCTGATCTAAGCTGTGCTATACTCCTGTGAATCCCGTTTGTGGCCTCCGATATAGTTTTATTGATCAGGGCCTTGGTTTTTCTGGTAGTTAAAAAGTCGCCCTCTGTCGGGACGAATCCCCCTTCTGCCGGTTCCAAATTCTTTGAATATGTCACCCAATCCCGATTGGAATTGGAAGAACTACCTGGTCCGTATATACTCATAATTAATTTTAAGAAAATTGTAATATTGGGGCACCTATACTCAATTGGAAATTTCGAGAACCACCGAAATCGGGTAATAGTTATTCAACTTTCTCGCTTGATCATCAAGAATAGAGACCGTGAATTCGTGGATGTGCCCCGTTTCCAAAACTTTCATCTCGGGGTGTAGGGAGTCTAAGGTCACCGTCTCCCCAAAGAAACAGTCGCTGGCTTGCACGGTTTTCAGTAATGTGCTGGGGGATCCGTCTACCATGTTGTACGATGTGTTCACCCGATCCAAGTTCACCCTGAGAGTTTTCGTGAAGGCGAAGTCCACGGGGTTATCACCGACGTACTCACCCGAGACAAACACTCCTTTATTTGCGGAGTATGTCTCTAAACGCGAGGTGAATACCTAACGCCGGGGAGACCACTACCTTACTATCTGAGTCGATGGTCATTGTTGTGAGCCCGGTAGCCTTCGAGATTGTGAGGTTGACTCTACCGCCAAGCTCTGAGGTGACAAAATCTTTGAGCTGTATAAAACTCCACAGTCCGGTAGGCAGCTTTACACCTACTTGTTGTTCATCCTTCACATAGTAAAACCCTTCACTCTTCCCCACATTCCGCCACCCAACCGTGAAGGTGATTGATCTGAGACCGACCCGGCGTTTTCCGCAGCAGTTGTCGATTGACTTTTGAAGTTCACAACTCTCTTTTTGAACATTAGTGATAGTAGCAAACATAATAATGTCTTTCAATGGATACCAAAGCATTTAGCTTTAATTCTAATGCAAATACCTGGTCGGAGGTAAATACACACAAAAAGACGTTGTTAACCCCCTTATACACCCAACTGTAACAGTTAGACAGGACAGTGACTTTGCCACCAATTTCCCGAACATATTTGAGAAATATGTAGTTCCAAAGACTACTAGCCAAGATGTAATACTAAGCTGGGATTTTTCCCATATGAACTTCTGGCAGAAACAGTTAAATTTCGCCGTATGGTGCGCAACAGCCGGATGTGCAGTTTCACATAAAGACCATCTGACATCTAAGAATGTCATGCTCCGAAGTGTCTACAACTTTCATGTGTATTATACTATTAGGAGGATTCTCAAAGAACTAGGTATTCCACTACCTCAAGATGACGCCTGGAATCTCATTTCCAACACATACGACCGTAGGGCGTTCGAAAGATTGTGTAACGAATATGGGGTACCAAAAGACGCGGACTGGAGACAGAAAGTATACACACCAACCAACAGTTTAGGGTTAGTTCACCTTAAAGGGTTAGTGAGTGGTGGGCATCTGGATAAAGTCCCTGTATATTTCTCAGGGTTGTGGAGTGATCGCGGAGCTACCCCACCACCAGTTAGAAAAATGGCAACATGGACTAAATATAAATATAAGTTGAATACGATGACGTTCGGTGATGAAGTGCTTGGAGGGCTTGCGTGTAAAGACGATTATTTTATTGTCATTGGCTACCTTCTAAAGTAGCCCACGTGGAATACGTAGACCAGGGTGATACTCCACAGATGCGAAATGCGTGGACCACATTTATGTTAGATAAAAGCACTGGATTTACGCAGGGCGGTGTTACCCGCCTCAACGACTCCATTCGCACATACGTCTGGACCATCCTCAGCGCACAGAAGCAAACGCGCAGTGCTATAATAGGAGTCGGAACGGCGTTTGACGCGCAAAAACAATTATTGGCACTTGTAGAGGACGCCATCTCATCTCCGGTGAACCTGGAGAAGGCGATCAAGCAGTATCAAGACGTTTTGCAGAATGCCCACATCCCACTAGACTATGTATTTGGAATAGGTCTTTATATGGCGCCGAGCAATATGATACTACGAAACGACCCGGTTGACGGTTACAATAATCAGATCATAATCGCCACCACCAATCAAAAAATCGGCCGCAACGGGAACGTGAACACGGGTATTTACAAGCTCCCCCCCAAGATGGTCGGGCGCGGAGTTGTAGATGGAACCTATTAAGTAAAACCCCCAATTCACAAATTGGATACACCCACCCCAGTACCCCCAATTCACGAATTGGATGCACCATCGAGTTCCACCAATTCACGAATTGGAACAGGAGCGGGAACTATTGTATCATCAAGTTCCCCCAATTCACGAATTTGAACAGGAGAGAAAACACCAATAGAGATTGGAAGCACGACCCACGAGGAGGAGAAATTAGGGCTCGTCGTCGCCCTCATGGCGATAGGACTACTCGCGCTTTGGTTTTAGGAACTCTCGGGAGGCTAAAAGTAGAAGACCGGCGATCGACACGATTAAAGCCCAAGTATTTTTAGCGAGCCATCCGGCTGTTTTTGATAATATAGATAACAAGTAAGAAACGATTCTTCCGATCAACCCAGGCAGTGCGGCAGCCGCCTTTCCAGCTAATTTAGCCAGGAGATTGGCTAAGGCTTTTGGTTGTTTTTTTACCCACTCCTTAGCTCCACCGGATGATGGCGCGGGTGCTGGCGCGTGTGGTGGTGGCATGGGTGCAGTCACACCACCAGTGAAAGCTAGCATTCATACCGACAGCTGCGAGGATGCTTGCTATCGTGATGCCCTGCTCTCTGAACAGAGTGCGAAGACGCTCACCGAGTGTCGTGTCCTCGTGCAGAACCCTCGATATTGTTTCGCGGATCCGACTTATTTGGGTGCAGAGAGCCTCACGGCAAGCCGATGCAGCCTCTAAGCGGCTTCTCTTTCATCCTGCAAAGACCGCAGTTGTTCGGTGATCCGCTCAGTAGATTCTCTATCGCCACAGGCTTCCTCCAGTTTCCTTTCTTCTAGCGTGATATGTTCATCCAGCGCCGTGAGTTTGGCGAGGTTATGAACCACTTCGCCCTGGACTGTTTGCATAGCCTTATCGAGTCCCCGGAGTTCGCGAAGAGGTAACGGTGGGTCATCCATCGTGATGAGTATACGGTCTATCTCGCTTTCGCTGAGCTCCATTGTGTGAATAGCGTCGGTGGCTACATGAGGGACCTCGCTGAGCTTGACAGTTTCTATCGCGGCGGCCGTTTTCGCCATCGTTTCGTCTGTAGAATGTAGGGCCTCTACAGCGCGGGTCGGCATAATTGTTTTACCACGCGCCCAATCTACGAATCCTAGTTCGTTCTTTCCAGCAATGGTGTTCAGCGATAAGGGTTTTCCGGTCTTCATGTTGATCATCAGGACATTTGATGCTTTTAGTCGCAACCTACCACATAGATCCAATTCGAACTTGGAGTGGTCGCGGCCGACAGATGGGACCACACCTTTTTCTGCCAAAGTGTTGTAGTAGTCGTCTACAGCTGACTCGAGTAATTCCTGACTTACAGCAACGGTGTTGGTAGCGCCACCTATTTCCCCCAATTGCAATTGGATTGGAAATGGAGTCTCTGTCAAGGTCATTACCAAGGTCAGGAATGATCGAGACAAATTGTCTCCCCTATTATCATATGAACCAAGTATACTTCAATTGTTATGACGTTATGGCCAATATAGCTTGATCTGACGAACGAAAAGTGGTAACAATGCAGTTGAAGTGTAAGGGATAGGCTAGAGTAGATAAGTACACGTAGTCACTTAATCACTTATAATGTACACTATATTACATGGGGAACACACAGGAATACATGATACATTGATATGCGAACATCACTGTACTGTGCATGATACTATTCAATTACAAGGTTGTAAGCCAATCGACTGTTATACTTTGACGCAACTTAAAAGCTATAGACGAATAAACTCGGTATGTGGTATCTCAATGGTCCCGTAGTGGACAATAATATGAATGCACAAGTACTTTGATGATCGCTAATCAAAGTGAAATAACGTACAAGTATAACATGGCAGAACGAACATTGGAGGACAAATGACAATCATCTGAGCTACCCCAGTGCTGGCGTATCTCAATAGATAGTGGTAACCTCTGAGTATTCAAGGTCCCAAGGTTTCCCTCACCCGCAGTATGAGGTCTAGTCACCAATATGGCTATTATCCAACTTCAAGTGGATTAATCCATAAACAATGTATGTAGTCTTACTACAATCCCTTAGCCATGATATGCCATGATAGGAGTATTACCATACACTATCAAAGTATACATATGTATTGCCTATGCAATATATTTCCAAAGTATGAATGTCAAAGTCAAAGCCGGATGTGGTTACATCACATGATAGTCAATAACGATAATGTTCCGGAAGCTGGTACCGGAAGTAAAGTTCCAAAGGTAGTATTATTTCCGGAAATGGTGGACCAGATGTAAAGTTCCTATGGCATCACTCGACTGTAGCAACCCGGATGTGGTGGACCAGATGTAAAGTATCCATGGTGAATCAATGGGTTGTAATACCGGAAGTGGTAGACCGGATGTAAAGTTCCGATATAATACAAATTATCACGTTGGCTAAGACGCCGGGAAAAGTTTCACTTAGGTGACATTCAACTCGGTGGTAGTATAATGCTATGATATGTGTGTATGTGTATGGCGTTTCACTTCACTAATCTATGGCTGTGACTGTCTGCTGAACGCGATGTAGCAATCACACACTGCTCTATACAGGCCTGTACCCGGAGCTGCTACACACACTGCGCCAGATAGACGTACGGACACTCGGACGACCTGGTACTCTGCGCTGACTGGGGTCTGCCCTCAACGAGTGGACCAAAACGTCCAATGTGGCTCGCTGGAGCGATCTCAAGAGGCTACAAAATGAAATGAGCCTCCATTTACTGGACGAATACGCACAGACAGACAGACAGGATGCACAACGGACTAAAACGGGAATCGAACAACGGCAAATCACAGCTGAAATAAAATGTTGTAGGTACATATCAAAATCCTCCGTGTCACTGGTGAATACAGTACTATTCTTCTGTTACCAGAAAATATGTGTCCCACCAACACATAGCGAGACATCGCTTATATACGCACCAGTGAAACCATGCACGGAATAATGAATATGCCTACCCCTCGTTCGACATCTCACATAAATATTACAAAACCATTGCTTTTGCCATTTCACCCGTAGGTTATATTTGGCATACATATATGTTCCCACGCCATAAATTCAACCAAACTAGTGTACAGCCCTCGCGGAATAAATACTATCCAACATGGTATATCCCACACTACCATAAATCTGCACACTATAGACCCAGATCTCATAATGCGAAATGGACTCGACTGGTCTCGACATGCGAAGGTCGCTTTTTGGCCCCGCCAAACCCGTCCATATCGGTACTACGGGCTGTACATTTAAATGAGAGTGTAGCACATACTAAACTCAAATATTCGTGTTGACCAGTACCAGGCTATGCTGAAACACTAACCCGTAGCATACATAACAGGGCAGACCATGGTATGGTCTGCGCTATATACTGGCTTCACCTACAGAAGGTCCCTTATCTGGTGAACAACTAACACGCGGACAAACTCGGCCGGCACGGATAATGGACATCCGTAATACTAAAAGGGGTATTTTCCCTAGCGAAACCAGCACACGCAGTCAACGAGTTCTCTACCACACACATGCATAGTCTGTGGCAAATATGGCGTGACATCAGTAAAACATTGCTCCTAAAATGGACTTGTATTTAAATCCGCAAAAAGGACACGCATGAACGTATTTGCACCAATACAACATAAGCCCCGTTATTACACGCACATTGTACATGGCAAATGTACATGCTAAATCACAGGTATGTAAAAATCACAGGTGTGCGAAATCACAGGTATGTGGAATCACAGGTATGTGAAATCAATATTACGCACAACAATACAACACAGTGCCACACATCACAAATATACAATTATACGGAAATCCGGAATGTACAAGAATGCACGTGTCACGCGACAGTCTCTATGAAGGGTGTTTCGTCATCCTCGAAGTCATCATCATCACCATCGAGGTAATCGTCTCTGCCGATTTCATCCATGTCAATATCGTAATCAGCCATCTTTATAATTATGTATTAAGGACAAAACCATACGGGTTTAATTGAGTAACTTAGTTTCAGTAAATTATGTCTTCGAGTCAATACGGTCCCAAACTCAATCCATACCGCAGACTGCATGAGCCCCTTGGGGCGAAAGGCGTGAGACATAGTGTCGTTATTACGAACTACCCATCGACGATCGACCAGAACCAGCAGCTCTTAGTCCGCTTCCCCAACCTCGGAGCTAGCGACGTCATTGTGCCGGGGACTGTTTGCCTCGCTTTCACTATTTCGCTGACGTCGACGGACGCGGACCGAACTGTCATTCAGAACCTGGGTCGCGCCATCGTCAAGAAGACCATGATAAAGATTTCTGGTAATGAGGTGATGTCGATCGACGACAGCGACGTCTACCATTGTTATCAGGACCTGTGGAAGACGGCGCAAGAGCGCGAAAACGCGGTCTATCACGGTATTGACACCAGCAAAAATAAGAACGTAACCAAACTTAGAATCGGGGCTGGTAACAAGGCAGATAACAACGCGAGTGACAACGCAATCGTGGCCGCTTACGGCAACCGCTTATACATCCCGCTCGACTTTGAGTTGCTGGAGAGTCACATGCCAGACTATCAGAGTGCTTTGGCGGACCGCCTCGAATACGAACTAACGTTCAACGACTACGGCCGAGCTCTCATAGCCACCGACATGGCATCGAAGTATACTATCGACAATGTGTCGCTGAAGTACGACATGGTCACGATGCCCGAACTCGCGCGATTGATCAGATCCCAGTATGCCGGGCGCGTTGCCATACTTTACGACCGAATTCTTCGCCACTGCAAGATGACGAAAGACAAAAGCGACACATTGTGGAATATTAACGTCAACGTACCCGCCCGCTCGATGAAAGGTATACTGATGCTGTTCGAGGAGGGTCGGTTCGCGCTCGGGGCTAGAAAAACCGACAAATTCTATAACCCCAAAATCACAAAGGTAGAGGTGACGATCGAGGGAGTCCCCAATCAACTCTACAGCGCGGGTCTTCGCGCACACCAGCAGTGGGACGAAGTCAGAAAGCAGTTTGCTTCCAGCTCTAAGCGCTCTCCGGAGGTTGCCGCGGTTGCCAAAGACATGCAGCTCTCGGACGTCTCCCACGCGGAGTTCCTGACTACCAAATACGCGTTATGGCTAGACATGCGAGCCAGCGACGACGACCAAATGCACGGTAGTGGGCGCCAAGTTGAGAATGCTAGCGAGGGTGTGATGATCCAAATAACCAAAGAGGCGGATGGAGATGGGCCATTGAATGTGTATCTATATATAATTACAGACGCACAACTCAACATCGAAGATGGTCGATACGTCTCAGCACTCTACTAAATCTAACGATTTATTAATAAATCAACACCAATTCACGATTTGAAATTTAACTCTACCGAAAGATGCCCACTCTGCCATAATATGTGGGCAGACAGGATGAGGAAAAACGGTTATCATCCTCGACTTGGTCGAGGGGTCCTATCGCAATGTCTTTCGACACATTGTGATCCTGTGTCCCACTGTGTGGCACAACGACACTTATCAGCGGTGCCCGTGGTTATGGGCCGACCCTGAGATATACGTCTTTGACCCAGGCGGCAGGCTTCACGATTGGTTGCGTGTCTTCTACCAAATATTTCAGGGCGAGCCCACCCTATATGTGATTGACGACTGCTCGGCCAAGGCGGCGATGACTAAAAAGAATGACATGCTCTCTGAGCTCGCATTTTCTGGCCGTCATGCAGGGCAAATTGTATGGATCTCCACTCAGAAGTACAACGCCGTCCTCAAGGATCTGCGCGAGCAAACGAAATGGGTCGCCCTCTTTCACTGCAAGGACCGAGACTCATTCGATGACTGTCTTCGAGAGAACGACGTTATCCCAACGCGCGAGGAGCGCCTTGAGGTTCGACAGATACTTTCGGAAACTAAGCACGCCAAGCTTCTGCTAAAGACCGATCAACCAACTGCTTATAAAGTTATTGCTTAACGCTCGTTAGCAATTGCTGAGTAAATGCTTAACAATGTTGAGCAATTGCTGAACAATACTTAACAAATGTTGAACAAATGCTGAACAATAGTTAACAATGTTAACAATTTGTTGCTCCGCTGCGAGCTTTCTTGCGAGCATAACGGTGATCATAAGTATCGGGTGGTGCGCTTGGCAATATGTTAGACTTATGAGACTTGTCAGAATAGTACTAAATACAATGAACTGCGACGAACTTCTCGATCAGCTAATGGAAGAAACCTCAACGCCGACTATCCCCAACTCCAATCGCGAATTGGGAGGAACTGAAACCTCAACTCCGTTGATCCCGACAGATGGAACACCTGTGGGCACGAATGAAAATGAAAACTCGGCGCGACGCGAGCGGCTAGCTGTGCTGGTTGCTGGGGGACAATCGGTGCATTATCTCGGTAGGCGTCTCTCTTGGATCGGCGGCTATTCATTTGTACGCTACCGCTGTTAGTATACTTCTCCCTATACCAAACACCGCGGGGTTGATTCGCAATCTAGAGACTGACCCTTTTATAGGACACACTCTTAGAACAGCCTGCTGCTCAATTTATCACAAGTTTGGAATGTACTTAGCTCCGCTGACAACCGCGTTGACCACGGGTAAACACTTAATTTGGATATATATGCCCACGAACCATAAGCTCAGAAAATGATGACACAAGACACACCTGCGAGAGTGACGGAACCACAATCCCCGATTTCTCCAACCCAATCGGAATTGGAGTTGAACCAGAGCACGTTGGATGAACCCTCAACAGCGCACGACATAACAATCCAAAAAGACAGGAAGCTGGGCGGGCAGCGGCTGCCACCCGAAAAGTTAAACAAGATAAAATACTCGCCGAGCTTCGAGAGGCCAAACGGTCGTTGCAATCCCCGATTGCTGTTGAAACAGCAAAACACCCGGTGGCAGCTGTTTCTCCCCCAATTCACGAATTGGAACAGGAGAAGCACTCCCCGATTGCTGTAGCTCCTACCCCCTATTACCTCAACATTGTTGAACCTTATTGGAAGATCGTCCCGTGGGTTGTTGGTGGTGGTCTGGCAGTTGTGGGCACCCTGTATGTGCTGAAATACCTTTCGAAACAACCCCCAACCACACCTGTGCAGTTGGAGGCGGTTCCGAAGAAAGTTACGAAACACCAATCGCAATTGAATGCACCCCATTTAAACATTGATTGTGATCCCTTTTATATGTAATAATTATAGTTATCAACAATGGCTGAAAACGATGGTAAAATGATAGTGAATGCGCTTTATCGCGCCGTGGTGATATCGGGTCTCAGTATCGGGATTGCTCGACTATCAAAGATGGCCTTCGGGGGGCCCGCTCCCAAATTGGACATCACTGTGAGAGACGTAGGGCTCGTGGCCGTAGATATAGCGGCCGCAGTTTGGACCCGAGATTATCTAATTTAAGCTGGAATTCTACCCTCTAATATATGGAAATAAATGGCTTCGATCGCAGTAATAGTAGGTGGTGCGCTTGTAAACGCATTGGCGTTCAGCGGTAGCAACTTTCTATTCTTGAAAATGAGAAGCTCGAACGTGGATGAGGAGCACAAGCGTCAGGATTTAGCTGTAGAACAACTCCAGAGCGCAAAGGAAGTATGGTCGGAAAAACGAACCGCCCACCTGGACTGGATCAGCGAAGAGCTTCGCCGCGAGAATCATGCCGCGCAAACTTTCCAGAACGTTGAAGAAGCCACATTGCGCAAACATTTTATTAGCGAGCCTACCTCACCAAACCCCCGGTTACCTATGTAAACAGGGGGTTTGATGAGGTTGCCGCGCAATAGGTAATGCGGTCAAATAGGTCACGATGCAGTGACTATTTTCAATCAATAACTTATGTTGTAAGCGATTGTAATGTGTATTTTCAATATTTATATTATTAAAATGTATCATATCGGTACCCCTTTAAGCAATATTTGTATATTTTAAATGTAATGATGTTGTCATGAAGCGCATGAATATAAGTATTAATTAATCCAGTTTATATTGAGGCAAATCACACAGCCTAAAAACATAGTGCTGGAGTATAAACCATAGTATCGTATATTATTCATAAGTATATCACTATTAAACATTAATTACAATATGTATGCATATTATTAAAACAGTAGATGCTACCGCTGTTTCGCTGTATGTGATATTTATAACAAAATATTTTTTTTATTCGTCCGCGTACGGATTTCTGTCACACAAAGCGCCATTTTCAGTTCATATTTTGACCTGTGCATATGAACCGGACTAAGTTTAAACAACGCTCGATTCCGTCCAATTCAGATTTCTCTGCAGAATGTTCAGACTAACTACATATTAAGTAATGTTGCTAAATAAGTGTTAACGGCTGGAACATGGTTATCACTAAAAGGAAGAAACCACAGTCGTATTATTGAAAAATAAGATTTACCTGAGACCTCATGGAGGCCGCCATTAATCCAGTGTAAACAATAGACCGTGTGATCCCATTTCCTGAGTAGCTCCCGCTTAGTGAAACGATGTGCTAATCATGATATTATGTTCCCCAATAATTGGAAACGGTTTGAATTTCTCGGTAAAAACTACGAAAGTCATAAAAAAATAACGATGTATATTTAACACTGGATACGCTTAAACGGTATTACTCTCTCATCGGATCGTCAGTTGTCGTCGATAGCGATTTAACGTACAGGTATTATTTTATTGTCAACTTTCAACGCCATTTACAGAATATATGGTTAATTTTGGAAATAAATAACGGCAAATTACGATGACGTCTGCTCTGAAATATCTGTCAACATGCTGGACGTAATTTAAGCAACATGCGGACGTAATTTAAGGAAATCGATTATATTTTAAGGCTACATCTGTGACTAATTACGAATTTATGTATGGTCTTTGGCTACACCCGACACATTACACAGATCTAGTTGTAAATACACGTCGCTTTGTGTGGGGAAAAAATCGATAATGCGTAGTTGTGTGTGACGAGGTGTTGATCTGATGACACCACACAGCTGTGACCCTTAGGCAATGTTTTGAAATTGACGTGTCGTTTTAGATGTGTGCCGCAACACCTCACTGTCGGAGACAACATGACAATTAACGATATACTCTCGATTATACACAGCTCTATTAGACGGCTGGTTATTTAAAATAAATAGTAGTTCAGTACACCTTCGCCGATATTGTTTTTAGAAAATCAGTAATATTTTCCGGAAATGGTGTTGAAAAGTTGACAAAAATTATATCACCGTATTTAGTTGTGCCGATATTGTTTTAAAAAATCAGTAATTTTTTTCCGTAAATGGTGTTGAAAATTGACAAAATATATAGCCGCATTTCTCCGATATTCGTTTAGAAAATCACCAATATTTTCTGTAAATGGTGTTGACACAAAATGCAGCGTTCACGCGGAATTCAAATAAAATACAAAATAATAATTTAATAAATAGACGCCGATGGCTACTGTGTTTGCGGCCAGTGAATTCTGGTCGTGGTAGCCACAGGCGCAGTTCGAACAGTGTTGTGAGCAGATGGAGGACAATAATTATTTCAAATTCATAAAAAAATGTTTGCTGTCCGAAAATTAATTAATTGTGACAGCCAAAAAAAAAAGATTTTGGGACAGTAAAAACATTATATGGTATAGACAGTATAGACAGTACCTCAAACTTAAAAAAACAGTAACAAACTGTCTGTGTATATATTACTTAAACTTAAAACATCAGTAACAAACTGTCTGTGTATATATTACTTAAAGACAGACACTTTAATTGTTGGTAAGTTTCTATCAATTTATAGGTATTTTTATTAAAATCATAAAATTGTGAAAATATTAAAAAATATTAAAATCACAAAAATGATATATATGGAGAAAAAAAACGTCGAGGTTTGAACCCCCGACCCTTTCGGGAATCGGTAATTAAATCATTGAAGTCGGCGACCTTAACCTCACGACTGTTGCGCCATTTATGACAATCACAGTTATACAGAAGTGCTATCAGTATTACGCCACCATTTGAACGTAATAATTATTAAATTATTTGCAACTCCATCTACAACAATACCGTTACAGAGATACGCTATTGAAACAACATGTATTAGTACCCATAACATAACAAAGTAATGTATCATTATATATCACAGGAGATAGCTTAAAACTATATATACTAATCATAAACAGAACAATCCGCTTGGCTCGTATGAAAATAGTTCGCGTGATATTGATTATCTCCCTTGCCGAAAGTAGTTCAGTGATTTATTAATTCCAAATAAGACGTGTTTGCGTAATGCAACCGCGAGTACGCGCTGGCATATCCGCAGAGAAGTCTCAATCCAATGAATCCCGAGCCCCAACTTTCAGATTTCTATGTACCGTCAGAGTCTCAAAAATACCGCGAGATCGCGTTCATCGTCGTAGGAATGGGTGTGGTGGGTCTCGTCAGCTACTATATATTCAATCGAGATTGAAATAAGCAATAATTATTTTAAAACTTTTTTTAAATATATATATATATATAGAACGATGTTATTTGACGAACTTTATTTTGCTATGATCGATGTAGGCTACACGGTCCTTAAACACCGTTTAGCTGGTGCAAAGAATATGATTTGTCTGGCCCGAGATTCTCTCGAGACGTGGCGCGAGGATGAAAAAGCGGCCACCCTTTTCGCAAAGCGGATGTTAGAATCCTCCGTGTTAGATTCCCCAGAATTCCCTCTCCTGTTCCAACCCAATCGCGATTGGGGATGCAGCGAAACTTCCAACAAAGGTTTATTATTAACGACGCAGTTACCGGACGATCTGGCGAGGGCATGTTGGAGATTGTCCGATCAATTAGAATACTTTGCATACTATGAACACACGCAAACTTGATACCAAACTATCGGTTCGCCTAGTGCGCAAGCTAGCAAACACATACTACAGCCCCCGCGGCTACTGGAAGGGACTCGCGGCCATCAAGAACCTCGCGGCGGCGACCAAGGTTTCCAAAAACGCCACTAAGGAATGGCTCAAGAAGCAGGCCCTCTGGCAGATCTATTTACCCGCGCCTCACAATATTCCGCGCCCGAAATTTGACGTGCTGGTGCCGAACCAAGTTGACCAAGCAGATCTCCTGTTTCTCCCTCACGATCGCGTCGGTCGCAAAACGTACAAGTACGCACTGACAGTCGTTGACGTAGCGAGTCGCTATAAGGGGGCTGAGCCACTGGCTACGAAAGAGTCTAAGGAGGTGGCCGAGGCTCTTTCCCGAATATATAAGAGGAGTCCTCTCAATTGGCCGAATCTTCTCCAGGTCGATCCCGGCCGCGAGTTCATGGACGCAGTCTCTCATCTATTGGCTAAGCATGACGTTTCTGTCAGACGTGGCCGCGTCAACATCCACCGAGACCAGGGGATTGTGGAGCGATTCAATCGAACCCTGGCTGAGAGACTGTTCGGTCACCAATATGCCAAAGAGCTTGTAGACCCTCATACGCGATCGACGGAGTGGGTGACCAGACTACCCTCCGTGGTCTCTGCACTGAACGGCGAGGTGACCAGATTGATCGGTAAGAAACCCGTATATGCTATCAAGGCAAAAACGGTGTCGCAGAAACCATCCGCCGTCTCGCGCGGGCGCCCCGTTGGTTTAGTGGAGAAACGACTTCCATCGGATGTTGCCGTCCGGTACGTCTATCAACCGGGAGAGCTCGAAGGTGGTCACCGCCGCGTGACTGATCCCGTGTGGTCTCTCAATGTATATCATCTAGATCGATCTATTACCAAACCCGATGAGCCCGTGCTCTACTATTTGGATGATGGTCCATCTCGCGGATTTGTTCGTGAAGAACTTCTTATGGTGCCTTCTGACACCCAGCTACCCCCGGATCGAGTCTTTAGATTGATTTATTAAATCAGTAAAGATGTTCTGTGTGTATTCCGTCTGATAACACACGTCTTTTATCGTAGTACGCCGAGAGTCCTAATTTTTGTTGACAGTACGTTTTCATAACACCGTCTTTCATTTTAAATCCTCTATTTTGTGCTACATCTATAATGTGTTTACCATCTTCTGTAGTTTCGCTTAGTACTCGTTTATATCTATCCCAATTTAAATTGTTAGTTCTCTTGGACATTCCTTTCGCAGAGTTTTTATTAATTTTTTCAAAATTAGTAGAATTAAATTTTTCTACAAAATAACAATTACTAGACAACGCTATCGCTCTATCTCCACTAAATTCTAGTTTGAAAAGCCCGGGCTCTCTTTCACTCCACTTATTCCAAGCCAACCATTTCTTTTTTTCTTTTTCAAACTCGTCTAGTAAGTTAGGTCTAATCAATTCCTCTATCGTTTTTCCACTAACTCCTATATACATACTATCCGTGTCCATCTGTATTAATTCAAAGTCTTCTCTTTTTACGTATTTGTCTAGAAATTCATAGTAAAATTCCAACATTCTCAATTTAGCGAGTTGATAAACCGCTATTCAACAGCAAAATGCAAACGTGCCCACTCCCATAAACACTGTAGCAAATAACGACCCACAGCCCTCTACACTGAAAAAGACAAGCCCAAGCCCAAAACCAAAGGCCAAAACTCGAGACCCCAAGCCAGCTGAAAATGCTGCAGAGAAATCCAGACCTAATAATGAAACTAAAACGCCAAACCCGAGCCAACAGTCGACTAAAACATTAATCATTGGTGACTCAATTCTCTCTGGAATCAATCGAAAAGGACTGAATAAAAATGTGGAATGTGTCACATTGCCGGGCGCGACAGTTGATGTCACATACAGAAAAATTCAAATATATGACCTGAAACAATTCAATAATATAATTCTATATGTCGGCGGCAATGACGCTTCTCAGCATGTTGACTCTGAATTATTTGAAGAAAAATATGAACAGATGTTGAAGTACGTGAAAAGGGGCATGGGCAATACATCATGTAACTTATACATCTGTAATTCATGTCCTCGTGGCGATGTTGATGTAAAAGACTTCAACGAGATAATACAACGCCAATGTGACGAACATGATGCCAAACTTATTGATACACACTCGGCCTATTTTGACAATAGTGGGCAATTAAGGAGCTATTTCTATCGACCAAGAGATAATATTCATCTTTTAAGCTCCGGAACCAAGCGACTCCTTGGAACAATAAACCAACATATCCAAATAGTGGATAACTTTGAACAATGTATACACGATTCATATAATAGAAATCGACAACGGCATACATGCCAGAATGACTGGGACCGAGTTACAAGAAACCCTGAACAGCCACTCATGTCGAGTGGGAATCGTCATAATGGACACATGGGTGGACGGACAAACATGCAAGAAGAAGACCAGTACGGTCGACATCACAGACCAAATCAAGGGGGAGCTCGGGATAGGTGTATGAAATGTGGTCTCGACAATCATAGCACCAGTGAATGTCGGTTTATAAATCAGCTGCAATGTTTTAAATGCAAGTTGATGGGACACAAAGACGCCATCTGTTGGAATGTATAGGACATTGGCGAAGGTGCCAGTACCCCTCATAACAGTATACATGTACCAAGCTCAACAAGTTTAACCTGTTATTCTGAGGAAACATTATTTTCTTTGTTGGGACATATTTGTGATCAGTGCAATCAATTTTCATGCTATTGTGATCAAATAGAAAATAGAAATATAATGAATACTGTTTATTTAGAAGATACTTTTACCGAGCATCAGGAAAATGAAAACAATTTGTATGAATTATCAACACTGAATGATATCTCGATTTCTGTTAATGAACATGAAATTAATGTGTTTGAAAATTCTGTGCATGCATGTAGTAGTGATTCTTCCAGGAGTGCCCATGATATGTTAAATCTTCATTTAGATGCGAAAGGTTTGAAAATTGGACATATTAACATTCAAGGAATGACAAACAAAATAGACCAAGTGAGGGTAATGCTAAATGAATGCAATAATGATGTTCATGTTCTAGGTATTAGTGAATCAAAATTGACAGTGTACACCCAGATCATTACTTCCATATAAATAACTTTCAATCATTCTATAGAAAGGACAGGATTATAACGAAAGAAAGACCAGCAGAAGGTGGGGGTATTCTTGTATATGTTAAGGATGGAGTGAGTTGTAAGAGGAGAGGGGATTTAGAGAATGATAGGCTTGAATGTTTATGGATAGAAATTTTCCCTAAAAATAGTAAAAGTTTTTTAGTAGGAAATATGTATAGGAATCCAAACGAGTCTGTGAAATGGAATGAAGAATTTGAAAATCATATTGAGAAAATATTACAAGAACAAAAAGAATTCTACTTTCTAGGCGATTTTAACCGGGATCTGCTTAACAAACAAATAAGCAAAGGTTGGCTCGATTTTATGGAACAATTTGGTCTCACACAGGTAGTAAATACACCAACAAGAGTAACAGACCATTCTGAGACACTCATTGATCATATTTACTGTAGTGTAAAATCAAATATGAATACAGTTAACGTGCCTAAATTAGGGTTAAGTGACCACTTTCCTATATTTATAACAAGAAAATCTAATTCAGCAATACCTAAAAACACTCATTATAGTATAACATATAGATCTTTTAAGAATTTCAATGAAACAGATTTTATAACTGACCTTGAAACCGTTCCTTGGGATATAGTAAAATGTTTGATGATACAAATGATGTAATGGACGCATGGTCAAAACTTTTCTTGGATATTGTGAACACCCATCTACCAATGAAGCAACACCGAGTTAAACGTAAGCAACAGCCAAAGTGGCTAACACCAGACATAATGGATGCAATGAAAATGAGAGACAGATTTAAATCACTCAATAATGACACACAATACAAATTACATCGCAATAAAGTAACTGAATTGATTAAAAAGTCGAAAAAAGCACATATACTGCCATTCTAAATGAAAATAATAATAAACCTGCAAGTGTTTGGAAGCTATTTAAAGAAGTAGGAGCTAGCAAAAGAAATTCACCTGCCACAGTATTTTCTCTAAATGTTGATGATAAAAATATTGAAAGCCCGGTCGAAATTGCAAATGAATTTAACAAGTTCTTTGTAACAATTGCATCAAAATAAAAGAACCCACCAAACTTTCCAATTTCAAAAAGCTCAGTTCATTTTGTGATAAAAAGGTGCCTCAAGACACCCATTTCAATATTCCAGAAATAACAAAAGTGCAGGTAGAGAAATATTTAAAAACAATTGATGTTTCAAAAGCAACAGGTTTAGATGACATTGGCCCAAGATTGTTGAAATTGCCGCACCCTACATTTCTGACAGCATAACACATTTATGTAACCAAAGTATTAAAACGGGAATATTTCCAGAAAAATGGAAAGAGGGGAAGGTGACTCCATTATTTAAAACAGGTGATAAGAGTGACCCAAATAATTACAGGCCGATATCAATTCTTCCAGTGCTATCCAAACTCTTAGAAAAACATGTTCATGATTGTTTGATGGCCTTCCTAGTTACTTTCAATTTGCTACATGAAACACAGTCTGGTTTTAGGCCTAAACATTCATGTGAGACTGCACTAGCATGCATGATTGATAACTGGTTAGGTGCAATAAATAATGGGAGAATTATTGGAGCTATCATGGTTGACTTTAAAAAAGCATTCGATTTGGTTGATCATTCTCTCCTGCTCAAAAAGCTATGTCACTACAAATTCTCAAATACCACAATTAACTGGTTTTCGTCTTATTTACGCAATCGAAGTCAAAAGGTATCGACTAATAATACAGTATCTAAAGCAGAGTTCATCACATCCGGGGTCCCTCAGGGCTCTATATTAGGGCCACTTATGTTTTTACTGTTTATAAACGATTTGCCTTTATACACAAACGTAGTTAACACTGACTTATATGCTGATGACACAACACTTTACGAAATGAGCAAATCAATACAAACGGTAAAATCAATCTTGAAAATGCACTAGAAAAACTGTCAAAGTGGTGTACTAAAAATGGAATGGTTATTAATGCAACGAAAACAAAGGTAATGTTAGTAAACTACGCACCAAAATCAAATACGTTTGGTAGGCATTAACTGTTTGAGATTAAAACTTAATGGTGAAATTTTAAATACTGTATCTAATGACAAAATCCTAGGTGTTCATATCGATAATAACCTAACCTGGTCAACTCATACCGACAAAATAGCGAAGAAAATTGCAACCAATTTATGGCTTCTTAGCACAATAAAACATTTTTTGTCGTTCGAACACCGCGTACAATTCTACAAAACATACATACAGCCACATATTGACTATTGTAGTATTATATGGGGAGGTACATCTCAGACCAATCTGACCAGATTGTACAACCTGCAAAAACGAGCCTGCAAAATAATTCTAGATTATGAGTATATGATATAGTTAAAAGCATGGAAGAACTAAAAATATTAAGTGTTTATGAACGTATATTCTTAAGAAAAGCCAAATTTATGTTTAATGTTAATAATAGAAATAAAAACACCAAGTACATTAATGAATTGTTTCACTTAAGACCACACAATGAAAATTTACCAACATTAAGATCCACAACCTCCAAAAATTATATTACTCCAAGACCACATAAAGAAATCTTCAAACAAAGCATATCATATTCTGGCTCTATTATTTGGAACTGTTTACCTGCCTATTTAAAAACAATAGATACTGCCACAAAATTTCACTGCCAATGCATTCAATGGATGAAAGCAAAATGATCTGGAGAATTATGTCATTGACACTACGACTTTCCGTGTAATTTCGCATCTTATATATTAATATAATGAATGTGTGTGTATATATATAGTGTATGTCTATGTGTGTTTACCATTGGAAGATTGATGGTACATTTTGTATGTGCACAATTATTGCTATGTGATTGTATGTGTGTTGTTGAAGTATAGACATCAGCAGGGAAAACAGATGGACTATCACACTTTAATGCTTTGCATGCTGACAATGTGTTATCTTATTTTCTTATTGCTCTCTGAATACTGTGAAGATATGACATGCAATTTCATTAGAATTGCGTTGTCACAACGCAGTTCTAATGAAATTCCATGACATATTTGGCTGTTGTTTTCATCGCTAGCGTCCAAAAAGTTAAGAGCTTTCATCTCTCGATTGTATGCCAACCATTTATGTCTGTCTATGCAATTGACAGCTGCAGGTTTTGGAGAAATGTTTGAGTCTAGTGTTTAGCCATGGGTTGGTTGTACAAATGTATGTTTGCTTGTTGCGTCATGTTTTAAACTTTTCCTTTAACTCTGTACATTTTGTATATACATGTATGTAAGTCTGTGAGGGCCTCATGGAAGATTAGTTTATAACTAAATGTGTAACCCTCTTTAAATAAAGTCTATTATTATTATTATTATTATTATTATTATTCCACAATGAAATGGTCTCTTTACTGAGCACCGGGGTTTTCGAGAAGATATTTCGTACGCATCTCCTATCTCTGCCAAATCATCAAAATACGCGGATCTTAATGCTTTGTCAACACATGTTTCGTCTTGTGTATATGTCGTATTTAAATGTCTCTCTGTTGCCTCTATCATTTTTCCACAACACGAGTTTCCTAATAATTTCATTATATCCGCTACTGGTTTCTTATTTGGTTCTACATCGCCTGTTCGTCTTGCGGCTATAACTTCTTTTGCGAACCATTCGAATGGTTTTCCACTAATATAATCTATAACACGATGAACTCCCGTTATTTCTAGACCGTGTTTTAAATACCATTTCAATAACGGTGCGTACAGCAATACTTTAGTGGCGGTCATAGATCCCACCAATTTTCTTCCATTTCCTCTAGTTCTGCCAGTATCTTCCAAATATTTTATCATGTGTTCTGGAACCTCATCAACATCTACTTCTCTGTTTATAAAAAGTGGAGACATTTCAGAAAACTTATCCACCAAGTTGCGGGGAACTTCTATATCCACCTCCGCAAACCCAAACCAGTCTCCGGATAAAATCCTTTTACTAAACTTTTTAATAAGTTTAGGGTTATGTGGGGAATCTATATGATGTATTGTTTCTTTTCCACACGGCCTATCTTTATTTAACATAGATAAATATAACGCGTTTGCATCGTACCCCAAAACAGCCTTGCAAGGTTTGGAACCCACTCTAATATTTGAAACACCGGCTTCTGCATATCGTGTAAATACTATTGATGGACCGCCAACTAGAGCGTCTTTCATCATTTCGTATGTTTCTTCTTTTGGTGCATATAGAGCATCCTCCGGTATAATCGTCTTTGAAGATTTTTGTTCTTTAATGGTTCCTCTCAATACATATTGTATAGCTACTCCAGGTAGTGTTACCGCATCTTTGAAAATATCCACACCTCTGTGTTTATAAAATTCACACATTTTTTCCACCGCTTCTATGAACAGTGCTACATCTAAATCGTTATAATATTTCAACCAATCTCTGAAGGTTTCCATATTCTCTTCTTCGAAAATTCTACGACATTTGCTTAATTCTGTTTCGTCTAGTAACATTTTCCCAGATAGGTTGGAATACCAATTCTCTATATCAGGCAGTCCTGGGTAATCCAGTTTGTCTGGAGAATCGAACCACTCGTAAGGAAAGAAAGATTTCTATCCTTTGCAGTCGTAGCCTTTTATCCAACTATCGTAACTTACACCCGGTCCTAGGTAAAGTATTACATCAAGAAATCGAAATTCTGGAGTAAATAGAAATATTGTTGCGTTTGCCCGTTTTCCGACCATTACTTTCTTTGTTGTTGATGCCAGTTCGCCTACTAGGTATTTCTTTATTGTATCCCCCGGACTCCGTCGGGGGATACTATGGATTTGACAGCGGGCCGCGTCCGCGTCCGCGTCCGCCACAGACACTTCTTGTCAGGAGCATAACTCGAACACCCTTTCGAATATTTTCATGAAACTTCACACATGCATAGACCACGACCCGAAGGTGTGTCGCGCACAAGAATGACAACTCTTGCATAGGTAATTTTTTAGTTATCTCCCTTTTTTGTTTCTCGCACTGATTTCGCACTGATTTCGTGTCCGGAGCATAACATCCACCACCCTTTGGAATATTTTCATGAAACTTCACACATGCATAGACCACGACCCGAATGTGTGTCGTGCACAAGAATGACAACTCTTGCATAGCTAATTTTTTAGTTATCTCCCTTTTTTGTTTCGCGCACTGATTGACCATAACTCGACCACCCTTTGGAATATTTTTATGAAACTTCACACATTCAATTAGACCACGACCCGGAGGTGTGTCGTGCACAAGAATGACAACTCTTGCATAGCTAATTTTTTAGTTATCTCCCTTTTTTGTTTTCACGCACTGATTTCCTGTCCGGAGTATAACTCGATCACCCTTTGGAATATTTTCATGAAACTTCACACATGCATAGACCACGACACGGAGGTGTGTTGCGCACAAGAATGACAACTCTTGCGTAGCTAATTGTTTAGTTATCTCCCTTTTTTTGTTTTGCGCACTCTACAAACTGGACAATAATGCATGAACACCCGTTTTCTCGTCGGCTCCGTACACCTTTTCTCGTGTGCTCTGTACACCTTACCTGTAGAGAGAACAATAGAGACTGGGAGAACCATTCACCTGTGCATGTGCTAGCATGCGCAAATGTCCAGTCTTGGCCAGTCTGACCACAGGTAATTTATACAGGTAAATTACTACATTGGATATTACATTTCCGTAAACAGTGTTGAAAATATTGTGGCATTATGTGGACCTGTGCAGATATATGTAGATAAATATAGGACTATTAAAATACAATTCTCGGCTCCAGTAGCAAGCATTATTGTATCCCCCGGACTCCGTCGGGGGATACTATGGATTTGACAGCGCGCCGCGTCCGC